>CM077242.1:5345000-5507500 GCA_039654775.1 Spinibarbus caldwelli | reverse complement strand
TGCAATACTAATGCAATAATAGAATTTGAAAAGTTAGGGCATGGCCATTGGGCAGCAAAATGCTCATTGGGTCAGCAGAGTCAGAAAAAAACAGGTGGAGAAGAAAAGACATTTGTTAACTGCAAAAGAATGAAGAATTAAGGTGAGGAATTAGGTGAGAAACCATCAGGAACCATTTAATCCAAGTCCAAGTCCAAGATGGCGCCGCTCATGGCAGCCTCCGTGGTGTCGTCCGCAGTTGTTTTTATGTTTTTGTTAGTTTGTC
This sequence comes from Spinibarbus caldwelli, assembly GCA_039654775.1. Classification (NCBI taxonomy): domain Eukaryota; kingdom Metazoa; phylum Chordata; class Actinopteri; order Cypriniformes; family Cyprinidae; genus Spinibarbus; species Spinibarbus caldwelli. The sequence goes on along the minus strand of CM077242.1, from coordinate 5,507,235 downwards.
CTGTCTTTAGTTATATCCCTGCAATCAGTTTCACCAGAGACGAATAGCTGGACATTCGGCAGTACACACCACCTGATATTTCACTGGTTTTCGATTATTCGGATGTTTTGCTGGACATAGTAGTCGGTGGAGCGGCGGTGCTGATCAAACGCAGGACGCGAAAACGGGAGAAGCGAGCCGGCGCGCTCGTGAAGCTCAGACAACGCAAATTTCGGACAGCACTGCCTAGCATCCATATGGCGAATCTCTGCTCTCTACCCAACAAAACAGACGAACTCCTTCTACACTCCCGGACAAATAAGGACTTTTCAAACTCTGCTGCTCTGTGTTTCATGGAAACTTGGCTGAATGACGCCATTCCGGACAGCGCGCTCCATCTGCCTAACTTCCAGCTGATCAGAGCGGATCGCGACACAAATTCAACAGGGAAATCGCGCGGCGACAGGACATGCTTTTACATCAATGAAAGGTGGTGTACAGATGTAACTGTGTTAAAGAAGACGTGCTGTTCTGATCTGGAAACACTCTTCATTAACTGCAAGCCTTTCTACTCACCTCAGGAGTTTTGCTCGTTCATTCTTGTGAGTGTCTACATTCCTCCGCAAGCGCACGTGAGCTCAGCTTTACAGAAACTAGCTGATCAAATCACAGAGACAGAGCAACATCACCCGGACTCTGTTTTAATCATTCTCGGGGACTTTAATAAAGCAAATCTCTCCTGTGAACTGCCAAAATACAGACAGCATGTTACATGTCCCACCAGAGACAGTAATATATTGGATCATTGTTACACAGCAATAAAGGATGCATATCACTCTGTCCCACGGGCAGCTTTGGGGCTCTCTGATCACTGTTTGGTTTTTCTTATACTTTGTGTTGCACCAGTCTGTCTGAAATCCTGTGCTGACCAGCTGGCCCCCATCTTCACACAGATCTTCAACAGATCTCTGGAGCTGTGCGAAGTCCCTTCATGCTTCAAACGCTCCACCATCATCCCCATCCCAAAGAAATCCAAAATGTTAGGACTAAATGACTACAGGCCTGTGGCTCTAACATCTGTGGTCATGAAGTCTTTTGAAAAACTGGTGCTGGCCCACCTGAAGTATATTACTGGACCCTTGCTGGATCCTCTTCAGTTTGCCTACAGAGCAAACAGGTCTGTTTACGATGCAGTCAACATGGGACTGCATTATGTTCTGCAACATCTAGACAGACCAGGGACTTATGTGAGGATCCTGTTTGTGGACTTCAGCTCGGCCTTTAACACTATCATTCCAAACCTCCTCCTGCCCAAACTAACTCAGCTCTCTGTGCCCACCTCCGTCTGTCAGTTGATCAACAGCTTCCTGACAGACAGGCAGTAGCTAGTGAGGCTGGGAAAATACACATCCAGCACCCGTACGATCAGCACTGGAGCTCCTCAGGGCTGTGTTCTCTCCCCACTGCTCGTCTCCCTCTACACCAACGACTGCACATCTAAAAACCCCTCTGTCAAGCTCCTGAAGTTTCCAGACGACACCACACTGATCGGCCTCATCCAGGACGGTGACGAGTCTGCTTACAGACAGGAGGTTAAGGAGCTGGCTCTCTGGTGCAGTCTTAACAACCTGGAGCTCAACACGCTCAAAACAGTGGAGATGACCAAGGACTTCAGGAGAAACCCCCTTGCGCTCCCCCCACTCACCATCATGAACAGCACTGTGACTGCAGTGGAGACATTCAGGTTCCTGGGCACCACCATCTCCCAGGACCTGAAGTGGGACACTCACATCAACTCCATTGTTAAAAAGGCCCAGCAGAGGTTGTACTTCCTTCGCCAGCTGAGGAAGTTCAACCTGCCACAGGAGCTGCTGAAACAGTTCTACTCCGCCATCATTGAATCCATCCTCTGCACTTCAATAACTGTCTGGTTCAGCTCAGCTACCAAATCTGACCTCAGAAGACTACAGAGGGTAGTCCGGACTGCTGAGCGAATCATTGGTACAACCCTCCCTACTCTCCAAGAACTGTACTTATCTAGAGTGAGCGAAAGGGCTGGCAAAATCACTCTGGACCCCTCACATCCAGCACACTCCCTCTTTGAACTGTTGCCGTCTGGTCGACGCTACAGAGCTCTGAGCAACAGAACGGCCAGACACAGGAGCAGTTTCTTCCCTCAGGCAATCCATCTCATGAACACTTGACAATAATTGTGGAACACACACACTATTTATACACTTATACTCTTATTTATCTAACACACATACTTCAGTCTACATTTCAATTTGCACATAATATTCCTGTACATACAACTGTCTTTTGTTATATATCTGTACATACAATTGTCAATTTGTATATTTTTATTCCTTATTTACTTGTTCTATTTTTTTTTTAATTCTTTTTATTATCTGTGTTTTTTGTTTTGTCACTGTCATTCTGTTGTACTGTGGAAGCTTCTGTCACGAAAACAAATTCCTTGTATGTGTAAACATACCTGGCAATAAAAGCTCATTCTGATTCTGATTCTGATTAGTCTCCAGCGCCATCATTTTCCAGAACTGCAACCTTCCTGGAGTCTCCACAAGTGCAATGTGTCAGGTTCTCAGGGACTTTGCTTGGGTAAAAAAGATTCTGATTCTGGAAGAAAAATTCTTCAAACAATGGTACAAGAGGATGTGGTTATGGTCCTTCAAGAGTCACTCAAAACTTATCTGTCCATAAAGCCTATGAAAAATCAGTCTTAATGTATTTCACAACACTTCAGCATGCTATTCTTATTAAGTGAGGGTCATTTTTAAGGATTTTTTACCCAAGCGAAGTCCCTGAGAACCTGACAAATTGCACTTTTCGGAGACTCCAGGAAGGTTGTAGTTCTGGAAAATGATGGCGCTGGAGACTAAATGGTTCCTGATGGTTTCTCACCTAATTCCTCACCTTAATTCTTCATTCTTTTGCAGTTAACAAGTGTCTTTTCTTCTCCACCTGTTTTTTCTGACTCTGCTGACCCAATGAGCATTTCGCTGCCCAATGGTCATGCCCTAACTTTTCAAATTCTATTATTACATTAGTATTGCACCGTTCTCATGGGCAATTAATAATTTTTGACTTGTAGTCTGAGTTAAATCTCTTCTTTTTTTTTTTTTTTGGCTCATTTTATCTGTAAAAGAACCTGAATATGAGGAGTTTTTGACTTCCAGCCTTCATGGACAATTATGTATCACTTATAAATGATTAAATACAAAGTCAATAGTAGTTATGAAGATTGATGTGGTTTGGAATTGGTAAAATATTCTTGGGAAAAAAAAAATATGACCAGAATATCAACTTGCCTAATAATTCGGCACACGGTGTATATATATATATATATATATATATATATATATATATATATATATTTATATATATATATATATATATATATATATATATATATATATATATTTATATATATATATATATATATATATATATATATATATATATATATATATGTGTGTGTATGTATATATATATATATATATATATATATATATATATATATATATATATATATATATATATATATATAAAAATTGTAATTAAGTGCAAGCACCCTCAAATAACTGAAATAACTGTCAATCTTGAACACTTTAGTTTCATCTTGTTCATTGTCTTTTGTGTAATTTATAATTAATATATTTTAAGTGTCCAGAGAATATTTCTAAATATGCATATTGATTTTATAACAGTTAGAGTCCACATTTACACCTCTGCTTTAGCTTTAGCTACTCTGGTTTGCTTTTAATATTTCGGTATATTTCAGCACTAATATAATATATTAAAATGTGGTGTTTTGACACTGCTAATGTTGTTGGCTTCTGTGTGATAAATTGCTTGTGCTTTTCTTTATTTGCATGCCACTTTGGATAAAAGTCTGCTAAATGACTAAATGTGACGTAATGAAATTGCTTAACAAAATATGATGTTTGATTAGGGAAAACTGTGGAAACATTGTGTTGAGGTGGAATGAGGGAGACGGTTAAATAATAATCCAAAACCAACAGAAATTGCTTTGAGAAAAACGGCAAACAAACAGAATAGCAGAACAACACGAGAATGAAGTATAATGCAGAACACTAGAGTTTGTCTGGCCGCACCAGTTCTGTCCCATGAGGTCCGTTTCTCCTCTGCAGAACACAGTGGCCTGTCTTAATGTGCATGTCAGCCGCGGAGCGCTTTAATACTTGTGTTTTCGGAGGGGCTTGTCAAAGCTAACCAGAGCTCTGGAGTCTTGTTAGAAACCCAATTCCTCTTCAATTTAGGGCCTCGGCTCACCAGGGCCCACCTAACCAGACTCTGTTAGATGCATTTGTTGGTGAAATTGAGCTGCACGGGTGATTGCAGCGGGGCATTTAGAGGCAGCGAGGGAATGAGTCAAGGTGTTTGAGATGCAAGTCAGGTCTGTGAAAGACTCGCAGGAGTAAATCTCTGTTAATAAAGTTCTGAGAGAAAACCAAGGACCAGAGAGAGAGAGATGTCTCGTTCACTTCATATGCATAGTTGTGCTTTGGTGAGATGAAAAGATCTGATGTAGAGCATTTTAAGACGTCTCATCTTCGAGCCGTTCTTGCTTTCACCTTCGGCCTGTTGCAGAGCTACATATCTCGCATAATGTTATTAATTACCTCAGTAAAACAAACAGATGCTCTTCGTCTGCCAAATATTTACCATCTTCAAATAACAGCATATGTGCACAAAAACCCAACATGCAGAATAAAAAGCATATAATGTCAGATATGAGACCGTGGAACTGTTTCATTTCAGCATAAATTACAGATAATGTACATTTAGAATGTCACAACTGAAAAGAATCTTTGATTTACCTTTTTATAGAACACTTTACAGTAAGGTTTGAGTTATTAACAAGTCATTTAACATGAAACAATGATGTTATTTACTAATACATTATTGAAATCAAATATATATATATCTATCTATATCTATTAATAATATTGTATAAATTTGAGCTAACCTGAACTGACAATGAACAGTTGTATTTGTAACTAAGGTTAACAAAGATTTTATTTAATTTTTTTCTTAAATTTGCAGATTTAAGAAAAAAAAAAAATTCTTAAATGGATGTTGCAGGTTTTGCAAACTGTCTGAAATTAAAGGGCTGGCTATGTCTTGGTTTTGCCAGAGAAATGGCCAAAATATATATTTGCTAAAATGTGTTTCTATAATGTATTATTAATTTATTAACCAATACATACTTTTGGCCATTTTTATAAAAATATACATATTTACATATACATTATACAGTATTTAAAATTTATATTTTGCCCTCCAAACTTTGTTTGTTGTCTATAACACGTGAACATATATTAATACAAATCAACAGGGAACATACTTTACAGGGTTCCAAAAAAAATAAATAAATAAAAATATAAAATGTAAATGTATTTTCTTGCCCCTGAAACACTCTTTGAAATATATTTTGTATATGTAGGTTGACACTAAATATAATTTCAATTTCAAAAATACAGTATTCAACATTTGAAGTGGATCAAAACCTTTCATCAAAGTTGTCCTAAAACCAAAGTGCATTCTTGTCTTAGGACAACTTTGATAAACTTTTTTGATCCACTTCAAATGTTGACTACTATATATTTAATTGAGCTTCTCTGTTTACAATATATATGTAGCATATATTCAACATATATTTTGACAAATTTTTATTTAGTTATTGGATTTGATCGTAAATTCAGAGAGCAGACTTAATTTTGCATTAGAGTAGTATTGATGTTCTTATATGGATGGCGTATGAGGGAACTCAAGTTTTGTTTCAATTTGCACTATTGGTAAAACATTTTACTTCTGTGGGTTTTGTATGAAACTTAATATCCTATATTATTTTGATATTTATCTGTAATGTGGGCATGTTGTGATCGTGTACTGTTGTGGTAGTGTTTGTTAATATACACAGTGGATGGCTTTGTAGTCATATTCAATTTGATGTTTATTCATGGGCTGTCATACAATATTCATATATTACATGCATATTTGAGTGACTGCTGTATTAATTTTATTTATATCCTGTTTATTTATTTCATAAACCTTAGTATTAATTCTTTGGTGAGTCGTCATTAAAAATCACCATCACCTGCATGACACTTGTGTTCTCAGGAATTCTTTTCATTTTAACACTGATTTGAGAGATGAATAACTGGCGCAGACAAGTTAATTCCCTCCAAACACAGAAACAATCCTTCATCACCTCACAGAACTCATTTTCTCCTTCTATTAAATGAAACTGTTTAAAGCAGCATGGCCTTGCAGAGAATGAATAAGGAAAACGTGAGGTACAGTAGGAGGCCTTGCATGTACTGGCCATTATGAGAGAATCTCCACTTTGAGAGAGAAATGTAGCTTTCAAGGACATAATATGACTGAAAAGAAATGTAGGTCTCTCCTCTCAAAAAAATTAATATAAATTAAGTGATTTTTACTGTTTCTCAGTATGTAAGCTTTTTTTTTTTTTTTTTTTAAGAATGTGGGTAATTTTTGCACTACTAATGGCAAAATGTATTTATTTATTATATTTTTAACAATTGCATTTATTTTTGGAGAGCTTTAAAACATTAAATGGACTTATTAGCCACTCAGTGTTGCCATGTTTTTATTTTATTTTATTTTTTAAACACATGGCATTTATGGCTCAGGTATAGACTAATATTCAGTTTCACTTTTATTTTATTTATTTTTTTTTTTTTATTTTATATAACATATAATATATAAATATTATTATAAAAGTTTTTTTAAAAAGATGTTTTTGCATATTGGTAATATAAGTTGACCTTCAGCTTTTTTTCTCATATTTCCAGGTTTCCTTTTTAAATTTTAGTTAAAGATTTAGCAAAAACAAATTGTTAAAAATTTAACAATTTTATTGTCTTTTTTTTTTAGTATATGTTTATGTACTAAAAACTAAAAAGAAAATAAATGAATAAACACTCTCTTGGATGGAAGACAATATTTCGTGGCCTAATGGTTAGAGAGTTGGGCTTGTAACCTGAAGGTTGCCGGTTCGATTCTCACACCGGCAGGAATTGAAGGTGGGGATTGTGAATGAACAGCACTCTCTCTGCCTTCGATACCATGACTGAGGTGCCCTTGAGCAAGGCACCGAACCCCCAATTGCTCCCCGGGCGCTGTGCAATGGCTGCCCACTGCTCCGGGTGTGTGTTCACGGTGTGTGTGTGCGTTTGTTCACTATTCACTGCTGTGTGTGTGCACTTGGATGGGTTAAATGCAGAGCACCAATTTCGAGTATGGGTCACCATACTTGACAATATGTCACGACTTTCACTTTCATATTTTAACATTTTAAAGAAATTCTAGCATGATCAAATAAACTAATATAATGGCAGTTTTATTTTTAATTTATTTTTTAGTCAGGTAATTTGATGTGTTGGAAATGAACATTAGTCATTAGCTGGTTAGTATGTGATAGTTGAGTATGTTTTTGAGGGCAGGTTTGATTAGAGAGAGATGTGAGTGTTTAAATCATGTGTAGCAGAGTTCAGCTGCTTTCTTTCTGAGCTCTCTTTAATAACGTCTCTGAAATGCTGTGGCCACTGAGGCGTCTCCGCTCATTTTTTCCCTCTGTTCGAATGTAGCATAGCGACCAGCAATTAAACTCCCCAATTGGAACTCAGTCAAGCGTAACCCGACAAGCACGGCGTGTTTTCTTGCTTCTTTTTTCAGCGACAGGACATCATATTTTTATGTAAGCACCTTGTTCTGTCATGTCCTGCTTTCTCTGGCTCTAAGAATGATGATGGTGTCTGAGGATAAGCTTAAAAATGTGATCAAGTGTCATGGAGTTTGTAGTCTCTCAGTGCAGGAGTAGAGGAAGAGAGCGTGTGGGAGGAGCTGCAGTGGTAAATATAGGCGTACTGACAGATCCAGAGAGAACCAGGGGACAAATGACGGTCCATAGAAAGAGATGAGGTGGAAGTGAAAAATACAGAGATAGGAAGAAATACAATAGAAAGAAATGCAATAAAAAATTAAGCCCAAAAGGAAGTGGTATTGCTCAGAGGTTGCTCTTTCATAGCTCAAGAGACTTAAAAGAACATTTCACTCAAAAATAAAAATCCTTTTACTCACCATCATCTACCAAAACCATATGGGTTTCTTCCATAGAACATAAAGGAGCCCTTAAAGTCCAAAAACATAATATCAATGTATTTTAGTATCAATGAGATACTATTAAAGTTTTTATTGCATTGTTTATATACATATATATATATTAATTACTGTACTACATTACTGTAATGCAAAAAAGTTACAAAAATGTATTAAAATAAAAAATAATCTACATTATCTACAGCATTATTTATGTCATGTAATTGTATTGCATGATTTTTTTTATTCTATTGTTACAATCTAGCAGAATGAGAATTACAAAAAAAATAAATAAATAAAAAAAAAAATAATAATAATAATAATAATAAAGTTCCGTAAATTGTCAAAAATATTGTTGAAATGCAAACTGCAAAATATAAAATGAACAACAACAACAACATCAAAAATTGTAAACATCTAAAAATCTAAAACATGCTTAAATTTCTATATGAGATCCAAATTATTTTGGGAATAATGTACAAAACTCGTATTATTGTCTGTCTTGTCCTTGTCATTCATATATTCATATTCTAATATATGTATATATAGACAGAGAGAGAGCGAGTCTTTAGGCTATACAGGTGCATCTCAATGAATTAGAATATCGTGGAAAAGTTCATTTATTTCCGTAATTCAACTGAAATTGTGAAACTCGTGTATTAAATAAATTCAATGCACACAGACTGAAGTAGTTTAAGTTTTTGGTTCTTTTAATTGTGATGATTTTGTCTCATATTTAACAAAAACCCACCAATTCACTATCTCAACAAATTAGAATACTTCATAAGACCAATATAAAAAAAAAAAAAAAAAAACCTTTTTAGTGAATTGTTGGCCTTCTGGAAAGTATGTTCATTTACTGTATATGTACTCAATACTAGGTAGGGGCTCCTTTTGCTTTAATTACTGCCTCAATTCGGCGTGGCATGGAGGTGATCAGTTTGTGGCACTGCTGAGGTGGTATGGAAGCCCAGGTTTCTTTGACAGTGGCCTTCAGCTCATCTGCATTTTTTGGTCTCTCGTTTCTCATTTTCCTCTTGACAATACCCCATAGATTCTCTATGGGGTTCAGGTCTGGTGAGTTTGCTGGCCAGTCAAGCACACCAACACCATGGTCATTTAACCAACTTTTGGTGCTTTTGGCAGTGTGGGCAGGTGCTGGTCAGCAGAAGGAAGCATGAAGTGCTCCAAAATTTCTTGGTAAACGGGTGCAGTGACTTTGGTTTTCAAAAAACACAATGGACCAACACCAGAAGATGACATTGCACCCCAAATCATCACAGACTGTGGAAACTTAACACTGGACTTCAAGCAACTTGGGCTATGAGCTTCTCCACCCTTCCTCCAGACTCTAGGACCTTGGTTTCCAAATGAAATACAAAACTTGCTCTCACCTGAAAAGAGGACTTTGGACCACTTGGCAACAGTCCAGTTCTTCTTCTCCTTAGCCCAGGTAAGACGCACAAGATGAATACGACAACTGTAGCCAAATTCCTTGACACGTCTCTGTGTGGTGGCTCTTGATGCCTTGACCCCAGCCTCAGTCCATTCCTTGTGAAGTTCACCCAAATTCTTGAATTGATTTTGCTTGACAATCCTCATAAGGCTGTGGTTCTCTCGGTTGGTTGTGCATCTTTTTCTTCCACACTTTTTCCTTCCACTCAACTTTCTGTTAACATGCTTGGATATAGCACTCTGTGAACAGCCAGCTTCTTTGACAATGAATGTTTGTGGCTTACCCTCCTTGTGAAGGGTGTCAATGATTGTCTTCTGGACAACTGTCAGATCAGCAGTCTTCCCCATGATTGTGTAGCCTAGTGAACCAAACTGAGAGACCATTTTGAAGGCTCAGGAAACCTTTGCAGGTGTTTTGAGTTGATTAGCTGATTGGCATGTCACCATATTCTAATTTGTTGAGATAGTGAGTTGGTGGATTTTTGTTAAATGTGAGCCAGAATCATCACAATTAAAAGAACCAAAGACTTAAACTATTTCAGTCTGTGTTCATTGAATTTATTTAATACACAAGTTTCACAATTTGAGTTGAATTACTGAAATAAATAAACTTTTCCACGACATTCTAGTTTATTGAGATGCACCTGTATATGAGAGTCTTGATTTATACAATTAAATGTGAACAGCACAGATCATTTGATGTTAGAAGAATTCTGTGAAAAAAATATTTGCTGTTCATAAATTGAAGATTAATGAATCACGCAATGATTCAAAATGATTAATCACCATATTTAAGATGCAAGTACCAAAAAATGATCCTCCCATAAATATGTCCGCTATGTGTGATTTTTCTAAATATTTTTCAATTTTCAGTAATGGTTTCCATGTGCAAATAAGTGTGTGGTGTAAATTTGGATCTTCTTCAGGGTCGTCAGTGTTAATGGCCCCTGCGGCGCGTGTGAACGTGCTCTTGATTAACAGATGCGGCGCCATGTCTTTTTAGCATCATGTTTGTAACAGATTATTCAGGCCATAACAACGCTGCATAATCTAAGCATTTATGACAGCTCTAGTGAGCAAGTTTTAGGAACACAACCACACAATGTGGATCTTTCATGGTTATTTATTTATACATCTTGGAGTCATATTTCAAATATATTTTTCCTCTAAAATAATTCATTACATGACAGAGAATATACAACATCCAGCACTACAAGTTGCTCTCTCACTTGTGCACCGGTATATCTAAAAATAAACAAACAAATAAACACAAACGAAAAAACAAAACAAAAAACAGAAACTCTCTCTCTCTGGTCTGAACGCTTTGCATACGGCAGAACAGCCGATCAGATCTGTGCCGCCCGCAAATGATCAAATCACACTCACCGACATTCTTCAACAGTGATGGGACTGGTTTTGTGAGTGTGTGTCTTTCACAGATGGATCTCCAGGTTTGGTCAAGAGATTTGTTGTTGTATTTTATTAAATGCACAGGCGAATCAATAACAAAAAATGTTAAATAAAGTTAAATAAAAAAGTTAAATAAAGTTTGAAATTTACAAGTAGATTTTCCTACCACATTCCCATTAATGCCAAAAAATTAATAAATACAAAATAAATAAAAAAAATAGCAGTCTACATGATAAAGTGTCATGCCTTTAACTAGTGCTTTGTTATACTAAGTTATTGTATTACATTAATTACTGTATAACAGAAGTGACAGTCCATGTCAAGCAAAATGAGAATTACATAAAGTAAAACAAAAATATGAAACATGAAAATAATAATAAAGCACTCAGTTAATTATCACGAAAATGTCAAAATACAAAAAAAAAAAAAAAAAAAAAACTAAAACAGGCTTAACTTTCCATATCCTATCACATATCTATTTTTTCCTAAATATTTTAGAATGAAATGACGTGGTTATGTTTTGTGAGATTCACCCATGCACTCTCAATATTTAAAGTATAACACATCAATAGTAGCTAGGAGGGCATGTGGCAGTAACATCCATAGTGAACTCTCACCAGTGCTTCAAATGGAAATCTACTGACTTCCTCCAGGAGGAAAAGGAAATGGCCTTTCTTATGGTGCATTCTACTGACGTCTAACTCTACTCGCACAGATAATGCTACATGTGGTATTATGCTTGATTCTCCTATCATATTTCAGTCATACATGTGGACATGATTAGAAGACACTGGTAGTAGATGATCGCACAAGCGAGTCTCTGAAAAGTGACAAAAAACAAAATGTGTCAGACCTCACAATTTGATTTCCCATTAGTAGCATGACAGTTGATAATAAAGTCTCATTGGCCCCTGATCTTTATATACTAAATATGAATGCCACATTAAATGTATTGCAACAAGATGTCCTCAACCCTCACATTTGGTTTTTACAGTCTGATGACAGCTTCAGATAGTGGCTACTTTCACAGAGCAACACAATACAGATGTCAGTCCTGTATAAAAATAGAAGAAAAACAAAAGTATAACCATAGAATGAGAGCGGCTGTTAAGTGGTCGGGAGGAAAAAATACAAGGAAAATAACCAAACCACAGAATTTTTAAGTATGAAATCCTTCAGAATGTTCCAAAATGTCAAACATTTTAGCACAAAAATTAAATTCTTAAAGATGCGTTCAAACTTCATATGTTCTGTTGTATTCTGACATGTGAGTGTAGCCAGTAAAGAAAAGCCAACATGGAATTTCCAGCCAATTTTTACATATACCTTGCTATTCTGTGTTCATTTATTATAATTTTTTTGCTAATGTTACTATGCTTATATTACTAAACAAAACACTTCCATCTCCTTTTAACACATCATGCCATATTAAATCCACTCCACTGAATTTTGCAGATTTACAATGCAAAGAAGTTTGGCCAGTAAGATTTCACATTCTAATTAGATTACATTCACATTCATTTGCTCATCATCAGGGGTGATGGTGCACTTCCTGTGTTATTTGAGCTTAGACATTGAATTGCATGATAAAACTTCATCTTCATCTTATATTGCACAGTATTTAGATCCCGCCTTTGCCTCAAACCGTAATTATAAATGCAGACTAGTACACCAGATCCATTTAAATGAAACAATCAGACATGGTTTGAATACAAAACCAAAGAATAATACAGTCACAGACATGGATGACGGCCTCTGGATAATACTGGGATGTCACCAAACACACGCTAGGATATCTAAAAGAAACAAAGGAAACATTCGGAATACATAAACACACACTATCCTGCAACGTAAAATGACATAACCCTCCACTTATTGTTTCGCTCTCATTTCCCTTCTTGCATTAAATCTAATCATTCATGTCCTGTAGTAGGTCCTACTAAACTTAGCATGGATTATAAACAATAGCTGATTATACATGACGCAGTGAAGGCATTGTGCAAGAGTTCAGAGCATTTACGGTAACATACACGAGGAACAGTATTACAGCCGCGGGAGTGTCTTTAACTGTAGGAGAACCTGGACTGGGGATGAATTATTCCAGGCCCTGTCCCTGTTACCTATGGAATTACCTGAGGAGCGAGTCTATGATAATCTCTTCAACAGCGACAGACGTACGCCACATTAGGATAAATATGAACTGGTTAAATATGAACGTGAGCGAATATTACAAGCCGGAAAATCATTTTGCGCATTTTATGATTGTAAACAGACTTACCTTAAAACTCCACTGTGGATGGAACTACGAGTATGAGTAATACTAGAGCAAAGCAATTGAAATATATACTGGATATATACGATTGCACCGTAACATCTAAGCATATGCAAATCTGATAAAGGACACTCAAACAGAGGCACAAATGGTTCCTTCTTTTCGTCATACTCTCTCATAATTCTGTGCCTGCCTTTCCATTGCAGTGATGATAGATGTGATGAAACGTACTTGAACTTTCAAAAAGGACCGGACACAGACGGCCCTTACACGTTTAACAATCACATATTGCTACTGAACTGTAACCATGTGCTTAAATGTTATTTTACGTAATGTGACATATTTTAAAAAAGAGTTCCATGGAGGGTAGCCTACATTTTACAACTTTTGAAGGTAAAATCATCCATAACATATTGCATCTGAATCTTAAACCATTGGCATCTGTGACTTATGCTGCATTCCATTCAAAGTCAGATGTGGGATATTCCTACTTTATGTCTCCGTATTCCAAACATGATGGAGTTCCTAAAGTTTGGAAGATGATGTAAGAGAAAATAAAATTTGCTGTCCAGATCTTGATTGTCAACAAATAAGTCCCTAGTAGCCATATTAGAGGATAAATGATGCTCCACAGTGCTAGCATTTGTTCTGCAGGTGTATGATTATCATCTTAGAGGATCATTTATCTGCAGATGTTTGGTAAACTTGTTTTATCATCAACTTTGACTTCTTGTATTTTATTTGCTTAAAAGTGTGTGCATCTCACTGGATGCCACCGTCTCACCGAAAGTTGTGGATTTCAACAGGTTTTCAATCTCAAGCAACTTCGAGTGGCATTCTATTACAATTTTCCAAGTAGGAAGCTAGAAAGTCCAACTTTCCGATGTAAATGGAATGCAGCATTATTATAGGATAAACATTGTCTTTTAGATCAACTTGTCACATCAACACTGTTTTCTTGCCATCTCAAAACTTCCAAAATAAAATACGTCTTAAGTTTGTCAATGGCAACCCTTGAAGATCTTGCACATACATGCGATTTCTCTCTAACACTATGCAAAATGACATTCTTGATCATCAAAGCCAAGAGTGGAGTTTGTCTGTCCAGAGGCGTCCATCTGTTGGAGTCTGTGTGCCCAAATCATATCCACTGCAGTCAGAGGTATGAGAACAATTGACCCAGTGAGTTAACACTCTCCCGGCAGTTTGACTGAAGCTAAAAGTGATCGTTCTCATAAGTTGTCCAGGTGCTTTATGGTTCTTGTAGATTGAGGGTGAGGTAACTGATGCTCTTCTGGTCCAAAGTTCACATTGTGTCGTTTTCAGAATCAAATTCTACCCCGTAACGAACTGAACGGCAATGCAACAGTGGCACGTGGTTTCTGCTAAAGAAAGCCAAAGGACAAGAAGTGTACAGCAAACCCAGACTGACGAAATACCACAAAAGGAACCGAATAACTTCAAAAAAAGATATAAATTTGTGCTTCTTTAGTTTCACATTGTCATAGTCCTAGAAGTTGCAGTTGGAGTCTGTTTGTCCTTTCTGCAGCTTGATACTTTCCAATATATCATGTACACGTGCATGTACAGGTCCGTTCAGTAGCTTCGTGACCACCTGTTTCACTCATCCGTTCTGGCTCACGCTATTCCTTGCAATCATAGTGTCTTAAGGAAATCACATCTCCATGCACTTGAGTCTGTGGAAAGAGTAGTTCATTTGGGGAAAGGACGTCCTTGTTGCTCTTTCAGCCGTCTATTCATCCTGTAAGCCCTCCGTCATCTTTGGTAATAATTGACACTTTGGTGTGTCAGATACATATACAGGGGCGACTGAGATGATGTCAAGACATATGGACAGAAATGCACAAAATCAAAGGAAGTTATGCTTATATAAATCATAAAGGTGCCACTTAGCAGACATAAGCTCAACAAGTGACCACAAAGATTATGAGAAACCAAAGAAAAAGTAGACTTGAGGTGTGAAGCTAGGACAAAGGGAATGAGAAACAGGAGGAAATGAAGGAGGCAGTAGCAGGAAGGGTGGTCACATGTTGGGGCAGTTCTTATTGCTGCCGCGGGGGGCGTCCTACACTGGCGGTGTGTGTGCTGAGGGGTTTCTGTATCATCTGAGGAGGAATGTCAGACAGATGGTGCAGAGCAGCTGGACGATCGCAGGAAGAAGGTGAAGACTCTGGTGTGTCCCAGACAGAACTGCTGTAAACATAAAGACAAACACTCTATTACAATCTTTACACAACCACTTCTTTATTGTTGTCCATTTAACAGTTTATATTGACAGAACAGTGGAAAAGGAACATGAAATTATTGTGGGAGTGAGTGGGATTCAAAGCTGCATCTCCTACATGAGCATCACGGCTCCAGAAGAAATTGCTTAAAGCGTACATATGAAAACTATTGTTTAGCAAGGTTAGAAAATCATGCCCAAAAAACTGGACAAAGCATTTCCAAGTCACTTTTGATTGGGATTTTTGTTGTTCACAATTGTTGGTGTGTTTCAGGACAACACTTTACCCAATTAAGCAGCTGAGTGCAACAATTCTACAAAAGCTCATTTCTGTGAAACCAACTGCTATTTCATTATATCTAAGTATTTTGTGTGGGAAGTATTAAAACCAACACTTTCTGAAAAAAGTGCAAAATTTGGTATTTCTTTAGGGGTAAAACAGCTTGTCACTGAGGCAGTACCAATAAAGGGATAACCTTGTACCCCTAAAAGGTTCACAGTAGTACCTTCAAGGGATAGTTCACCTAAAATGAGTTTCTTTCTTCTGTTGAACAAGAAAGAAGATATTCTGAAGAATGCTAATATTCAAACAGTTGATGGTAGCCATTGACTTCCATAGGATTTTATTTTTCTTCCAGGCTATGGAAATCAAAGGCTAGCATCAACTCTTTGGTTACCAACATTATTCAAAATATCTTTTGTGCTCAACGAAATAAAGAAACTCATACAGGTTTGGAACAACTTAAGGGTGAGTAAATGCTGACAATTTTTTATTAATTTATTATTATTATTATTACCATCTCTTTAAGGTTGCTTAGTACTACTCTGTGGTACTAATATCATTTTCAAAGGTATCATTTTCAAAGGCCCCAGCTGTAAAGATAAAACTTTTGCACATTATTTCTGACAGTGAATGTGACCAGTTTCTATACAAACTGAGAGCTGTACATACAGAGAAGTGACTGGTTCAAGGCCTAAAGCGTTGCAAATCTAATACAAAGCATCCCAATTGGGGCAATTTACCTCAATATGCAGTTTAGAAAATGCTCTTGTAAAGAAAATCATCTCTTAACCTTAACCACACAATAGCTGCAGGGTCAGACCCCTTTCAGAAGGGAACTTGGGATGCTGTCGTAAATGGTTTTGTGCTCCTATTGAGTTTTTGGCACAAAGGAGCGCGGGACATTGAAATAATGGATCAGACAGATGGGGTTACAGCAGCTGGCATCATATGACTGAACCGGAGGCCGTAAGCGGTAATATCTATGAGCTACGGAAGACGGATGACCTGCAAGAGGACAATTACAAGTCATTATGCCTCAGAGGTAAAGTTGAGTAATATCTTTCGGCACAGCTCACAGGAAATGGCCTCAGATGATGATGAGGGCTGGACCAAACATGTTTGCAGTGTTGTTTGAGAAGCAGACTCCAATCACAACACATACACGTGGGCATTTAATTATGCATATAAGCTGCCAACAAAATGGGTTTAATAAATAAAGAGCAGGTATTGTATTTTAAAAAATCAATATGAATTTATATCAAGGATTTTTCTGGCTAGCAGAAAATCAATATATTCATAATAAAGCTTTTTATTCTTCCCTTTCAATAAAGAACGAGATTGTGTGAGCCGTGACATCTCTCTCAAGGACTTTTGAAGGAGGCGGGTAATTTTGAGAGTGGGCATATGCACCTGTGTGGCTTTTCTTTTTTTTTTTTCAAAATAATTCTAATATTAGAACCTATAATTAAATAGAGAGGGAATTTAATTAATAAAGTGTCTAAAAACTGATCTATCAACAGCCAGTGATGGCGTAACAAGTTTTAATGTGTGTCTGTGTGGGTTGTGGGGTCTTCAGATTGCTAATTCAGATTCAACAGGTCACCTTTGTTTCAAATCGCACATAGTTCTTCTCTCTCGTTCTACCCGCTCTGTCTTTCCACCCTACAGCCAAATCCCAGTCATGGTGTGATTTATGGGGACGCAGTAACACATGGGACGTCAGAGCCAATCATCATTCATTTCTAACGGAGGAACAGCTCACGGTTGAGCTCCCATGGGCAGCACCCCGAGCAGAACAGGCCAGAGGAGACCAGGGTCATTCTGGCTATGCAGTACATTTTCATGTCCCCATCATGCCTAAAGATGAAAATCATATTCTCTAGTTGCTAGAAAATCAGGCAATATTTCAATTGTTTCTTCATTTGTTCTTTTACTAATCAATATTTACACATTATGCTTCCTTTAGAATATTGGTTTCCTGTTTGGAGTCCTGAGTGCGCAACATCACTTTCCATCCAGTTAGTAAAATCCCTTAACTAACATAAACTGGTTCCTTAATGACATCATCACACAGGAAGTGACATCATTTTGGAGGGAAAACCAGCATTAGCATCACTAAGTATAGAGCGCTGTAAGGCCAGTCTGGAAGTTAGCATCACCTTGGTTCCCTCAAAAAAAAAAAGACAATAGGATTTTTCCACTGGATTAGATTATTGCAAAAAAGCTGTGACAAACAAAAGTTTGTGATACATGCATGTTTTATTCATTATAATAATCTTAACAAATGAAGCCAATCACCAAAAATAAAAAGCTAAATTTAGACTATAAATAAACTACACCATGGTCACTGTCACCAACACTAAGCTTCCGCCAACTCTTTTAGTCTTTATTTTAAAAAGAATTTCACTGAATGTCAGAGTTAGAACAGCTTTCAAGAGGCTGTAAAAGCAGACTAGTTAATAGACAAGTTCACCTGTTTGGTCTGATGATGTTTAATGTCCCCAACAACCTCTGTAGTTGCATTTAGCCACTCGTTAGCAACAAGCTTTTCAAGACACGTGAATACTTAAAAATCCCAATGGGGGCTTTACTGATGTCATAGAATAAAACATGAAAATATCTCAAGCTTGTGTTGACCACAGACCATATATCAGGCATTTAACCAAATACCCATTTAAAAAGTAACATTGACTTCAATACGACTGAACCAGAAATGCTAAAATGTGAACAGAAATATGTCATCCCTGCAGATCTCTGTTAGAAATTTGATGAATTCTCTGATGTTTTGTGGATTTAGCTGGTTTGTCTCACTTTAAAATAGTTCACCCTTCCTGATAAAATCTGAGAAATTGTTAAGAGACTATTTAAAAATCAAGGTGAATTTATTCCCACTTTATTCCCATCTTTTTAGGCATCCTTCCTATTAATCGTGTAAATACTCAACCTGTTGAAAGTTTTTGAGCTTCACCAGACCAGACTTCTGAAAGTCTGTTATACCCACAGAGTTCCAAATGTACTGCATAACAGGAAAGACCCTGAAAAACATCAAAGAATCGAAGAGGAGAGGAGTTTCATTGATGAATGCGCATATCCTCTATAGCAAAGCCTCATGGGTCAGAGACAGAGCCTGCAAGCTAACAGCACACACTCACATACACTCAGCTTTCCACGAACAAACAACAGCTATCAGCAATCCATGCGGCTGAGAGCTGGAATATTCTCTCTGTGAGGGAGCTTTCACAATGATTGATCTTAATCATTAATTTAGCTCTTTTGTTCTGCCCTGCGGTGCGCCGCACGCAGCTCACGTTACACTTTCCTGTGTGAAAGCACAGCTCAGCACCTGTGGGCGGCATGAACAGGTTTTACTGTGTGGGCCGTGTGTATATGTGTTTGTGATATAACACCAGTGTTCCTACCAACCCAGGTACAGAGGAGAGAGCAGAGCTGTACTCCTCCAGAGACTAATGTATAAGCTTACATTAAAACTTGAAATAATAATGGAATTTTATTTATTTATTTATTTATTTTTTACTTTTCACTTTACCATGACGGCTTCCTGAGGTGTTTAACAATTTAAAATCAAAAAAAAAAAAAAAAATATCAGGCTGGAGCAGTAGGAGCTAGGTGAATTGGTATATGAAAATGTCCGTACGTGTTACTGTCAGAAGAAACTAATGCCTAGCGGGCTGTGCACATGCTTTGGCACATCGCACAGTGGTGCCTGTATGCGGGTGAACCCGTTTCGGGTCATTTTCCAATTTGGGAGATAATTTTTTGTTTAGTTTGGTGGCAAGAAAAAGAAAAAAAATTATGCAGCTTGCTTTAAAACCAAACAATAGTGTTAAAAGTGGGCTGAACCGTTTTATACACCATAGTGCTAATGCTTGCTTACATGCCTTTTAGCAAATGGGCTGAGGTGTTGTTACATTAATATTCATGATGACAAGGTTTACAATGTGTTTCAACTTTTTCTGATAGTTTCTACACTCTTGAATGTCTACACCCCTTTTAAGGTAAAAATACCATTTAAATAATGCTAATAAATAGGAACTGCACAGTTTGTTCATTATGTGGTGTAAACATCAGGATCAACAGCTGGTGTATCATTTAATTAAAAGAAAGAAATTTAAATTAGCTAAATCCTAGCTGTTTATTAAAATATGACACTGCATGATAGGTGACTTAAAGAATTGAGATGTGGCTTTGAAATCTGAGACCATCTGGCAAATTAAGCAGTTGGACTGAAAAGGGAACCTAATTAGACAGAACTCCTCGGAATGTATATGATAATAATTTAAGATAATTTAGTGAACTCTTTAGTGAACTCTGTAATTCATAAAAAAAATTGCTGAACCAAACATAATTATAATAATTACAATTACATAATTGTGTGTGCCCATGTTATATCGAGCAGTCTATTTTATTTTGGATTTTATATTGGACTTATTATTCTCCTCATGTACAGCACTTTGGTCAGCCTCTAGGCTGTTTTGAAAGTGCTTTAAAAATAAATGAACTTAAACTTAAACTTACAAAAATGAAATGTTTTTAGACACATTTTCCTGCAATATATAAAGCCTATTTTTATTACTGTAATGCAACCACACATTTTACTGAGTGTTTTTTTTTTATGATTTATATACTTATATATAGTGGTATATTTATATACCACTCTAACAAAAGAATGAGATGTTTTGCATTATGGCAATATAATCTAAAAGTTTAAGTGTGCTTAACTGTCATAATGTCACTATGTCAAGCACACACACAAATACCTATTAGTTCTAAAAAAACTCGCCGCCTTTCTCTTGATTTTGATATTGTATATGGCCAGGACATGTTCTTGACAGGTTTCACAGAGTAAGAATAAGGGTTCTGCCATTTTTCATATTCAGAGCAAAAAGGTCAAGACTTCAATCTATCAAAAATGACTATGCCCTGAAATTGTGATGATGATTCAGGTCTTTGATTTAAGAAATGATTTTATAAAAGACTGTGTGACACGAAGCACTAAGAGGTCATTTTTAAGGACGGTTACTCGTATACTCTTCAGAGTTGGAATAGTATACATTATTTTTGATGAACTGTTCTTGCTCTAATCTGAATAATTCTTTGATAATTGTGTATCTTATAGTTTCTGAGAATGATTTTTGTGGATCCGTCTCATGCCAAGAGTAACAGTGAACATTGTATTTTTTGCTCTTTGGAAGGAAGGACATATGAACAGTCTTTTACAATCTTCACAATCTTTTTTTATTTCAATTATTATCTACATTAATTATCTAGCTAGTCATATTCATATATTCTTATTTGCTCATATACTCTTGATATTCATTTTTACTTTACATTTATATTGATATTTTACATATATATTGGTTTTGTCTTGCTCCAGGTCTCTGTAGATGTAATAAGCACAATGCTGTGTAAAGGGTAATGTTGAAGTTTCATTATTTTTCTGGAACCAGGGAGAGCTTCTCTCTGCTGGAGTGTCTGTTTTATCTTCAAGGTTGGCTGATAAGGAGCTGCTGCCATGGACACTGAATGTGTTTTGATGTTGTATGCTTTGGAACATCTCAGATGACGCTTGAGGTGGCTGTTAAGATTTCTTCCCTAGGAGCGCTCATAATAAAGAAAACCGTGTTTGACAATTTTCGCTTTAACTGTTTCTACAAACTTTTTCATTTGGAGGACACAATAAGTGTTTATTTCTATCTTAATGTCAGGCAGACAGACAGACAGACAGACAGACAGACAGTCAACATTAGGCCTCAAAAAAAAAAAAAAAAAAAATTGTTTTTGGGTGAATATCATGAAAAAATGTCCAGGTCATATTTGACAAAAGAAAAAGAAATGCATACTTCTGAACTTTTTAATACTTTTGAGTTCTCTATCAGTCAAAGAATTCCACAAAGATTTTAAACAGCACTACCATTTTCAAAATTGATTATAATAAGAAATGTTTCTTGAGCAGCAAATTATTTCTGAAGGATCACGTGTCACTAAAGACTGGAGGAATGATGCTGAAAATTCAGCTTTGCATCACAGGAATAAATTACATTTTAAAATGTATTCAAATAGAAAACAGTTATTTTAAATTGTAATAATATTTCACATTATTCCTTTTTTACTGTATTTTTAATTAAATAAATGGACCTTTGGTGAGATTAAGTGACTTCTTTCAAAAACATTCATTTTTAATCAGTAGTTTATATTAGTAATATATAATTAATTATATTAGGCATTTCTAAAGCATAAATTAATGAGAATGATATTTTATCAATTCATCTGGTGGGTTTTGAGGGGGGATGGTGTTCTGGACAGCTGCCCTGTCTCTCTCTCTCTCTCAGAGCGTCTGGCGCTGGGCCTTTTCCTGTCTGTGTGCATGCATTCACACCCATCATGTGCCAAGATCAGCATTCAGGAGGAGACCCGAGGCCTGCCGCACCATCAGAGGGCTGCACGAGGTGAGAAGAAGCCAGAGCTGTCAGAGCTGGGCCCCGGGCCTGAGCCCCTGCAGCCCACTACAGCTGCCTCCACCATCAGCAACACTGTCCTGGCACATCTTACCTAGTGACAGTTCATCTCTAAAACCTTCCTGTTGTAATAATTCAAATTCTGTCCTCATTTACTCATCCTCGTGTCATTACAAACCGTTTGATATTCTGTCTGTATTATTAAAAGCTAAAAAAGCACCATAAAAAAAAAACATCATAGAAAGATTTGACGTATGCTTCTGTCTTCACATTACATTTATGCATTTAGCAGACGCTTTTATCCAAAGCGACTTACATTGCATTCAAGTTACAGTTTCTACTTTTTTTTTAATCAGCTCTTGCTTTCCTTGGGAATTGAACCCATGACCTTGGCGTTGCTAGCACCATGCTCTACTATTTGAGCTACAGGAAAGCTCTCACATGATAGCTTTGTGTGAGAAGCAGATTTAAATCTCATTATTTATGCACAAATTTTTAAAAATCTATGAACTACAATCAAAACTTTGCTGAAAATTCTTATGTGCTGTTGTACATAATCTTCTATATGCCTTCTGCTGTCTGATTAATGGTTCATATTTTTTTAGCAAGTAAAAAACCTTTAAGCATTATTTTTTAAAAACGCCCACCTTCAGGTCATGGTACACGTGTCTTTTTGCAGTGTAATCTTTATAAAGTAAATATAATGATAGCTTTTATATTTTTAGAAACATTTCATGATGAACATTTACTAGACTGAAGGAACTTAGCTTTACTTGATTATCTATACATAATCCTGTTAAAATGCATCAGATATGAAAAATCATATTTGAGGAATGCTTATTTGTTCATCTCTAAATTATTGTATTGCATTGCATTATGTTTTGCCTCCATAATAAAAACTACAGAGCTTTGATTTACATGAGATTTTATTACAAGATATAGAGTGACAACTGATGTTTATACAGTATGCATTTTATGTAAGCAGTCTGCTATACTGTTATAATGATCCCATAGATTTACATTACATTTTATAAGAATTTCATCTTACTTTTAGCCAAACAAATATCAATAATTTCAGCCCAGTTATTGTATTGCAATAACTGGGCTGAATCATGTCTAAGCTTTCAAATTTTGACTAAAGGTTCAATAAACTGCTACACTGAAAAAGAAATTAGATTCTGAGTATTATTTCATGTTAGGCTTTACAAGGTTAACTGCCGCTGAAGCATGAATGAATTGTCCAAAACAGTTTTGTGAACTGAATCAACCAAATCACTGAAAAGAACCAACTCAAAGGAACAGTTTGTTCACAAACCTGACATCGCTTTTCTCATGAACGTTTATTAAGAAGAGCTAGAGTGCATGTCAAGATTTGTATGCCTTCAATCCTTGCATTGTATCGATTACTTATATGATACATTTATGGTACTTTTTCCATCTTTTTGAACTTGAAAGTCCAAGCAGTACTTTCAAATGTTCTCCACTTGTGTTCAACAGAAGTAAAGGTCATTGCCCACTGAGTCCGAAAATTTTGTCCAAAATTTTCGCACGTTAAAAAATAAATACGACCTCACGTTATGTCAATCACGTTTACACACTGCCTCCGAAATTTTCATCCGTCATAAAAAAATTCGGATCAGGTTCGATTTTTTCAGTTTTTCACATCCGCAGCAAGCATTTTGAGAAGTGTTTTGACAGTTCAGCGCCACTGTACAAGCGAAGGCAAAAATCCAGAATGGCGATTGTCAAGTTAATTCAATTCGTCTCGCAGCACAAAGCACTGTGAAGATCCTTACACACAAAAGTTCACAGAAATTGGTGGTCTTCTTTTTAATATGTGGCTCTAGTATTGCTAGCAAAGCATCAAACTGAGCCACTGACATCCAGAAGTAAACTCTGAATCGTTCGTGATAATCCCGATGCTCCTTAATAAGGAGGGGGAACTCTCCATCCTCTCTATATCTCAGGATTGCATGGTGCTGACTGTATGCGATCTGTATGCTGACTGGTAATGTGGCTTTTAGTCACTTAGTCATCTACACGAAGGGATATAATGAAGTTCATTACTGAAGCATCAATGCTGAGAGGTGTTTTTGTGCTGTAGAAGTGTCACTGATGGTACAGACCTGTTTTGTCCACGCTATCCTTTTGTTTGCATTTCCCCTTGGTAACAGAAACGTCATCGATAGCGATGTCTCCCTCAAAGCCGTTTCCACGGATACCTTCGAACACGACCTGACAAAGAAAAATGCGAGTTAGACAGCCGTCTCGCCCATGACACGTTTGCTCTGAAGTCACTCTAGTCCATTAAAACAGACACGTTTCTTCTATTCCCATCAAACACAAACACATAAAGATAAATTAATTGAAACTTTTTTTGTTTGGGACGTCACAATCAACAACAGGTAAAATTTACACAAACTGAACTCCAACATCAACATCTATAACAGTGAGAAAACTCCCTAAGAACTGACTTACTTTTAAATTTATGAGTGTGAATATAAATTGAATTGGTCACATCCCACAGAAAGCTGAATAACTCGATGCCAGGAATAGGAATTTTTAATTGCAATTCCAAAAATTCACCAGAACATAAGTTTTCATAAACAAGCTTTCTGACAAAAACAGATAAAGAGAAAGATAATCATTAAAGAAAAAGATAATAATTTATGTTCATTTATGAATAATTATGCATGTTTATTCCTCTGTACATAGTAACTGATTTGACATAATTATTCATATAAGACATAATTATTATAATTAAAAAAAAAATAATATTTATTAGTTCAAATTTATTAATAGTAGAAAGAAAACATCATTTCGAACATTTATTTATTCATATTATCTAACACTTATGATTTTTAATTTAAAAAGCAGGAACTGAACAGGAATTTGAACACCATTCTCAATATGATTCTGAATTCTGAATGACACAAGACCCTAGTGAAAACTAAACTTTTTTTTTTTTTTTTTGCACCACAGGGCACAATAAAAATAACACAGTACTATATCAAACAATTGTACAGTAAGTTATAAAAATTGCATATTGGCCTATAAAGTCATACTAATAAGGTTCCTCCCACATTCTCTGCTGGTATTTATTTTCTCCCCATGTAAGCTGCGTTTGACTGACAGCTTAATTGCAGCAGCTCTGAAGCTCACTGCAGAGACCTAATCAGATCCATGTCAGAGTTACGTTCAGTCTAACTGGAGTTTACAGAATTACCACCTCCCCAGACAAACACACACACACACACACACACACACACACCTCTAAACCCCAGCCAGTGGACTAACGCACAAGTAATTGAAATGTATAAACGAGGAAAAGTGAACAGAGCGATTCAATACATTTAATCCACCCACAGCCCCTTAAAACACATCTAAAGCAATTCACACTTTCTCAAACTTTGCAGAATGGCTTTTTATTTTAGCTTTCAGGTTAGAAGAACTTTTCCATAACATGGACAAAATTTGGAGAGCTTTTATGGGCACAGGATAGAGTATGGAGGCCAGGGCTATTATTTTTAACAAAACAGTTTTGTTTTTGTTTTGTTTTTTAATTAAAATAAAGCAGAAATTAAATACAAATATACATTTTAGATTAAAAAAATAAAAAAAACTGAAATAGTTTAAGCACTTAAAATACTAATAAATAAATAAAAACCAAAACTGAAGTAAAACTGAAAAAAAGCAAAATAAATAAATATTAATAAAAAGTATTTTTAAATTAAAATAAAAATAAATAATACAATAACACAGATGTATCCTTAATGCCTTATTTTATGGTACTTTACAACTAAAAAGTGACTTTCTCCCCAAAAGTCCAACCACGAGGTAAATCCCATTTAAGTGAACTGATCTAATAAATACACTTTCAGAACAAAAGGTACAAAGCTGTCAGTGGGGCGTTATCCTTTACTTTTAATTTACTTTTAGTCATTTAGCAGACGCTTTTATCCAAAGCGACTTACAAATGAGGACAACAGAAACAATCAATTGTAGTATTAAAACAACTAAAACTGATCCAAAACTAAAAGCTAAAACTTTATAAATAGTATATATACACACACATTAAAAAATTAATTAAATAAAAATGAGAAATGCATATGACAAAATTTCTAAACTTAACATTTAAATGAAAACAAAATAAAGCTACAAACAATTCAAAATATTAAGAGAACAAAAGGTATAAGAGTGTAATAATGATTCTAACATAAAACTAAGCCAAACACCAAAAACAACTACGTGTATGTAAGCACACACACAGACATATATGCACACACACACACACACACACACACGCATATCCATAAATTCAATATTATTTCATTTCCATGTCGTTTGTTGAAGTACTAAAATAACTCAAATTAAATAAAACCGAAACTTAATAAATAACTTATACAGACATAATAGAAAAAAAACTAATAAAATGACAAACATTACTACAATTGCAACTAAAATTAAAATAGATAACATATACAAACCAAATTACATTAATTTAACAGTAATCCTAAAAAAATAACTGTGCCAAACACACAAGTAAGAAATGGTTATAAAAACTGAAAGGGAACTGAAACAAGTAATAGGAAATAGGAGAATAAATGAAAAGCGATACTTATCCCTTTGCTGATATTCCTGTCTGGTGGAGCCACACGGTAGAGTCGATGGTCTTTGCATACTTCGGTCTTCACACGACGAGGGCTGCCGCGGTATAATAACCTTTTTTATACCCGTCTAACAAATCACTAATTGAATTCAGCTGGACACACTTTCCTGTTAATCACAATAAATGGCCACGCAAGCGCAGACACTAACAAGGTACGTACGAGACCAAACGCGATTTCAGCACGTCTCCACTCAGTAAACAAAACAAGCGTTTCTTAGCAACGACAACTGCGCTAAACACTAATGAGACAAGTAAATACACTTACAAGCTACTTTTAACTTGCGCTGATAGACTGCTTCTCTCAAATAGTATTTTTTACACCATCTTCTGCTGGCGCTTGAACACACTTTCCTGTTAATCACAGTAAATGGTCACACAAGCACAGACACTAACAAGGTACATACGAGACCAAACGCGACCAAACTTATCCTAAGCTACAAAAGCTAAAAGGTACATGTTTGCTCCGTATTTACTCCTAAATGGAACATATTATTTCTTTAAAAGTACATATTAGCACCTAAAGTGTACAATTAGATGAATTCAGGTTGATTGGAACACAAATTTTTTTTTCTTTTTTTTTTTTGGAGAGTGTATATGATTATTTCAACATGATTTGAAGCAGAGAGGCAGTGTGACTGTTTTTACTCAGCCGAAAAATGACATTTTCTAGCATGGTTCCCACACTTGACAAGGTGAAGATAGCATGCATTGCTAAGTGCACACACTCTTGACCCGTGTGCTTTTATGAACACAGCACACACAGACACACACACCTGCAGCATCACCCCGGGCTCCCACAGTGCCCAAATGAACGAGTGACTCTGAATAAATAACAGAGGCTGAGCGGGATCAAGGGATGAGGGCAGATGGGTAATTTGATTTGTCTTGTGTGTGTAAAACAGTCTCTCTGTCTGTGCTAATTGGCTGCGGGGCCACAGTGGACGCCGGGTGACACGACATCATTAGGGCAATGTCAAGCAGCGCTCCATAAGCATATCTGCTCACCTGAATATATATTCATGCATTACAAGCCCAGACTCTCAAACACACACAGAAGGCATTTAACCCACAGTACACTTCCAGAATTACAAGGTCACTGTATGCATAAAAACACGCTCAAAGAGCGAACGCAAACACGCAAAACATGCACAAAGAGATCTCGCCATAGTCTGTTGTAGCAGTAATTGGTAGGTGAGGCGATGTGTGTTTTCTCTCTGTTCGTTAATGCAAATGGCTTCCCCTAATGGGCAGAGCACAGTTGACTTTAGTGGGTTGAGCTCATTAAGAGTATGACAGACCATTCACCTCTCACATATGAGCTCAGATGCCAGTGGAGACAGAAAGAAACAATTATGTGCAGCGTCTGAGAGGCGTAGGCATGAAGACGCCTCTCCAGCTCCATGTTCATTAGATTGGGTGAGGTAGAGAGCAGCGTGCAGGAGCGGGGGAGAGATGGAGCTGAAGCAGAACTTAAAGAAACAGTTCAACCAAATTCTGTCGCTCTAGCTTTTGTGGAAAGCAAAATGTGAAGTAACACAGAATATCACTGCTACTCTTTTCCATACAAAGACAAAAACAACAACCAGGGGCTGTCACAGAAAGCACCAGGAAAATAGTCTAAATGGCTTTTGCTTATGATTTTCAGTGAATAAGAACTTACATTTTGGTTCATTTGCCATATAAATGTATTCACAATTACATGTCACAATTATTTATTTACAATCACTATTGTATTCACAAATACAGTACTTTTTTAGCAGATTTATGCATATTTATCTAAAGCAACTTGCAAACAAGGACTCCAAAAAAAAAAAATAAATAAATAAATAAATAAACAGTCAAAATAATATTATATAAAAACCCTAGATTGATCAGAGAAATACACGCTTTTAGTGTTCAATAGTTTGGAGTAATTAAGATTGTCAAAAGTGAAAATAAAGACTTTTAGGCTTCTACAAATGATTCATATTTCAAATAAATGCTGTTCTTTTTAACATTACAGTATATATTTAAAGTTCTTCAAAAAATCAGAGGAAAAAAAACAGTTTCCACAAAAATATTAAGCAAAACAAGAACAACTGTTTTCAACACTGATAATAGTAAAAAAAAATTTTTGTGTGTTTTTTTTTTTTTTTTTTTGCACAGCAAATCAGCATATTAAAATGATTTCTGAAGTATCACATGAAACTGGAGGAATGATGCTGAAAATTCAGCTTTGCATCGCAGAAATACATTACGTTAAAATCTATTGAAATACAAAACAGCTATTATGATGTGTAATAATATTTTACAATTTTACAGTTTTACTGCATTTTTTATTAAATAAATGCAGACTTGGTAAGCATGAGATATTAGTTTTAAAAAACATTTCTAAAAATCATAATTATTCTACATTTCTGACCAGTAGTTAAATATAGGTGGCAGACAGAAAGATAATTGACTGAGAAGTTCATTTTAAAAACTCTTGATTTTGATTCCAGACTACAAATCTGAGCCCAGTTTGAGACACTTAAGATCTCTTTTTCTCCATTTAATTTAGTGTCAAAAAGAAACAATTAAAAAACATAAAACTTTGTTTTCCTCTCCAATGGGAAAATTTTCATTTTTGGTTGAACTACTCCTCTGAACGTGAAAGGAAGAGTTCCAGAACAGCTGCTGTAACAGAGACTCACAGTCCGGTGAATTTCATCAACCGATCACTATGGAGAGCAGTGCTAGCAGAGAGGCGAGAGGTGAGAGTGATGGGAAATTTCCAGCACGCAGAGAGGAGAGGTTAATGGATAACAAACACGACAAAGAGCTGAGAGCATCAGCGGAGAAACCAGCGAGCGATAAAGAGGATAAAGAGAAAAGAGGAGATGATGAGGAAAGAGCTTAAAGGGCTGTGTGAAAATGGATCAGCGCTTGCAGAGTGGATGCCTTTCTCTGCTCTTCTCTCAATCTTTTCAGAAAATCATAATTAAGCAAAGCTAATTACCAGCCCTCCCTCGCTCCTTGAACTCTTCTTTTGTAAAGCTCCTGCGCTTTTGTCATCATCTTGTTTCCCCGCTGGCATCTTTCACACGGCTGTACAAAACGCTTCTGCCTGCGGTGACCTTTTCCATTAAGATACGGAAAAAAGACTTTAGAGATGCATAAGATAAAATGTAGACTTTTGACTAGATTTTGACATTTTCTGTAGTGCTGTTTGCCTGTGCAAAAGATGCCACCAAAAGTGTTGCAGGTGGATTTCAGTGCATTGATAATTCTGTCGCTAGGAGTTCTCTACTCATCCAAGTAAACAGAAACCACCTTCAAATATTTATGATATTAAGATCTCTAGATATATGAAGATACCACCATCAATGTGCAATATGTATTTATTTATATTAATCAATACTGTTATCCCACAAGGATGCATTAAACTGATCAAAAGTAACAGTAAGGACATTTATAATGTTACAAAAGATTCCTAGTTCAAAAAGTACTGTTCTCTTTAAGAATTCTGAAAAAAAATATCAATTTTGTATGAAAATATGCATCAACACTGATAATAATAAGAATGTTTCTTGTTAATGTTTCTTGAGCAGTAAATCAGCCTATTAGAATGATTTCAGAAGGATCATGTGACACTGAAGACTGGAGTAATGATGCTAAAAAATTCAGCTTTTCATCACAGAAATAAATTACATTTTAAAATATATTTTAATAGAAAACAGTCATTTTAAACAGTATTAATATTTCAAAATTTTACTGCTTTTACCATTTTTTTTTTATCAAATAAATGCAGTATAAGAGCTACTTCCAAAAACTTCATTGTCTCCTAGATGAAAATTATAGGTTGAGTCACTTAGAAAAACACAACTTTCTTTAATAAGCCTTGTGGTTTTGGTATCATGTCAACACAAATGGTTAGTAGTTTGTTTAAATCACATTTATCATTTAAACTAAATACAGACAATGTCTGTTGGCACCAGAAACCTTGACTGGCATAAGTGGCGTTACAGGGAAAAAAACTAAAAAATTCTATAAAATTCTACTAAACTGCAGGATATAAAGTTTAAAAAGCATTTATAAACTGTATTCTACAGAGACTGTGGTAGTAAGCATTTATAGTTGTGTTAAACAGCCCAATACCAGGCAGGTGGCATTTAAGAGCTCTATAAAAGAGAACAGCTATACTGGGCCTTTACACGTACAGCACCAACTGGCCTTAACTGCTATTTGAAACTGTGTCATAGATGGGGAGCAATCAAACATACACCAGAGGAGCACAAGCCCGGAGCCATGGCCACATCATTGGCAGAGTTTATGAATGAGAGAAAACGCATTACACATACAAAAAATATAAAAAGAATATACAAAATAATATACAATATACAAATATATATATATATATATATATATATATATATATATATATATATATATATATTTTATCTTGCCAATCGGTGTTAGTTCCATAAACTGAAGGGTTTAAAGAGCATTTGAAAAAGACCTATGCAGACTGAACTAATTTTATATACGAAGGTTGGGTAATGATAATAATATTCATCTGAGCTTTTCTTTCAATCACGTTCAATTTAGCCATGGCAGTAATCTTCCAGGCTTTAAACGGACTGTGCGTTCCCCTGCCGTTAAAGATTACGGTGTCTTTTATCTTCTATAAAGTGGCATGAAAAAGTAACGAGTGGTAAAAAGCGATCCCATGTGTAAAGTCCTTTGAATCTTCTCTCAACAGCCAACGTCCAGCCTGTCGGCCATATAACCGTCACTGTACATTGAGTATATGAGGATGTTGATCAATGAGAAGACATCAAAAAAATCTAAAGATATTTTTATAATCTTTTTTTTTTTGGTTGCACTAAGTGCTTTTTATATTGAAAAGAGGTTGCACGTAGATGTTACAACATTTCTTTGCCTTTATGTAAGACAGAGAACTAGAAATGTTCAATAAGAATTACAGAATTATATTCCAATTTATCTGAATTGTAATGTAATATATGGAATATATAAAATATGGAATAAATATGAATAAAAAGTTTAAAGGAACTGCATTTATTCAAAACAGAAATATTTTGTAATATTTTTTTTTTTTTTTTTTTTACTTTTTATCACTTTAACAAATGCTTGCTATGGAAGCCCGTTTCCACCACTGAATAAAAAAAATTAAAAAGGTAATTGCAACTTTTTATCTCACAATTATGACTTTTTTTCTCACAATCGTGAGTTCACATCTTTTGTGAGATATAAACTCACAATTTGCGAGTTATAAAGTCCAATTTTGAGGGGGGAAAAAAGACTGATATGTTCTCAGAAATGTGAGTTTATATCTCACAATTCTGACAACTCGCAATTGGGTCTTATAAATTCTGACTTTTTTTTCTCAGAATTGCGAGTTTATATCTCAAAATTGTGACTTTATAACTCGCAATTACGAGTTTATATCACACAACTCTGACTTTATAATTGCGAGTTATAAAGTCACAATTTTGAGATATAAACTCGCAATTCGGAGAAAAAAAAGTCAGAATTTATAAGACCCAATTGCAAGTTGTCAGAATTGTGAGATATAAACTCACATTTCTGAGAACATATCAGTCTTTTTTCCCCCCTCAAAATTGGACTTTATAACTCGCAATTGTGAGTTTATATCTCAGAATTCTGAGAAAAAAGTCAAAATTGCAAGTTTGTGTCACACAATTCTAAGAACTGTGATATAAAAGTCACAATTATCTTTTCTTTTCTTTTTTTTTTACTCAATTGCGGAAATGGGCTTCAATACCTTGCTGAATAAATGTATTAATTTCTTAAAAAAAAATAAAAAAATAAAAAATTCAAAGAATCCTGAAAAATTCTCATAGGTTGAAAAAAATAAAAATACTAACCAGCACAACTGTTTCCAACATTGATAATAAATTAGCATATTAGAATATTATTAGAATGATGAAAAGTCAGCTTTGCCACCACAGGAAAAAGTATGTTTTATATTTTAAAGTATATTAAAATAGAAAACCATTATTTTAAATTGTAATATTATTTCACAATATTACTTTTCTCACTGTCAAATAAATGCATCCTTAATGAGCATAATAGACTTCTTTAAAAAAAAAAAAAAAACATTATCCCAAACTTTGAACAGTATAGTGTATATATACACTAGGGCTGTCCCCGACTAAGAATTTTCATAGTCGAATTGGAATTTTTGAATCATGCCAATAGTCGACTGATAGTCGAATCATATATTTGGGGGCGGGGCAAAATACATTACCAAGAGTCAAGTCAGACATTTGACTGTCATAAATACACAGAGAAAATGTGTAACGGACGCCTCGCAGATACAAACGGGATAAATAATGTTTTATGTTTTGATTAAAAGATAGTTAACGTTAAACGTCAGCGAAACCCTTAAGAATTCACAACATATTTTTTTTTTTTTTTTTTTTTTTACAATAGTGCTCTCATTATAACGTTATGTATATGATCGTAGTTATAACGTTCTGCATTTCTGTTTTGAGCTGCGCGGGCTGAAGATGACCAGTAGAATGAAGCATATGATAGCAGGTTTTTAATCAATGGAATTTAACTCATTTATCTCACATAGAATATGCTTCGTTATTTATATAACATAACGTTAATATTACGACTTATAGGCTATCTGCACAAAATGCCCCGAAATGCACATGAATGCATCTGCGCGGCTCTGAATGAACCCCTTTTGTGGACGCGTTCTTCACGCAATAACATGCAGAAACACAACTAAACACTAAAAAATCACAGCGTTTTATTATAATAGTGTTCTCATTATAATGCTATGTATATGACAGTGCCAGTCATAGTTATTAATATTCTGAATTGTTGTCCTGCTCGAAGAGATAATCACCGTATATACTACAATGAAGCGCTTTACGGTAGTGTAACTCAACCAAATGCATCTTATACGAGATAAATAATATATACACGATATAAATAAACCGACTGAAACACTTTGAAATCACTACTTGTACCCTACCTGATCGAAAAAAAAAATGAAGTCTTCCACTCTGCCTGTGTCAGTTTGAGTCTTGTTAAAGATTTAAATCCCTGCCGCCAAGATGCTCCTCTATCGGTGACGGATTAGAAAGCGAAACTTTAATCTATAGGGGAAGCTGGATTTATTCACGCACGTTAAAATATTTATTTAAAGCTTCTTTCTTTTAAGATTCTTATTTACAACATTATCATAATAGGCTGTATATTAATTTATTGGGAGAAAACCGGTAGTTCGATGTGAAATCAGACACTGAGCACCCCCATATAGCCAAAATGGCATGATCATAACACCCCGCGAATATTCGACTGTGAGATTGGGAGTGGAATCAGGCTCCTCGAATCGAAGCATCGAATCGTCGACTATTCGGGGACACCCCTAATATAAACATAATTCAAAAATGGTTTTTAGATTCTACATTTTTATAAATATTTTAATCAACTGGTTCTTAATTAGAATCAGTTTCATTAATCAAAAAAAAAAAAACTGTAACAACGATATTAATGACGTTATATATGTACATCGAGTTGTTTGTTGTTGTAAAATAAACTCCAATTTATCATAGTTCAGGACACCAATGTGTGTCTACATGGAAATTAAATTTGAAATTTGTAATGTTACAGTTAGAAAATAATTCCGAATACAATGGAACTGAATGTACACATATTAATTAAGATCCAGTTCTCAACTCCCTAGCTAATCTCAGAGCTCCTCTAACGCTGTGAGGTCTGTTAGATCTCTGTAAAAACCCCAACTATCAATCCCGCTCAGTTTAACCTCAAACATGCTGCCTGTGTAATGAATTCACACAGTCGAGTAAAGCTTTCGGATAAAGTAACGCTGTTGTGATTCTGTTTGATCCATCAGGTTTAGCGATGGGTGAGATGCCTCATGCAATGATGCAAAGACGTACTTCCTTTTTCTCTGAGATTCTGTGGGAAAATGATGCTAATTTATCTCAGCAAGCCTCCGCAGTCGCTCGATACACACGGAAAGAGTCAATGGAGGAACAAAGAGGAGATGAGAACAGAGCAAACAAACAGACAGCGCAGAAACACAGCTGTCTGCCGGACTTGTCAAGTCCTACTGTCCAGGAACGCCTGGATTGGTCTTTAGCATCGATTGATGGAGGCCAACTGGGGCCTTGATGAGAGGTGAGGATCTATTTACGTCTTCAAGTGTCAAATACGTGGCATTACTGAGTGAAATGAAAGAGACAGCACAGAGAGAGAAGAGAGGCTAACAACTGTTTTTTCAAAAAAATTAACTGTGAGGAAAAGAAGTAAAAATACCGTTTTTTTTCCCACTCTAGATGGCAAGTGAAAAGTGAGAGGTGAGAACAGATTTGGCCAATATAAAATCTAAATTTACCCTATTTACTTATTCTGTTGACCCTATTCAATTATCTGAAACAGAAACAGTATTCAATGAGAAAAATGTAGGAATTACATACCAGAATGGAGGATTTGTGGGATCAGCCAAAAAGGAAAAGTCATGTAAAATAAAATCTAAAAATAATATAAATAAAACATAACAAAAGCTAGTTACCAAGGCAACATTTCTCATTTAAACTGATGTACTAAAAGAACTGAAAACTATATACAATTACAAAATATATATGACAAAAACAACAAAAAAATGTCAAAAACGCACAAAAGTTACTATAAATAAAATCAAATAAAAACAAAAAAATACATCAAATTAATATATAAAAATAAAAACTGATTGAAAATAATACAAAATATAATAGTATAATAGTAATAATAGTAGTGATAATGCTAAAATAACACTGGGGCACAATAAGACTGAAAATGTAAAGTAAGAAAATAAATAGTTACGAGTTTATTTTGATTTCATGCTGACTTCTTCCTACTCTTACTGTGCATGATTCATCAGTTCATATTGCTCTAAACATTTTCCTAATCTTCACCAAAATGTAATAATGTTGTCCACCTTTGCAACAACTTTTTTTTTCTGCTGTAATCCACATGGGTGTGGCCAAACAATATTAATAAATAATAACACAGCCTATATTTCCTGCTCCAATCAAATCCCAAAGGACAAAAAACAGCCCTGTCCTACATTGTTTCCCTCTGAATATTCAGTTTCACCTGGAAATGTATCCCATTATGAAAGTCAAATGCAATTTCTTGTTGTCTTTAAGCAGTAGTTGTAGAAAGAATGAGGGTAAAATAATCTGACAGGACCAGGACCAATGAGCCCAGACTTAAGTGTGTCCCATTTACCTGTAAGCTCTCTTTTTTCCTCTGAATTATCTGTCTTCATTTCCATCCCTATTGCATGCGGTGTTCGTCTTTTTCTGCCCTTCTCTCTCAGTTTTCTTCACTGTATAAATCTCCTCTTTTTCAGCCCTGCTCTTCAAGCTCTTTCAATTTGTCATTTTCTCTCTCCAGCATCTTTTCTCCTCTGTGATGAGCAGTAAAAACGTCTCCTGGTCTTTGCAGCTGTTGTGCTGAGAGCTCAGCTCAGCAGAAACGCAGGTCCAGAGGAGAGCGGTAGAGCACGACTCAGCGCTTCCTCAATCATCCCCCCCACCCCAGACCCTCTAACCACACACACACACACACACACACACACACACACACACACATACAGACATAGCACACCTGCCAACTAGGACTGCACAAAATAGCTAAAAAAAAAAAAAATCTATAAAAAGCAATGCAATTACACTAATTGGATTAAAAATAAACATCACTTCAACTAAAGTGCCACTGTATTAGATTCAAAATGTTGAAATTATACAATACAGTAAAAATCTGATTAAAATATTTCATATTGTTTTTCACTTAATAAACAAAAGGAATAATGGTAAAACTTTACAATAAGGTCCCATTAGTTAACATTACTTAATACAATACATTAACTAATATTTAATAACAATGAGCAATATACTGTTACAGTATTTATTAATCTTTGTTCATGTTAATAAAATACAGCTGTCCATATTAGCTCTGGCCCATTAAATAACATATATATATATATATATATAATTTATTTTATTTTTTAAATAATATATTAGTAAATATTCAAATTAACAGTAATTAAGATAAATAAACACTTTTGTAGTTAACTAATGTTACCAAATGGAACCTTATAACAGAAAGCGTTAACAGAAAAATACATATTTTTATTTATATATGAAAAATGTAACACTGAAACTACACTAAGTTATCAATGAATCAGAGGTTTGAATTGATTCACAGAACTGAATCAAATGAATCTGCTCTAAAGGTTTGAACTGCTGCTAGTGATGCAAACAAATCACTGAATCAGTTTTAAATCAATTCACTGAAATTGACAGTTTGAACTGATTCAATGAACTGAATCAAACTTAAAAACTCTTTACCCAGCTCCATTTTTTTCTACTCAAGAGCCGTTATTAAAATGTTTTCCTTAATGCTTTCATACATGTCAATCACAAGACAGGAAACATTGCAAAACTAATGACACAATGAGAGGAAACCTGATATCCAAATAACAATAATGCTTATTTTATATCTTGCTAGCAAAAGCATAATGCACATATCATAAATATTTTATATATCCCCCAGCCCTGCAGCCTGTTCAAACGTGCTATAGAAAATATACTCACATAGTCACATTTGAATAAACACACACACACACACACACACACACACACACCAGAAGAAAACACATGTGCATACAAACACTCATGCACACACCTGGAAGGGTCCGCTCGGATAGATCTCAGCATCTGCCTTCCTCCATTCAGGCCCCTGGTGTCCAGAGAGAGTCCAGACGGCAGAATCCACAGTGGCGATGCTCTTCACCCTCATCAGAACATTGAGTGTACCTGCAGACACACAGAAAACAGAGGTCAGAGGAACAGTGACACTTTCACCTTGGCTGTAGACTTTTGACTATCGGTCCTCTTTGCCTCTTTGCCATCTAGTCTGGCCATAAAAATGCAAATATAAGCATAATATACCTTTATGATGACAAATGAGAGATGCATAACATTTCTGAAATCAAACAAAGCCTCAATCTACACATGTACTTAAAAATCACAACAGCACAGAAAACAGTCGATCAGTTAGTTGAGAATTTTCACAATCCCAATCAATCAGACCTTGTGAATCTGATATGCAATTTTTATATGCAATAGATAAAATTCTTTCTTACAAACAAAAAATAAGCACCAACAATTGCATGTTCTTTTACCACCTCAGAAAAATATAAGTGTGTGGGATTCAAACAATTACTGGAGATCAAGGTCCATCAGGATCAGTGAATTAGGGCAAACTCAGGATTTGACAAATTATGACAGATCATTGCTTCTGCTCTAATAAGACTCCTTTGACCCGCCGCTGGTGTGAGTAGATTAGCATTTCTCTGAGGGATTGCACAAAGCCTGACTTTACTACTGTGACAAATATAAGGTCAAATACATCTGATCTAAAATACATCAAATACATCTGAGCTGATCTAAGGCAACCAAGTATCGCCACCACAGAACACTGGTAAATTGATTTTTCAAAGCTGTAAAAGTGGGTGAAAGTGAAAAGTAAAAAGTGAAAGGTGTTTTTTTTTTTTTTTTCTTGCAGAATGCACTGGCATGATTTGAAATATGAAATTATATCAAGCAAAGAGCTGTAAAAGTTTTTTTTTTTTTTTTGAAGTTATATATACCACATTTGGTAACACTTTAGAATAGGGAACACTTATTAACTATTAACTACGACTTTTCCCTCAATAAACTCCTAATTTGCTGCTTATCAATAGTTAGTAAGGTAGTTGTTAAGTTTAGGTATTGGGTAGGATTAGGGATGTAGAATAAGGTCATGTAGAATAAGGCATTAATATGTGCTTAATTACTACTAATAAATGGCTAATATTCTAGTAATATGCATGCTAATTAGCAACTAGTTAAGAGACCCTAAAATAAAGTGTTACCAAACATTTTATAGATTATTGGGGCATGTTTTTCAAGAAAATGCTATTTCTTCCTGCTTTAAAATTCCATATTCAATTCAGTGTGTTACTTGCTATTTCTTTATAGTTATTTCTGAAATTTACAAGCAATTTCTGAGTATAAAAAGTAAATCCTGCACCAACATTTTTTCAGTGTACTGTAAAATACATGATTGCGTGATTTATTTGGAATGTACTAAAAAAAGGTAATTGGTTATAAAGTTTGTTACATGTCAGATATTACTACTTAAAATGAGTATTTAAACATTCTGCTGCTGAAAGGGCTATTTTTACTTTTATTTTCAGGCTTTGGAAGTTTTGCATTATACATTTGAGAATATGTATTCAAAAACCTGTTACATGTTTGAAAAGTTAAAACTTTGAATAATGCTGAAACTCATTTGTTAATTTGGCCATTGTTTAACCTGTACACTCCTCTACTATACACCACAGGAATCATTTTATAAAATCTTTGTTTAACATTCACAAAATTACAAAATGTTAATCAGATCATTAAAAGTGCAGCTCTGCTAAAACTGCTTGTCTGGAAAATCAAGATGTGACATCATGATAAATTGATCTGTATTCATCAGACAGTCTGTGGATGTGTTGTCTGAGACTGACATGTGATAGATCAGCTCCAAAAACACAGCTCTCAGTAGACAACAAAGCAGAGGCATCTTACACACGCTGTGATTATGTGAGGTTTAGAGCGCTTATTATGAATGTCAGGATTGAAATCTGTCACAGACACTGAGCACAAACACACACACACACACACTCAGATGATGGAAAGCAGTGAAGCCAAGTGGCACCTTTATGACTCATGCATTAAATTATTACTTTGACTTTGTGCTTAAGGGAAACCAATATATAATTCAGTTGCACTTTGGAACAGAGAGAGAGAGAGAGAGAGAGAGAGAGAGAGAGAGAGAGAGAGAGAGAGAGAGAGAACGAACTTTTGTAGTGCTTCAAATGAAACATTGGCTCTGAACAATAACACACACACACACACACACACACACACACACACACACACACACATATATATATATATATATATATATATTCACTAATGTTTCAAAACTTTCACCGCAGAGTCTACACGCTGCTCATCACATGCACACATAGAAGACAAAAGCAGACGAGGCCAGCCAACTAACCCGGCTTCACATCTTTACTTATTCAGGACCAGCAGATATAAATGAATAACACAGCAGCACACAGCAACATTAACAAAACAAAC
This sequence comes from Spinibarbus caldwelli, assembly GCA_039654775.1. Lineage (NCBI taxonomy): Eukaryota > Metazoa > Chordata > Actinopteri > Cypriniformes > Cyprinidae > Spinibarbus > Spinibarbus caldwelli. Next base: position 5,467,066 of record CM077242.1, on the reverse strand, counting down.
AGATGGTACTGTGACAAAGTGGCTCGCTCGAAGTACAAAACATATCCTAATAAACTCAGCTAAAGCCGTCTGAACAATCTCAGCACACACTGACCACCAATACATCAATCCAGACACAGCTACATAAATAACTCCAGTATAGGGCCTTACAGCTATTTCATATTTTAAGCTGATGTTGCTTTCTATATGAACTTTCTCCTATCACATATATTTGTAGTATTGTAAGACACTGGCATTTTCAACATTTGAATGTCCTGATGTGTCATTGCCTCAATCAATGGCGTGAATTTTGTATGGGATCACCTGTTTGACCAAATAATGGCACCCAAAAATTAAAACTATATGCATTACCGTTGAAAGAAGTCTCTTATGCTCACCATGGCTGAATTTATTTGATAAAAAAATGCAGTAAAATATTGTGAAATCATATTACAATTTAAAATATCTGTTTTCTATTCCAATGCATTTTAAAATGTAATTTATTCCTGTGACGCAAAGCTGATTTTTTGAATCAGAATCAGAATTAGCTTTATTACCAGATATGTTTGCACATACGAGGAATTTGTTTTGGTGACAGAAGCTCCACAGTGCGACAGAATGACGGTGACAAGACAAGACAGATAATAAAAATAATAATATACAAATATAAAAAATAGACAATGTGCAAAATAGCACAAACACAATATACAAAATAGACAATTTAGTATGTACAGGTATGTTAGGTGCAAATTTGAAATGTAATAAGTATGTGTGTTAAATAAATAAATGTATGATAATGTTGTGTGTTTTATGTTTATTATTAAGTGTTCAGATGTTCATGAGATGGATTGCCTGAGGGAAGAAACTGTTCCTGTGTCTGGTCGTTCTGGTGCTCAAAGCGCTGTAGCGTCGACCAGACGGTAACAGTTCAAAGAGGAAGTGTGCTGGATGTGAGGGGTCCAGAGTGATTTTGCCAGCCCTTTTGCTCACTCTGGATAAGTACATTTCTTGGAGAGTGGGGAGGGTTGTACCAATGATTCTCTCAGCAGTCCGGACTACCCTCTGTAGTCTTCTGAGGTCAGATTTTGTAGCTGAGCTGAACCAGACAGTTATTGAAGTGCAGAGGACGGATTCAATGATGGCGGAGTAGAACTGTTTCGGCAGCTCCTGTGGCAGGTTGAACTTCCTCAGCTGGCGAAGGACGAACAGCCTCTGCTGGGCCTTTTTCACAATAGAGTCTATGTGAGTGTCCCACTTTAGGTCCTGGGAGATGGTGGTGCCCAGGAATCTGAATGCCTCCACTGCAGTCACAGTGCTGTTCATGATGGTGAGTCAGGGGAGAGCAGGGGTTTTTCTCTTGAAGTCCATGGTCATCTCCACTGTTTTGAGCGTGTAAAGCTCCAGGTTGTTAAGACTGCACCAGACAGCCAGCTCTTTAACCTCCTGTCTGTAAGCAGACTCGTCACCGTCCTGAATGAGGCTGATCAGTGTGGTGTCGTCTGCAAACTTCAGGAGCTTGACAGAGGGGTCTTTAGATGTGCAGTCATTGGTGTAGAGGGAGAAGAGCAGCGGGGAGAGAACACAGCCCTGAGGAGCTCCAGTGCTGATGGTGCAGGTGCTAGATGTATATTTTCCCAGCCTCACTAGCTGCTGCCTGTCTGTCAGGAATTTGCACTCATTACTCCAGTCTTCAGTGTCACATGACCCTTTAGAAATTATTCTAATATGCAGATTTGCTGCACGAGAAACATTTCTAATCATTATTAATGTTGAAATCAGTTGTTAAGGATGGCATTTACTTAAAATAGATTTTGAACAAACTTTATAGTAATTTTACAGAAATTAATGCATCAATGTCATTAATGTTCCTATTAACATTTACATTGATTCATTTAGCAAAAACGTTTATCCAAAGAAATGTACAAATGATGAATGTCTTACTTTCTTGCCTGGATGAGACCTTTTGAGGAACATCTTGTAACAATGTCAAAAGTTTCATTATCTTTTGACTTTACCTTTAGCTCAAACACTCTTTTTGGTAGCAATATGAATGGTTAATTTTGAGCTAGAAAGCCATTTGTTCAGATATCAAGTTCAGATATCTGCCATTATAACACTAACACAGATGTATAATACTAATAACTTCTAAAAAGTAGCATGGTATAACAATGTGTTTTTGACACCATCTGAAGTAAGCATTCAGTACCACGGTATACTATACTACATATGCCATTACTACACATCACTGCATGCTGTACCACAACAATTTTCATTGTTGTTTTTTAAAAGGGAAAGTCACTCTAAAAGAGTCAGCATGTGTCATTACTGTACAGATATTACAGTAATCAAAGTGATTTGAGGAAAATCAGGAGCCTTTAACAGGAACAGCGTGTTGTATCAGAACCTCGCTATTAGCTCGCTGCCCAGAGTGAAAGCATCTGCCACGTTTCAATGACCCCAATCATGCTGAAGAGCTGCTCGCTGCCTGATAAACAAACACAAATTGTATGCTGGTGCATCTTTAAGGTGATTACACACACTCATAAACCATTGTGAACAATGAGCCAGGCACTTAAAAATCACCCTTATGCGAAGACCTTTGAAAATAAACAGCCAACCAACCCTTAGAGAAACAATCGTGTCTGTGTATGTAAGGACAGGCTGTAGTAAAGGCCTAAGGCTTCAGACGGACCCCTGTGCTGCCAGAGAACATGCTGCATCAGAGGTCAAACACATCCAAACACTCATTCATCTCTGTAATGAGCAGAAGATGGAGGTTGAGCGGGAAAGCTGGGCAGTGGCAGGCAATTTTAAAGCACATTCAAAGCATGTGTGGTACAGAGTTTGCTTTTTCTGTGCTGTTTGTTTTCTTGAAAGTGTTTACAGTAATTTACGTTAAATGAAATAATGATTTCAGGGTAACATTTCTAATTTTAGTTTAGTTTCAGTTTAAACTAAAATTAGTGGTATTGCTATTAACTAAAACTGTTAAAATATTTACATTCATTATGTATTTATTTTCTTTTATCTTTATACTTATTCGTTTTTTTTTTATCTTTTTATTTTCATTAAATATTTCAGGTAGGTGCCAAGACAATCTAAGTTAAGTTAATAACTTATGTGTGTATATATATATATATATATATATATATATATATATATATATATATATATATATATATATATATATATATATATTAAACTTTTAAAATAACTAAAATTCGTTAAGTGAAAGTGAAGTGTGGCGACCCATACTCGGAATTTGTGCTCTGTATTTAACCCATCCAAGTGCACACACACAGCAGTGAACATACATACACCATGAACACACACCCGGAGCAGTGGGCAGCCAATGCTGCGGCGCCTGGGGAGCAGCTGGGGGTTCAGTGCCTTGCTCAAGGGTCTCACCTCAGTTGTGGTATTGAGAGCACTGGACATTCACTCCCCCCACCGACAATCCCTGCTGGACCTGAGACTCGAACCCATGAGCTTCGGGTTACGAGTCCGACTCTCTACCTATTAGGCCACGACTGCCCTGTGTTAATAATATTATTGCCCCATATAACAATATTATTATTATAATAATATTAATAATATTATTAGTGTTATTATCATTAAACAAAACTAAACATTTACAATAATAAAAATTATATATATAATTATATAATAATATATATAATAATTAACACTATTAAAACATTTACATTAACTGATATAACATTTTTTACAAAAAAAATATTTTTTAAATATTTAAGTTACACTTTCATTTAATATTTTAGCTAGTTGCCAAGGCAACATTTCTAATTAATTTAGTTTAAATAAAAATTAGTTTTGTCATTAACTAAAATTATTTAAAAACATTTGTTAATTGATTTTTTTCAAATCTTTAAGTTATACTTTCACTAAATACTGCAGCTAGTTGCCAGTATAGTTTCCGTTTACTAAAAACAACAACTAATAAAACTGACAAAAACACACAACAAAATTATTAAAACCTACATTAAAATGAAAACAGAATATATAAAAACTAATTTACAATAATTAATAATAATACTATAATACTATATTAATCATACTGAAATAACAGTGCTTGAAAGCAACTAGCTGTACATTATCCCTTACATATTTGACAGAAGGCCATGATTAACCAATCAGAGTCAAGTATTCCTGAGAGCTGAAAGACAATGAATACATGCAACAATTAGTCCGAACAAACAAGCCATTCATTCTTGTACCATATATAGTGCATGCATCACTAAACAAGGACAACGACTGCCGAAACACCTTGTGAAGCCATCCACTAACAGCAGCAGGGTCACACTCTGATGCTGTAATGAATGAAGGATCTAATGGACTGACTGCTGCTGTGATTGACTCCTGCTCTAATGGATCCTCTGGCTGCTGAACTCCTTTGTAATGAACTTCAAGCCTAATAAACTTGCGGTCTAATAGAACATGCTATTGTGTTGCTCTTGATGAAAAATCGAACAGACTACTGCGATTGTAGAGGGTGATCACCTAGTCTTTACAGTGTGCAGAAGGCGGCGAATGACACGAAAAATACACCATCAAATCGAAATGGACAATTTAACTAACACATTTTAAGGCTGCATGTTAATCTAATGTATTGTTCATTAGCCTAATAGAACTTTGTTTATCGTAAGCCCTGACCATTTACTCAGAGTAAAATAAATAAATAAATAGACAAAAAACAAAACATAAACATAACTAAACAGACTTAATTTAAATACAAAAATACAACAAAATAAGAGGAAATTATTATTATTATTATTATTATTATTATTATTATTATTATTATTATTATTATACAATGACTAACAATATATTAACACAAAAATACAACAGATAAAACAAGAATAAAAAGAGGAAATAATACTAACAATAATAAATTATTAATTACAATATATAATAATAATATATTATTATAACTACTACTACATAATAGTAATAACTATAATAATAATAATATTACAATTATATTACAATAATATTACTACAATTATTATAACTACACACACTTAATTTTAATACAAAATACAATAGATATAACAAAAATAAAAATAAGAGGAAATTATTATTATTATTATTAAAAATATAATAACTAAAGAGACTTAATTTAAATACGAAAATACTATAGATATAACAAAAAATAAAAATAAGAGGAAATTTGTTATTAATATTATTATTATTATTATTATTATTATTATTATTATATTATTATTATACAATGACAAAAAATATATTAAAACAAAAATACAACAGATAAAACACGAATACAAAGCATAAATTATTATTATTATTAATAATAATAATAATAATAATAATAAATAGCTTATTAAAAACAATGACTAAAAACACTTCACCTGCTTTTAAAAAATGTGAATGCATTTTACATTACAATACCTCAAACCTAAAAACACAGTGACACAACAGCTGTAAGATGCATGAAGCATTTCATTTAAAAGAGAGACAAATTGAATGACACAGAAATTCTGATGCTAATTAAAATCAAATAAAAACAACACCCAAAAACCCAATGATCAACCCGTCAAAAACAACACAAATACATGCCTCCTCCCTCTAATCAGATAAACCCATCCAGAAATATAGAGAGCGAATGTCTCTGACTCTCTGCTAGTAAAGATTTATTGATCCAGTGAAGTAATGCAAAGCTCTTCTGTAGCACCATCAAACAGAGACAAGCCTCCAGATAACTGAATATACTCCAAACACACACACACAGAGATGTTAAACACGACATGCTGTGATAAAATCTGTGGTGTTGTCTGCAGTTATACACATATTCCACTCTTCTAAGGAAGACTGGAAAGTCTGCAAATAGCGCAAGGCTAAAGTGTCAATGTGCTGATGTAGCTTTGTTGAATGCAGTGCTAGTGTGGCATAACCAACGCAGAGCTAATCTCTTCAATTGTTAATTGGGATGTAATCAAATCTAATGCAAGCACAGTGGTGCAAATAAAAGTCTAAACTCTCATTCTGCTAATGAGGTTGTAATTTACGGCCAGCGTAGAGCGGCTAACACAGTCCTACACATTAAGATTGCTAACAGGGACGTCTGTCTCTCAGTAGGATGTCTCATGTAATGAGAGTCGAGCCAGCTGTGCCTCCCTTTCAGTTTAGCATCTGTGCCCACAGTGCCGCCCACATGCCAATGCACAAACTAATGATTAGCAGATTAGTGTACACAGGCCGTAATCAGCAGAAATCACACCAACATTCAGCCTATTGCAGATCACTGCCACCAGCCATGTAAAAACTCTTTAAACCAGCCTAAGATCATCCAGTCTGGTCAAGCTGGTTAGGCTAGTCTTTTCTGATGGTTTTAGGGGGTTTTGGTGATACCAGACCAGCAAACCACCTTACGTAGTCCTGATGTAAATAAAAGCAGATGCAAAAAATAACAAACATCACACTTTATTTGTGTTAGCATGTTGCTAAGCTACTGAAAGAATACTCTAACAAGCATAAAATACATATAGACCGGATAAAATATTAACTTTAATCATATTAAACTGCTTTATTGTGTTTTTGCTTCCGAATGATTATTTTATATTTATTATTTATTATAAATAACTTAATTGAATTGATCTGAAAAATTTATCCTCCGTAACTGCCGCTTTCTGGATGAAATTGCATGATGTTGTGAATTATATATTTTACACACGCACATAAAAAATGATAAAGAATCAAACGTTATTTTCATTAATTAAAATGAAGAAAGAAAGAAAGAAAGAAAGAAAGAAAGAAAGAAAGAAAGAAAGAAAGAAAGAAAGAAAGAAAGAATTTTAAATTTTGCTTAGGCAACTATCTGAAATGAAATAAGTTTAAACTGAAATACTTCAATTATTTAAATTAAAATAAACAAACATACATACATGCATACATAAATTTTAAACCCCCAAAATGAATTTAAAAAAATTACTAACACTGAAACTGAAAATATAAAACATTGAAGCTAATTTAATAAATATTATAAATAATACTAAAATTGCTTTATGACACAGATGCTGTTTTCTTGTTTACTACTGCAAAGCTGCTTTGAAGTGATCTGTATTGTATAAAGCTCTATATAAAATAAACCTGACTTGACTTTGATGAGCATTTCTCTCATCTCGCCCAGCATTTCAGATGGATATTGTTCAAATGAGCTCTTAACGGTGCATTATGGGATTGACATTTACATTGAATGCTCTATAAAGAAGTGTTCATATTGATTCTCTGCCTTAAAATACTCCAAAAGTGTCGAGCTCACTACGTTTTGGAACACAGTTCATCTCATCTGATTACCATGACGCCACCCAACTTGATTTTAGCACACAGATGTAAACGAAAGGTCACAGGAAGTAGTTTATACTAGCACTACAATACTCTAATAGCAAACAGAAACACCGCTAAACCGCCTACTCTCGTTTTAAAGCAGACAGAGACAAATATGATGAGTTAGAGAGCTTTAGCAGACAGCTTGAGTATGAGGTTATGTGCATGTGCACCCTAGGGTGATTTTGATCATGATTAATGTGGTTCGCCTTTCAATTTTAATTTTCATTAAGGACCTGCTGTCCTCTCCGACTCCTAAATAGCAATGGAATTAATAAAACATGTCCTTTGAAATATACAGTGCAGGCCTGCAGCAGGGAATCCAAAATGCCTCCGGAAAGCCGAACAGATTGAAGCGTGTTGTGTGTTCACTAGCCGCCCCCCACCGCGAGCCCAGCCCGTGTCATGACTGGCAACTGGCAAATAATTAGACGGCCTCGTCTCATTAGAACAGGAGACAGCACACAGGTAAAGAGAACGAGGTGGAGTGAAAGCAAAGCAGACAGACAGCCAGAGAGAGCGACGAGCAGAAGAGGAGAAAGAGAGAGAGAAGCACAATTTATGAGCCGTTAATGGGCTGATAAAGTTTGAAGAGAGAGTGCAGATAAAAAGCGAGGGGAAACAGGAAGTTCGGTTACTTTATTTGTCAAGCTGAAAAATGAGAAAACAACAACAGCAGAAAAAAAAACTTTTGGTCTGCAAAAAACTTTGGTTGGAGGAGTTTTGTGTGATAAAGTCCTTACATTAATGAGCAATTAAAGTCTGCATGTGCGAGTGTGTGCTAGAGTGTGTGATAACAGGTGGTTGCCAGATAGTCACAGATCTTTGAACCCCATCAGGAACACCCATAAATCACTGCGCACGGTGCATTTTTAGAACAACATTATTTACTGCGTTTATGAGTCATTTATGCCTTTGAGGTCCCAAAAGAGAGCTTTTGTCAGATTTAGCTCATTTCTGGGGACATTTTTGTCCTCAAACTATAGTAAATCCCTGCCACCCACACATATAGCACCCTGCATAAACAAACATTTCATACGCAGGTTCTGCTCCCAAACATAGTCTGCTGCCTAATTAGAACACATTTTAGGTGCAACTGTAAGGCTTACATGGGTTTGCTTTTTAAAGGGATAGTCCACCAAAAAAAAAAAAAAAAAAAAGATGATACCTTAAAGGGATATTCCAGCCAAAAATGAAAATTCTGACATTGTTTACTTACAACTAATATGGCTTTCTTTCTTCTGTGGGACACAAAATGAGGTATTTGAAGAATATTGAGAACTACATGGTTTTGATCCCCATTTACTTTAGGGGTGTTGTATGGGGGTTTGGGTTTCGATAAATAAATAATACCACAGAGTTTTGATAAATAAATAAATACCACGGCACATTATAAGCACTGAAATATAGGAAAAAAGATAGAAAAGGAAAAGGCTGTTTTTTTTTTTTATAATTAAATAAGTGGCTTTTTCAGACACTTGCACATAACATTTTATGAAAATCAAGCTCAAATGGAGTTAACAAGGTTTTTGACCAGCGAATGACGGAGATCTGTGTTTTGTCTGTCATTGCTGCCCCATCTGAGGCAGTAAGTGCATCGCATTATACGGTTTCATCAACTTACAGGTTATTGTAGCTATATGTGCGCTTAGTTTTTCATGTCGTTTAATACACTTGGCAAAATCTCAAGATATAGATGATGAAGCACTACATGCATAGGATTTTTAAAACGTACAAAAGTATATTGGTTACAACTTGACGGCAAAAGCTAAGACTCTTCTCCGCTCTTCAAACACACACAAAAAAAAAAAAAAAAAAAAAAAAAACATTATCCTTTACAGACATAGTGTTTTAGTGAAGAAAAAGCTGTACTTATTCAAATATCATTTATGTATTATTTACCCTTGCATTGCGCACAAGCCAAGATCTGCCTTCAGGCTGCGCGCGCTGCGCGGCGCTTCATTCTGAATGGAGGCGGGGTGAAGTTACAAGGTTTCGCTGACAGTTTGAGGATCCAGAGCATTACAAAGTTTAGCGCCAAGCTCTTTTGAATGCTTTTCATTGGTTAAATATTTGTAAAACCCTCAAACAGACATAAGGAAGACCAATAGCAGTGATTTAAAACAATAATAACGAAATATAATAGAGAGTTTGGATTTTCCACAGCACACCTGACTGGGCTAGGGTATGGCAACTGCCATATTCTGCCATACAGAAACCCCGCCCCTGGTTTGGAACGACATGAGTGGGAGTACACAGTGACAGAATTTTCATTTTATGGGTGAACTATCACTTTAAGATACCTACTTTTGGTCAAATCCTGAGTGGCCGTTCACACAGGACGTGTTCTTGCATTGAAAAGCAGCTAAAAGCAGTGCAGAGGAATGGACCACAAGGTCTCAAGGTACATTTTTAAAAGATGAACTTGATTTAACCTGACATGAAGTGGCAACAGTCACAGATGCCCAGTTAGCGCATGTTGCCATTAAACAACAATGAAAATGTCACGCAGACGGATGCTAGAGCGTGTCCTGTGTGAAAGGCCCCTAAGGCAGCATCACATGTTTCCTTAACATAGAAGACGATACCATAATGCATTGTGACGAGTGAAAAAAAAATCCACCCAAGATGGAAGATGAGGCAAGAGAAATCCTTTTGACTATGTATATATACTTATACTATATAATATACTTAATTTCACTCAACACTGTAAAGTATATAGTGTACATTATCGATCCAAAGTTTGGAGTTGTTAAGATGAAAAAGTCTCTTATGCTCATCAACACTGCAATTTTTATTTTTTATTTTTATAAAAATTCAGTCAAAAATTGTAATGTTATGAAATATTATTACAATTTAAAACAACCTTTTATTTTATTTTAGAATTTAATATATATAGACCCTTCAGAAATTGTAATATGCTGACTTGGTGCTCAACAAACATTTCTTCATATTATTCATGTTAAAAATAATTATTATATATAATAGTTTGTGAAAACCACCCTGATCCTTTCTTCCTGGATTCTTTAATAGAAGTTTGAACAGAATTGATTTACAAAATAGAATCATTTGTAACATTTTAAATGCCTTTACTGTCACTTTTGATCAATTTAATGCATCCCCAATAAATAAAAGTATTATTACTTTAAAAAAAAAAAAATCTTACTGACCTCAAACATTTGAATGATAGTGTATATAAAATTGTTAATCTAATTACAAATTGACTATTGTATCCGATATTGTTGTGCTATGTACTTTCTCTTAGAATTACTACAGTGTGGCACTGAATGATGTGCTTGATCAGCTTAAATGTGGCAGGAAGAAACACACACACACACACACACACACACACACACACACACACACACACACACACAAGACTGCTTGGAGCTGAGAGAATAGACAGATGTCACTTTGAAACAAAGCTTAATGTTTTAACAGTCACGATACATAAGTAATGGATGTGTGGATGACATCACTTCTCTCTCTCTGATTGTCTGTGTCCTTCATTGTCTTTGACCTTCTAGTGAACACTACTCATAAAGTACCGTACTTTCCCTGACAGATTCAGCCCAATGCTGCAGTAGAGGAGGACACTTTCAGACAAACCAAACTCCAGTTAGAAGCATGCACAAGCACAGATTTTTCAGGGAAACAACATCAAGCCTCCAACCTGTCATATAGAGACTACTTTCCACTATTCAATCAATTCTCCATGAGCACAACAGTAAAACATCAGTTTACCTAATTAAAACAGCTTTCAAACATTGACTTTAAGTCGAGAATTTAAATGTTTTTGTCTTTCTCAGAGTGTGAATTCAAACCAGGCTCACCGATATGTTTTCCGTTCATGTGATAGTAGAAGGAGACACAGTAGGGGGTTCTGGTGGTCCCTGTTGGTCCTCGGGCTGCCGTAACATTGTACAATGGAGAGAGAAGACGAGCTCGATCCCCGGCCTGACGTGGCCGCGACGTCTCAATATACATGTAGTAACCTTTATTGTAGATGGAAAGTATAAAATGAGTTACCACAAGGTTTTTCAAAGGGCAGAAGCTTTCACAAAATAAATAATAATAATACATATAGAAAAATAAAAATAAAAATAAAATAAAATCTGCTTTCTCAAAATTGGTCAGACAGTCATATTTTTTGTTTAAGAAATAAAAGCTTATGTGGTTTTACAAATGTGCTTTTGTTCTACACAATTTCAAGAATACAGGAGTATCTTTCTATGGAGATTCTTGACTGGCAAAATTTTCTATAAAGGTACTTTGGGATGATTTTGGAGTTTGAAAAAGTGCTATAAAATATATTTGAACTGAATAGAAAAGAGTTTCTCTTCAGATTCTAATAGTGGGCAGAAAAAAGATTAGTGTGTATTTTTACCTTCTTTCGTCCCACTCCTGTCTGTATCTGGCCCTGTATTAACCGACCGTTTGGGGTTCTGTGTGAGATGGTTCTGTCTGGTCCAGTCAAACACATCACTGCGGTCTTGAGTGAACCCACATATCCTCATGTCCTCAAACCCGCACACGTGATCTACACACAAAAACATGAGAGGGAATCAAGATCCACCTTCAGTTCATGAATGTAAGAATGTGTTACATAAGTGATAATGTATATCCAGATGGTTGTTCTCGTAGAATAAACCCTGATAGAGCGATTAGGACCCTGCTTATTGCACAGCTACTACCAAATAAGTAAATAATTAGACAGAAAATATTGAGTTGAAATATTTTATTTGTTCTATAAACACAAGCAAAGAAAAGGGTTAGGGTAGAGTGGGGGAAAACGCCCCCCTACTGTTTTTTCCCAAAATAACCACAAGATAAAGTCAAGATAAATTTTTATTGTAACTATGGACTACGTTGACAAGAGTGATGTAGAAGTTTTCACCATGAAGCTTAGACTGGTGATGTACCGGAGAGAAAACGGATTTCACAGTAAATGATCTAATTTTCAGCAGTAAGAAAAAAAGTCTTTTAAAGCTTGTTGTTTTATAGAACATCACAGTTATGTATGATATGAGAACAGTAGGGCCTGTAGATAGGGAGTATGTGTTATTTAATAAAAATTTTAATAAAAATATAATTATTTTTTCATTATATTCAATATTATTCTTATTTTCAGAATGACATGATTTTTTTTCTCAAACATAGTGTGTGGGGTTAAACGCCCCCCACCAGGTGGGGTAAAATGCCCCCAGGGGGCAATGGGCAATTACTGTAGTTATTCTGTTCTGAACATCAAATCCTTTGTTTTTCCATCAAATGTATTCTAACTAGTTGGTTGAATAAAAATATTTTGACTTTATATTTATCAAGTTAGCATCAGGTAGCTAGTTAGCTAGCCAGTTATCATCAGCTAAAATTTGTATTTATTTATTTTTTTAAATAGACTATTATAATTTTGTAATTCATAATTGTTGATTAGATTCTTTTTTAATTTTATGCTAAAACTGCCTGTACTCTGATTTTGCAATAAATGTTTAAAGCAAATTGCTTTGTCAGACTGGGGGGAATTTTACCCCACCCATGGGGGCGTTTTGCCCCACAGGTGGGTAAAACGCCTCCTTGGCACAAATTTAATTTTTGTTAAAAATCTAATAACATGAAAACTCTGGACATTTTTCATACTTTGTTTATAATTTATGCCATTGTCACTAAAACTATGATAACTTTTCTGAACACATTTAACTTTTGTTTCACTTAAAAAAAATGACACAATCCATTTTCCCCCACTCTACCGTACACAGCTTTTCACTATATAAATAAATGAGAATGAGAATTCATTGAGAATGAGAGAATGAGAATGAGCTTTATTGCCAGGTATGTTTACACATACGAGGAATTTGTTATAGTGACAGAAGCTCCACAGTGCAACAGAATGACAGCGACAGGACAGGACACAGATAATAAAAAGAATAATGTACAAATATACAAAATAGACAATGTACAAAATAGCAAAAACACAATATATAATATAGACAATTATGTATGTACAGGTATGATATATGAAATTTGAAATGTAATAAGCATGTGTGTTAAATAAATAATGTATAATAGTGTTGTGTGTTCCACGTTTATTGTCAAGTGTTCATGAGATGGATTGCTTGAGGAAAGAAACTGTTCCTGTGTCTGGCCGTTCTGGTGCGCAGTGCTCTGTAGCGTCGACCAGACAGCAACAGTTCAAAGAGGGAGTGTGCTGGATGTGAGGGGTCCAGAGTGATTTTGCCAGCCCTTTTGCTCACTCTGGATGAGTACAGTTCTTGGAGAGTGGGGAGGGTTGTACCAATGATTCGCTCAGCAGTCCGGACTACCCTCTGTAGTATTCTGAGGTCAGATTTGGTAGCTGAGCTGAACCAGACAGTTATTGAAGTGCAGAGGACGGATTCAATGATGGCAAAGTAGAACTGTTTCAGCAGCTCCTGTGGCAGGTTGAACTTCCTCAGCTGGCGAAGGAAGTACAGCCTCTGCTGGGCCTTTTTCACAATGGACTCAATGTGATTGTCTCACTTCAGGTCCTGAGAAATTGTGGTGCCCAGGAATCTGAATGACTCCACTGCAGTCATAGTGCTGTTCATGACGGTGAGTCGGGGGAGTGCAGGGGGGTTTCTCCTGAAGTCCACAATCATCTCCACAGTTTTGAGCGTGTTAAGCTCCAGGTTGTTAAGACTGCACCAGACAGCGAGCTCTTCAGCCTCCTGTCTGTAAGCAGACTCGTCACCGTCCTGGATGAAGCCGATCAGTGTGGTGTTGTCTGCAAAATTTAGGAGCTTGACAGAGGGGTTGCAGGAGGTGTGAATGGTGTTTTTTCAAACCTGCAATAAAACTCGTTCAGATCATCTGCCAGTTGTTGATTCTCCACAGTGCTGGGGGATGGTGTCTTGTAATTGGTGATGTCTTTCAGACCTTTCCACACTGAAGCAGTTTCACTGGAAGAGAATTGGTTCCATAGCTTTCCAGAATAATTCCTCTTTGCCACTTTGATCTCCTTTTCCAGTGTGCATTTGCATCCTATATGCATATATATGCATCCTTTATTGCTGTGTAACAGTGATCCAGTATATTACTGTCTCTGGTGGGACATGTAACATGCTGTCTGTATTTTGGCAGTTCACGGGAGAGATTTGCTTTGTTAAAGTCCCCTAGAATGATTAAAACAGAGTCCGTGTGTTGTTGCTCAGTCTCTGTGATCAGATCAGCAAGTTTTTGTAAAGCTGAGCTCACGTGCGCTTGTGGAGGAATGTAAACACTCGCGAGAATGAACGAGCAAAACTCCTATGGCGAACAGAATGGCTTACAGTTAATGAAGAGTGCTTCTAGATCGGAACAGCACATCTTCAACACAGTTACATCTGTACACCACCTTTTGTTGATGTAAAAGCATGTCCCTCCGCTGCGTGATTTCCCCGTTGATTCTGCATCGCGATCCACTCTAAACAGCTGAAAGCCCAGCAGATGTAGCGTGCTGTACGGAATGGCATCATTCAACCAGGTTTCACAGAGCAGCAGAGTTTGAAAAATCCTTGTTTGTCTGGGAGAGCAGAAGAAGTTTGTCCGTTTTGTTGTGTAGAGTGCGGAGATTCGCCAGATGGATGCTAGGCAACGGTGTTCGAAATCCGCGCTGTCTGAGCTCGCTTCCCCCATCTGTGCGTCCTGAATCGTCTGAACAGTGCCGCTGCTCCGTCAACTACAACATTCAGCAAAACGTCCAAATAATCGAAATCCACTAAAAGCTTTTGTGGTGTGTTCTGCCGGTTCAGCAGTTCATCCCTGGTAAAACTGATGTTTGAGTAACAAAAAACAGGAAAAACTAACAAAAACAATACAAACACTGGAGAGCTAAGCCCTGTGGTTCCCATATGCGGCGCCATCTTTGTTGCATGACAAGGACATAACATGTTATTAGTGGAGAACTGTTTTAAAACAGTACCTGTTTATTTTTTTAAATCTATTACTGTGTACAAAACAAAACTAACACTTCAACAATATTACCACTGGCCTGCTATTAATACTGAAGTCTTCCGGTTTTATTTAACAGTAAATACAGTCGATAACTGAGGCACAAGATGATAACGGTTGCGTTTGAATGAAACGAGAGAACGCAGCAGTGTGATACGAGAGACGTGAAAGAAGTGCCGGCCTCTAACATCCGTTGAACGGTGTGTTATTTGCCATTGCTAAAGACGATGGCTGTTATTAAGGAAAAACATACATTAGAATGTCGCGACTGACCAATAAGAATCAAGTATTCCAGAGAGTCGTGTAATAACAAATAATAAAAATATGCTAAAGCGCAATTTATTAGCATTGCTGAAAGGGGCGCTATAGTAGTAAAAGGGTCTCAGGTGAGCACCAAACGAACTGTATATTTATAGTGATTTCCCCTCCTAACTATCCTCTTATTCTTTCACTGTTATTCACCATGTGTAGTGAATTCAGCATGTGAAGTTTTCCACATGCTGTGTAACATTTTTTACTCTCTTTTCTAAAATGTAAGCTTTTAAGCAGCTAACAACTTTATAAATCAGAGGCTATGTTCTTTTACCCTTGATTTGTATAATGATATAATAATATTTCCTTCAATTGTATAACTGTGTGAGAGCCACAGTATATAAGAGTGTCTGGTACTGAGTTTTTCATATGTAGTGTGATCTTAAGCACTCTATGTTATTTTACCAAAGGTACACTCTATGTTATTTTACCAAAGATCAACAGCACTCCAGACATGCGTAATCACTTCAGAACATTTAATTCTCTCCTCTGTCCCCCTCCACCACCTCCCACCACTTCTATAACAGCTGATGACTTTGCCACTTTTTTTTACAGTCAAAACTAGAACAATCAGTAGTCAGTTCTCACCTCCACACACACGCGACCTCCAACCAACCACATCCACTGCTAAAACTCCCATCTTCTCCTTCTGTCCCCTCACTGAGGCGGCAGTATCCAAACTTCTCCTCTCCAGCCATCCTACAACATGTCCTCTAGACCCAATCCCCTCACACCTTCTCCAAGCAATCTCTCCCACACTCTTACCAGCACTCACACACATCATCAACACATCCCTCCTCACAGGCATTTTCCCCACTGCATTCAAGCAGGCTCGGGTAACCCCACTGCTCAAAAAACCTACATTAAACACTCCTCTTATAGAAAACTACAGATCTGTCTCTCTCCTTCCATTCATAGCGAAAACACTCGAACGAGTTGTCTTCAACCAGGTCTCATTGTTTCTTTCACAGAACAACAAACTGGATGCTAAACAGTCAGGTTTCAGGAGTGGCCATTCAACTGAGACTGCGCTACTCTCAGTCACTGAAGCCCTGCGAATTGCAAAAGCAGACTCATCAGTCCTCATTCTGCTGGATCTATCTGCCGCTTTTGACACTATTAATCATCAGATCCTCCTGTCTAGCCTCTCATCTCTGGCCATCACTGGGATTCCACTTCGCTGGTTTGAATCCTATCTCACTGGTAGGTCTTTCAGGGTGGCCTGGGGAGGGGAGGTATCCAAAGCACATCAACTGGTCACTGGGGTTCCTCAGGGATTGGTTCTTGGACCCCTCCTCTTCTCCACATACACTACATCACTGGGTCCCATCATACAGGTACATGGCTTCTCCTACCATTGCTACGCTGATGACACACAGCTCTATCTCTCTTTTCAACCAGATGATCCAACGGTAGCTGCACGGATCTCAGGCTGCCTGGCGGACATCTCGGCATGGATGAAAGAACATCACTTACAGCTCAACCTGGCAAAGACTGAGCTTCTTGTCTTCCCTGCCACTCCAACTCTACAGCATGACTTCACGATTCAGTTAGGTTCATCAACAATTACCCCATCAACTTCGGTCAGAAATCTTGGTGTAATCTTTGATGACCAGTTGACCTTCAAAGAGCACATTGCAAAGACTGCTCGATCTTGCAGGCTGGACTATTGCAATGCTCTTCTGGCTCGACTTCCATCAAACACAATCAAACCTCTACAAATGATTCAGAATGCAGCGGCACGACTGGTCTCCAATTAGCCCAAAAGAGCCCATGTTACACCTCTCTTTATCTCCTTGCACTGGCTACCATTTGCAGCTCGCATCAAGTTCAAGACACTGATGCTTGCATATAGAACAACCACAGGCTCAGCACCCGCCTACTTCCACTCACTATTACGAATCTACACCCCCTCCAGAAGTCTGAGATCTGCTAGTGAGCGACGCCTCGTGGTACCTTCACAGAGAGGCTCAAAATCACTCTCCAGAACATTCTCATTCACCATTCCTGGCTGGTGGAATGATCTTCCCACCCCTATCCGGAATGCTGGATCCCTATCAATCTTCAAGCAACAACTGACAACTCATCTTTTTCAGCACTACTTGACTTCATCCTAAACTTTATAAAAAAAAAAAAAAAAAAACTTTCTTTCTCTTTATTTATTCCTTCCCTTGCTAGCTTGTACTTATTTGAACAATGCCTGAGACTTGTTGTTACGAGCACTTCCTCTGTCTGATTGCCTCTTCAAGACGAATCACTTTATGTATTCCCCAATTGTAAGTCGCTTTGGATAAAAGCGTCTGCAAAATGACTAAATGTAATAATTCTTTGAATTGTATAACACTGCATAAGAAGCACAGTTTATAAATCTGTCTACTTGCAATAAACTTTAAGGACTCTGAGAATGTAGTCTCTGTTCTTCCCGTGATCACCAGCAGGGCTTATTTGTATGGCAACAGGAGGACATTAATCTCATTTAGGTCAAATATTGTCCAGTAAGTTGCATTGAAAATGGAAAATCTTAAAGGAACTTGGGTCTTGTGCGGCTGACATTTCTGGCACATAGCGCAAGAATGCAGCTAAGTCCGTTTAGCATGGCTAAGCATCCACACCTGCATTTTCGTACTTGCATAAAGTATGTTTCTGGCCTAATGCTGATGAGCAGATCTGAGGAGAAGGTCTGCAGGGTTTCTCAGGCGTGTTTAATGTAAGGAGGCCTCTCGACAGGTTCCTCTGGAGTACTGGAGTACTCTCAGCATATTGCAGTGTTCACAGCGATTACCCTCATTTAACAAACACAGAACACAGAATACTATAGTTAGTCACCCAGAACGTCTCCATTCACACTCTAAATGGCTGATTAACTCATTTTCCAAGTGTGCGAGGAGACAGAGTGACTGAATGGAGAAGAATTCACGATTTCCGAGTTGTGGTTTGAAATCACCATTTTCTTCCCTCTGCATGCATTCTGCTCTTCAATTTACTCTGCTGATCTCCAGTCTGTTTTAATTTATGTTTTTTTTTTTTTTTTTTTTCTCCTTTGTACCTCTTTGGCAAAGCTCTGCGCTAACGCTGCCAGGAGAACTGTGTTGAATTTAATTGGGAAGAACTGAAAGGCAGGGCAAGCGTGAGATGGGAGGACGGTTCAGAGAAGAGAGAAAGACAACATGCACAAAACCATCACCGAAAGAAAAAGTACAGGACTGTCTCACCTGAAGGTCTTGGGTAAGTGTAGGCTGCAAGAGAAAAGAAATGAGAAAAAAACAGTGACCGCAGGGCCTTCTTATGGATCAATTAACACAACAAATGAGATCAGTGTATACACGTCAAACAAGGCTGGGAGACAGAAGTGCAAAATTATACAGAGAAAATTTTAAATATTTATCTAAAAAAATTACTATATATAGTGTATATTTATGTATCTGCTCTAAAATAGTTTAATGATTTTTTTTTTAAATTCCATAATTTTGAACAGTTATTTTAATCAAATTATTAATTAATTATTTTTAAACTAAATAAATTAACAAAAAATGTTCCAAATGAAAACAAGGTTCAATGTAAGTAATAAAATATGTATGAGAGAGAGAGAGAGAGAGAGAGAGAGAAAGAAAAAGAAAAAATGCATACTCTCTATACCGTTTTTCACTTGAACACAAATGAACACAATAAATAATTTTCCATTATATAAAACAACATAACGATATATACTGTTGTACTAAATAGCATAATTAATAATAAAGCAATAAATAATATTTGCCTACATATATTTTACAAACTATTTTAATATAAAAGAATAAAATAATTAATAAAACATTTGTTTAAATTTTTTATTAATAAAATAAAAAAAGCATTTACTTACATATACTTACATACTGTATATCTTACCAAATATTTTAATGAACAATAAAAATGGCATTCATTCATTCATTAATAATAGTAATAATAATAATAATAACAGCAGTAAATAACATTTATTTACATATATTTTACCAAACACTTTAATATAAATAAACTATTTATACATATACATAAAATAAAATTATTATAATTAATAAATAAAACTCAGCCAATCAAATTAGAAGACTGGAACAAACTTTTGTGTAGATATGAAGAAGGGTTTCATATCTTCCAGCAGGCCATTTATTTTTTCGAGGTTGGTTTGGTTAGAGTAATGCTGAGATTGGGAGCTGAAGATTGAAAGACTATCCAATGGGATTAGATTCTATCAGCACTTTTTGAGATCCAGACTCAGCTCTGGTGCTGAAACTGCTGGCCTGTTCTGTAGCCATCAGCAAACGCTCCACAAGATGACTGCCACACGTTTGACATCTCAATTTACCATAATCCCGAAAGCGAAACCTCACATTTGAAATGCATGACCTCTGTTGATGGGAATCATGAGGATTTTAACAATTCTGACTCTGATTCCCATTCCACAACTAGCCCAGCTATGCTTTGCACTTGCCCATAAAAAAAATAAATAAAAAATCTAAATTCATCAAAAATGGTATACTACCTACCTGAAAGGATAACTTTAAGATAAAAAATAAATGGATGGGACAATGGAGGTCTTGCATACTGTGTGGTGTGTAACTGGAAGGTGACTTACGCTCGGAGTACTGGATGGTGCGCGTGACTGTGTTTCCGGTGCCGAAGCTAGTTATGGGAGTGAGGCTGACCTCATATGACAGGGGAATACGCAAGTCCGTCAGCGTGTAGGACATCAGCACACCTTTCACCGGCTCTTTAGTGGTGATCTGTTTAGACAAAACCGTCTGTCGGTTCTGCAAATACACAAGAGAGAAAAGGGTTTAATGGCTTAATCTTGCTATGAGCAGGGTCTGAATTGATTACCATTTAATATCTTTATTTAACATACGAAATCATATACACTACCATTCAAAAGTTTGGGGTCGGTAAAGTTTTTACATTTCTGAAAGCCTATTAAGCTCACCAAGGCTGCATTTATTTAATAAAAAATACAGCAAAATAGTAATACTGTGAAATAGGAACATTTTTCATTATTATCAATGTTGCAAAGAGTTGTGCTGAATAACATTTTTGTGGAAACCATTATATTTTTTCAAAATGACAGTTCAATGATCAGCAGTAAAAGTATAAATGCATGTCCTCGTATTATTGCAATTTAAATATAATAATATCATTGCTATTATATATACGTGTGTGTGTGTATAATTTATTAAATTATTAAATTAAAGTTCAATAATCTGCATTTATTTGTGAAATTATAAATGTTTTTGAATTTATTGCCAAACAAAAGTATTGTTTTTAAAAACAGCTTAGTGAGCCAAACTTATGAATGGTACTGTTTATACATTAAATATGTATATTACTACATTTTATACTTCCACCTTTTTCAAGATTTTTTTTTTTTTTTTTATCTTTATGTCTTCTGTGTTTCCATCTGTGTACAACATATGAATAAATTATACCTTGTTAAAAAGAAAAGTTGCATTTATAGTCACTTAAAATATCATTAAGCTCTAATATTTCTGGAACAATAATGATACAACACTGCCAAATGTAGCCCTACTATTATTACTCAGCTGGTATTTAACAGAATCATCCAACAATAATGAAACGCATATAGTTTTCCGTCTCATTAGTAGTTCTGACATCATTTTGGATGGTAACTATTTACTGAAGACAAGCAGAACTAGAAGAACAGGAAAAAGAGGAAGACAGAGGAAATGTCAATGACTTCATGGACAGTCACTTGCTCTTCTGACCATAGACTTTTGACCATAAGCATTTTCACTTTTTAGAGAGGACAGAAAATTTACACTGGAAACTGGTTTCATCACACACAGAGTTATACATCTCTAACCTCCACAAAACCACAGAAAGCCCTCAGTGCAGTGATTTGCTGAGTGCAAGGTCAGCTGCTATCCAGCCGCCCCGCTGTAAGAAGGTTCAGAAGTCTTTCCTCAGGCACAACAGCAGTGTGCTGACTAAGAACACTTGGTGAAACATATCAACTTGTCATTCTCTACTTTGAGGTACTTTGCTTTCCCATGGGACATCTCACGACGCCTCTGAATGCTGCTGGCTTTGAGACGTTTCTGAAGATACTTTAGCGAAACGTTAGCATTTTGTGTGTGTTTGTTTTTGTGCTTGAGCTTTGTGATTTTACCTTGAAAATGTTGTCTCTTTACTTGTAAAAGACAGCATTTACTGCTGCATAATACAATTTTATAAAAACACTCTATGCAAGTCCAAACACTTGCGACTAATGAAATGCAAACTTTTGCATAAATGCAAGCTTGATTTTGTTGTATATAAAGCATTGCATTCTCATTGTTGACTCAAGGAATGGTATAGCAAGCATTAGGTAGTTGAATTGTTAACATGTTCATAGCTAAATGAACAATACTGCACATAGTTTAACAGCAGAGGTATCTCTATCTACTCTACGTACTCCATCACAATATTGCAACCCATATGGCAGGGAGGAAATAAAAATCCGGGCCAAAATGTATTTAAAATATATGCTTAATATATGCTGTAAATAAAATAAAATATGAATTAATGAATTAAATAAATTAAATAAAATATACTTTCAGTCTAAATTTATTTGTATTGTCCTATATATATATATATATATATATATATATATATACATACACACACACACAGGTGCATCTCAATAAATTAGAATGTCGTGGAAAAGTTCATTTATTTCAGTAATTCAACTCAAATTGTGAAACTTGTGTATTAAATAAATTCAATGCACACAGACTGAAGTAGTTTAAGTCTTTGGTTCTTTTAATTGTGATGATTTTGGCTCACATTTAACAAAAACCCACCAATTCACTATCTCAACAAATTAGAATATGGTGACATGCCAATCAGCTAATCAACTCAAAACACCTGCAAAGGTTTCCTGAGCCTTCAAAATGGTCTCTCAGTTTGGTTCACTAGGCTACACAATCATGGGGAAGACTGCTGATCTGACAGTTGTCCAGAAGACAATCATTGACACCCTTCACAAGGAGGGTAAGCCACAAACATTCATTGCCAAAGAAGCTGGCTGTTCACAGAGTGCTGTACCCAAGCATGTTAACAGAAAGTTGAGTGGAAGGAAAAAGTGTGGAAGAAAAAGATTCACAACCAACTGAGAGAACCACAGCCTTATGAAGATTGTCAAGCAAAATCGATTCAAGAATTTGGGTGAACTTCACAAGGAATGGACTGAGGCTGGGGTCAAGGCATCAAGAGCCACCACACACAGACGTGTCAAGGAATTTGGCTACAGTTGTTGTATTCCTCTTGTTAAGCCACTCCTGAACCACAGACAACATCAGAGGCGTCTTACCTGGGCTAAGGTGAAGAAGAACTGGACTGGTGCCAAGTGGTCCAAAGTCCTCTTTTCAGATGAGAGCAAGTTTTGTATTTCATTTGGAAACCAAGGTCCTAGAGTCTGGAGGAAGGGTGGAGAAGCTCATAGCCCAAGTTGCTTGAAGTCCAGTGTTAAGTTTCCACAGTCTGTGATGATTTGGGGTGCAATGTCATCTGCTGGTGTTGGTCCATTGTGTTTTTTGAAAAAGTCACTCCACCTGTTTACCAAGAAATTTTGGAGCACTTCATGCTTCCTTCTGCTGACCAGCTTTTTAAAGATGATGATTTCATTTTCCAGCAGGATTTGGCACCTGCCCACACTGCCAAAAACACCAAAAGTTGGTTAAATGACCATGGTGTTGGTGTGCTTGACTGGCCAGCAAACTCGCCAGACCTGAACCCCATTGAGAATCTATGGGGTATTGTCAAGAGAAAAATAAGAAACAAGAGACCAAAAAATGCAGATTAGCTGAAGGCCACTGTCAAAGAAACCAGGGCTTCCATACCACCTCAGCAGTGCCACAAACTGATCACCTCCATGCCACGCCGAATTGAGGCGGTAATTAAAGCAAAAGGAGCCCCTAGCAAGTATTGAGTACATATACAGTAAATTAACATACTTTCCAGAAGGCCAACAATTCACTAAAAATGTGTTTTTTTTTTTTTTATTGGTCTTATGAAGTATTCTAATTTGTTGAGATAGTGAATTGGTGGGTTTTTGTTAAATGTGAGCCAAAATCATCACAATTAAAAGAATCAAAGACTTAAACTACTTCAGTCTGTGTGCATTGAATTTATTTAATACACGAGTTTCACAATTTGAGTTGAATTACTGAAATAAATGAACTTTTCCACGACATTCTAATTTATTGAGATGCACCTGTATATATGTATATGTATATATATATATATATATATATATGTATATGTATAATTTAAACTTCAAATGTCAAAATATACAAAAAAAAAATATTTTCATTCAATCTTAAAATGCATTTTTTTAAGGAACCTCATCTTAGACAACATAGATAAATTTATATTTCAAAATATATACAGTATTACCAATATATTTGGCCAATTTTGTACATTTTAAATAGATTTAAAAATATATCTGAAAATGTGTTTTTTTTGTTTTGTTTTTTTTTCCCATATGGAAAATGGCCAAATATATTGCTAATATATATATGCGCCATATTTAGCTTTTGATTTATTCCATTCATTCAACAGGTTGCAGTTCTATTTGATACCGCAAAAACCTTCACCGATAATATCTCATACTATCAGCTATATCTTATTAGATGACACGAATGTGCTGTGAGCTGTTCCAGGTCAGCTCTCACTCCCGGAGGATGTGTGGTAATCACAGGGCCAGTGGCACTCTGGCAGTCCAGACTTTTCCATGTGGAATTATGGGAAACATGGCAGCAGCCTCATGGAAACAGTGCACAATGGAATGAGAAATTATCTTCAGCTCCGCATGGAGACCCGGGCAGCAGGTAAACCCACCGGCATTCCATTCAAACACTACACACGTGAATGAGTGTGTGTGTGAAGCTTCCTATTCATCCTTTGTTCCCCCTTTTCCAGGCAGGAAGTAGAAGTGTAGTTGTGATGTTAACCTGGCTAGTGAGGGTCAAACAAATTTGTTATCTGTCTAATTAAGTGCCACCGTAAACCCCTGTTACTGGGCTGTTCACCACGGCAACATGGAGTGTGTGTCGCCACGTCTCCAACACTAAACCCACTTGAGCCCACACAATGCACGCCAAGACTTAACAGCCGTATCCAACACACACACACACACGCAAACGTGCGCCTTGTAAAAGTCACAGATAAATTGTCTCTGCTTGGCTGCTCTTCTCTGTTAACAGGAATTTTCTGTGTATCTCTCCTCATCTAAATCACCACACACTTCCTACACACACACACACACACACACACACACACAAAGACCAGGGGTGTTTTCTCCAAGGGAAGGGTGTTAGTGCTTAATGAAGAAAAAAGATAAGATGAGAGAATAATTGATTTTACAGAATTTAAGCAAACTAAATATTTTGAAATATGACATCAAATCTTATATAATCCTAGATATATAATGCAAAACAGACAAAAAGTCATATCACATCACTGTGACTGGCTGATTATTCTGTCAATATTAACAAAACCCTCCTATCATATTCACATCGGTCCACAAATCTGCAAAATAATTAACTAAATTTACTCTGATACCATTTCATTTCTTGTTTTGTCTGAATAAATATTGAAAAATGACTAAATTTCAGCTCTGTTTAAATGAAATGACTGTGATATTTACCAAAGGATTTGTTTGTATGAAACACTAAACGCTAAAGCTTACATATTTCATCCACATAACGAGAAGAATGAAATATATAAGTAAATCATGTAAGAGGAAAACCTAACTTAAAGGTCTGTTCACACCAAGAACGTCAAGTGTAAAGATAACTGTAATTATAACTACAGAATATTACCATCCACTTCAATGCACATTAATGTTGTTTATTTTAAGCACACTGCAGTTTTGTTGCCTGTTGCTTTAAAAGCTCAAGCTCTTTAAAGCAGTTTGGATTCTGATTGGTTTTTATTAGGGATGCATGATATTATCGAACTGATATCGGAATCGGCCAATAAAATTTAAATGTAATTATCGGCATCGGCCCAATATGAAAAATTATGCCGATATGTCTTGCTGATAAGAGGAATGGTTAACTCACATGTGCTCAGGGTGTGCTAGCGATTAGATTACGTCAACAGTGTGACTCATTTTTGAAGCAAAGTTTTGTCTGAATGACTATTAGATTCACTGTTTTGGATCGCTGCATTTAATCTGTGAAAGCAGGTACAGAATGACCCGCTCGGTGTATAAACATTACTAGCGCGTGCAGCGACAGCAGCGACAGCCTCCCCCGGGTCCTAATGCCCTCTTAGTAAGGAGTTTTAATCTGTAGGAGGCGCTGTTGGCCTACTTCTAATTCAATTAAAAGTAAAATAGCCTACACAAGTAACATTTAGACTGGGTTTCTGATTAAATAAAGCAGTAGTCGATGCCATAAAATAATGAGTATATTTTGATTTAAAGGTCAGAAGCTATAGCTTACATGAAAAAAAAAAAAAATCACAAACATGACACTTGTAAATTAAATAATTTTATATATACTGTCAAGATTTGCTCTGGGAGCAAGGAGATTCTTCAAATACAGACTTTTATTGACCAGGAAACATGGATCACGGGGGAAAGACAAACAATACCGGAAGGGGAAATGAGGCTAGACACTGGGCTTTTATACTACACATAACGAGAGGCCTAAAGGGACACACCTGGGAACAAATGAACAATAATCAAACCAACCGAGGACAGGAAACAGGAACTAACCAAATATGTGCACAAGAGGAAGGGAAATAAGACATGGGGAAACACAGGTCTGACATATCAGGGCTCTACAGTGCGACCATTTCAGTCGCATTTGCGACTGAAAACTACTGCGTGCGACTATGAAAAAATATTTAGGAGCACCTGTGCGACTGACCCGATCAGCATATTTGTGTTTGCGCTGAGGGAGCTTCAAAGGTTTCTAATGTACTTACGTGTTTTTGCAGCGTTGAGTAATGTATCACAGACGTATCCTTTCATTTTAACAAACAAAGTGTAGACAGAGAGTAAATAAGAGATTCACTGTGCAGTGTCGAGAGCTGCGTTGATTATAATGGAGTTTTGTGAGATCACGATGAACTAAGGAGAGTGACAGCTTGCAAATGTGATATTGATTTAATACAACAGTTCATTAAACAAGAAGTTAATATTAAGTAACTTATATTGTCTGACTACAACACCATTGCCTTATTTTGCTCTATTTCGTCAATGAAAATAATTTCAGACAAAGTCACATCTGAGCCGCTGCGCATCTCCATTCAAACACAGCAGTGTTTTGTTTATGAATGAACTGCGTTTTTAAATGAATCTAGTGAGTCAATGATTCAATTACCCATTCATAAAGACAGTCAGATGCTTCGTTCCTGAATGAATCGGCCATTCGAACGAAACAATTAAATGAATGATTCAGTGATAAAACCAGTGACTTTTCGCCACCTGCTGGCAATTTTAATTTAGTTTTTAAAGTATCTTTTCTGTTATTTAAATCATTTAATATTTCTATATTCAAAATTGTATATTTAAAACATTAACCTCAACATGAATTTATGAATTGCACTCATGCAACCTCTGAGCCTCATTAAATGTCTGAAAATACACCTACAAGCCACTTTTGTGTTCTTCTGTGCCACTCTGTAGTACAAATTTATTTCTTAAATACTGATTTTATTTTATTGGTAAATTATTCTTATTCTACTTCTTATTCTGTTGTTTTAATTAAAAATGTTAAAAAGCTTATAAATATATATTTGTTTGAATTTGACAAAAATGACATACTTTTAATAAAGTTAGAAAAATGCCATTACAAAGGTAAAAACAAAATTCCCTGTAAATTACTTTGAGTCAAATATCACATCGTAATAGGAAGGTTAATTTTTTTATCAGAATTTTTGATTATTGATTAGAAGGTGCTCCTGAATTTTTGACCGTGCTCCTAAATTTTTTAAATTAGGAGCACAAGCGCTCCTAAAGAAAAAGTAAGGGTAGAGCCCTGCATATACTGATTTATTCATTAATGTGTAATATTTTTTTTTTTTTTTTTAAAACAAATCATAAGCTCTAAAAGATTTTCAGAATTTTTACAACTCTTTTGCTTTAGACAATCTTCAAATGTTAAATCTTAAAACAAAATGTTAGGGTTAAAACTGCATCTTTCTGGGGGGAAAATGCAGCGATTGATATATAGTTTATTTATAGTTCTTTTCAAAGCTTCAATGTACTGCCAAAAAACCTTCATTATTGTTTATTTAATTCTAACAAATAAGTTCTTGTTAAAAACTAACCAAAATTTTAAAATATTTTGCTTATAATTTCTGCACAGGAGAGACTTGGTGTTGTTTACAAACAAAAGGAAATATACCGGTATCAGTATCGACCAAAATGAGTTGAAAAATATCGGCATATCGGATATCGGCAAAATCCAATATCGTGCATCCCTAGTTTTTATCATTCATCACCTGGAGAGAAAAAAAAAAAAAAAATTGATTTCCAGAATATTGTTTGTCAGTGTCATTATCTTTATAAATGTGGTGTGGATTCTGCTACTGTTTTACATGTAGAACAATTTTTTAAAACTGTATCTTTATCATTATTGTTATCATCCTTGGTGCAAATGGGCCCTAATGAATTGGACGTTGTCAAGAATGATACAAACACAAGACCTAAAGAATGCTATCAATGACCGAGATGACTTGAAGAAGGATATCCACCCGATCACCAACTAAATGGATAAAATATATTTAAAAAAAACAATATTAAAAGTCAAACACCAGCTAGTAATAAAAATACCGAAAATATGCATGTAACTGAATTATTGTAATATTTATTTTTTTGCCATGTAAAAATTAGCATTTTACCTAGTGTGGACAAATAAAATATTAAGCCGTTTCACTATATTAATGAGGACATTTGGCCCTCAGATGTAAAGCCTGTACTCACACACCTGTGCTTTCTACCTCCCACAATCTTTCACCTCCAAATGTCTTTTTTTATTCAGTGATTTGTTCTTTTCTGCTTGTTTCCACACACCTGGTAATGTATCAGTCATCGGTACATATACTACTTCCTGTCCTCTTCATCATTCACACATCCATTAAAAGAGACCAGGGGCTACTGTCATAACTCTCTGACTACTACAAATCAACCTGATTTTTTTGTTTGTTTGTTTTTGTTTTTGTTGTTGTTGTTTTTTGGATATAAGAAACACATATATGTGCCAACAATAACAGCATCATTGTATTGATAAAGACCTGATCACAACGAGCTATAATTTCACTGCATGTCAAAGAGTGAAAGTTCAGACATAATTTGGTTTATCACATGTTGACCTGCAGCAGGGGATGCTGGGTAAATATAAACACATCTCTCATTCTCTCCTATCAGCTCTGCCTCTAAAGATGCTGCGGGTGATTGATAAATCTGTCTGAAGAGCAAACACTGATATTTGGAACGCATTTGAATGCTGGAAAAAGACAGATGTGTGTGAGGTGAAGGCAATGTCAGAAATAAATTATTATATTATTTGAATATATTTTAACCTTTATGAAAGGAACTAGTTATCTAACCATATAAAAACACAGTATGGCATTCATTGGTCAAATACATTAACTGAATCAATTAAGATAAATAAAGTCTTGATATGAAATATTCTGGCTATAATTATAAAATCAGATCAAGATTATATACAGTATACAGTAAATTCAGAATTACTCAGAATAACTGTTTAAATAAATTCACTGAATTAGTTAATTAGTTAAAAATCATGGTCACGCTTCATTTTAAGGCCCATTTCTCGCTATTAACAAACCATTATCTATGATGTTTGCCTCAATAAACTCCTAATTAGCTGCTTATTAATAGTAAAATAGTTGTTAAATTTAAGTATTGGGTAGGATTAAGAATGTAGAATATGGTCATGCAGAATATGTGCTTTATAAGTACTAATAAACAGCCAATATGTTTATAATAGGCATGCTAATAAGCAATTAGTTAATAGTGAGAATTGATCCCTATACTAAAGTGTTACCAAACTCACATACACTCAATTCTGAAAAAAACTGTAACTGCAATAACAAAACACTTAAACATAATAAACAATAATAAACTGTTCAAGGTTTGCTTCAACTGCTTGCTACAAACTTTCTGCCATAAAGCTTGTTCATATGTGAAAATATGAACTGACAAATTTGTGTCTAGATCAGGTTGTAAGAGTACCTCAAGTCAGCAAATGATATCAAAATTCACAATAAATCCATGACTCTGAACAGCTATATATTCAGCATGTTCTCAGTTCATTAAAATGGTTGTTGGAGCAACAGGTCTCGGTCTGCTGGGCTTTGACCGGTCTACATGTCTGGATCTTGATCGCTGGTCTTTAGGAATATGGTACATACTGAATCACTAAAGCATGAAGAACTAGCAAAAAGGGTTACATCAAATCGCACAGAGCTTTATATACCACACACACACACACACAGCTGTAAGATCTCAGCTTCTCGTAATATCACAGGTGTGCGAGGTGTGAGCAGAGGCCTGTGAACCGTGCTTCTCTTGCCGTAGGATTCCCCCTGCAGGTATGGCTCAATAAAGACGTGTAAATGTATTCAAGCAAACTCGCTTGCTCGCTCTCTCTCTCTCTGTCTCTCTCTCTCTCTCTCTCTCTCTCTCTCTCTCTCTCTCTGTCTCTCTCTCTCTCTCTCTCCTGAGGTGGTTCACCCCACTGATCAGAGGTCTGTCATCGGTGCTCGGGTTCGGATGCGGACAGCTGTTTGAGTCTCTGGTGGTTGAGTAACATATGGCACAGAGCGTGTTTAAAGGATTAAACTGGGTTTGTCGTTTGTCAGCAAATATACAACAATGTCTGAATATGGAGTTTAGCTTGTTAGCATCAGTTCGATGGAAAAAAGTGAACTGTGAAAAATGAGCCCAAAATAATAATCGGTAATGAAATTTTCTCATCTTACTCAGCGTACGTTTATTCTGGAGGGACTCAGTTTTCCGCACTGGTAAACAAGCGGCGCAGCTTTACAAATGAGGCTTGGTGTTTCCTGCAGTCTCTGAAAACACAGCACTCATTTCAGAAATGAGAGAACGTTCTTGTTCACCTTTTGAAAAGTTCTGAGGAAATGAAAGCGCTCTGCGCACCTGTTATATGAAAGTGTGATGGAGGTAAAGAAAAACGTTTAAGTAAAGAAAGAAAGAGTGCACAAATGTAGGGGCATTTTCTCCAAGGAGGCAAGAGAGGCAAAAAAGAAAAAAAAAAAATCTGAAAAAAAAAACAAACAAAAAAAAATAAAACAAATATTACAAAATAAAATTAAATAAAATTTATTTCTAATAAATAAATTAATATAAAAAATGTATTGTATTAGTAACAACAATAATAATAATAATAATAGTAATAATAATAATAATAATAATAATAATAATAATAATTAGTAGTAGTAGTAGTTCTGTTTTTTATGACTGAAGGCAAAAGCAGAAATACAGTTATTTAAAAAAACAAAAATAAAACTCTATTCTGTTATGCAATTTCTTATGCATCCCTGATTGATTTCAAAGTGGAAATAATAATTATAATAATAATAATAATAATAATAATAATAATTATTATTATTATTATTATTATTATTATTATTATTATTATTATTATTATTATAGTTAAATTATAATAATTAGATAAAAAAATCAAAAAGTTTTTTTTTTACAAATTATTTGTATTAATGACAAATAGTAAAAAGGCAAAAATAAAATATTTTAAAAACAACTAATAAAAAAGGCAAGTAAAGTTGTGAGATATGTTACATAGCATGTGAAGTACAATAAAAAGTGACTAATGTTTGACAGTTCATTTACAATATATATATATTTTTTTTTTCTGAATGCGACTCTCCCATCTATCTGTCAAAAAAAACTACTTGATGATCTGTCATATCTCTATATTAAGTATGTGCTTGTTACGCTGTTAATTTATTTTCTATTCGAGCATATATCTTGTGATTGTCCCAATACTAGATGAGTAACAAGAGACATTTCTAAAGTTAGAGACTGAAACTCTTTGTATTGAACGCTCTCGTCTCTGTGAGAAACAATGGCACTGCTTTCTTCAGCTCATTACCCCTCTCTCTTTTCCCTTTCTTGTCTACATTTCTCAGATCAACATCTATAAAACATTTATCAACATTACCACTACAAAACAGCACAGCGCATTCACACCTTGGACAAATTCATACACAGACGAACATGCCAACGCACGGTCCTGACCGTATAGACCCACACACACACAAATGGAATGAACTATATTTCACTATTCACACACAGACATTCATTGTTATTCTACTATGATCAAATATGCACATATACTCAACTGAGCCTACTGAGAAGCTCATCTATAATCTGTCTCCCTCTCCACCACACACACACACACACACACACACACACGCATGCGTGTGCACTCATAAAAGTTAATGCACGCTTGCTGCAGTCAGGATGTTAATTCATTGGTCCCTGTAGACTCTTACTTAAGGTAAGGTTTTAAAGAGGGGAAGATTAGCTATTCATGCACACAAAGACAAGTGGCTAATCTCCCCCTCCCCGTTTGCTTTGATTCCTGCCTCCTTCCATAATTCATTGGCGCTCTTCCGTTCCTGCCGCCCCCCTCTGGGCCAGGTTTCTATGAATAGATGATTAGGACGTCGGAATCAAAAAATCTGATGAAGAGTCACAAAGCGCACACGGTTTCTGTGGCGAGGGAGCGTCGATGCGCCGATGACACGCTCCCGTCCTATCGCCATCGCTGCTGGGGTCGTTCCGAGATGTTTAGAGGGTGTTTGTTTGTTGCGTAGGGTGGCCAGATTTCCACTGGGACACATGGGAGGTGGAGGGAATCCCAGTGAACGCTTCAAAGATGCAGTTTATTTAATCGAAACGTTGCTTGTAAATGATTAAACACTGGCTCTGTCCATGTCTTAGTGAGCTGGCTTGATGTGACTGATTTCAATAGAATTTGGTTTAGAGCATACAACACAATGTTCTAAAAAGCACAAAAATACATAAAACACACAAATTATGTATTTTAATTTAATTAAACTATTTCTTTTTTCAATTAATTTCAGTACTACATCACATCACAATTTCTTCATTCAGCTTGTGTAATGCATTATGGGATTGTCTTCCTCATGAAGGATACTTGAGATGCTTTTTGACCAAAAGAAAGTACTGTATATTAAAGGCAGCATAACTGTTAAACAGTTAAAATATGCTTAAAACAAGACTGGTTTACTTGAGAAATAACACTGCATAACATAGAATGTATCTTTAATATGGGTGTATTTTGTTTTACTCCACTGGCAGATATTTTCTCTTGTGTTAAGAAAAAACAAGTTAAAAACAAGTCACAAAATCTGCCAGTGCAGTAAAACAAAATACCCTTATATTCAAGATATAGTCTCAGAAAACAAGTCTTAATAAGTTATGCTTCTCAAGAAAATGCATCTCATTAAAGGAGCATTTTAGATATTTTAACTACATAATTACACAAAAATACTCATTAGGAATAGGAGTTTTTTACAGTATAAACAGCTCAATAAGTCTCTGAACAAAGTTCATGATTTGCAGAATAGTTAGTGCATATCATAACAGTGTTATATCTTCGTACGCTTGGCTTGACGCATGTCTGATATACCTTTGTAAATGATAAAAACAATTATAGTACTTGTATGTTTCATACAAAAAAATGGTTGCTAAATATGTATTTGCGCATTTTTCAAGCTAAGCTAGCTGCTTGTATGCTGCAAGCTCATTTCTGAAACAAAATGAAAAAAAATAATAAGTACAGATAAATAACACAATAAATAGCTTTCCTTCTGTATCTAAAAGGACTCTGAAGCAAACCATGTCTTCAACAAATCTTTTTATTTAAAAGACCCCATTGGTAATGGTCTTTTTAGTTAAGGGAATTAAATAAATAAAGTATTTACATTAATTTAAGGGGAAAAACATATTTTTAAGGAACTGTTGGAAAATTATATATATATATATATATATATATATATATATATATTTTTTTTTTTTTTTTTTTTTTTTTTTTTTTTTAAATATGCATCCATTCAGTCTCATTTGAATGCCTAATATGTTGAAAATGCTTCTTGTCTCATCACAAAGTATATGAATCACGTAAATTACAGCCTGTATTTTCAATTCAAAACAGCAAAATTTGACAAAAAAGTTGAGTAGTTTATATCACTGGTTATTACTATTGTTACATTTTGATTGTGAAACAGTTGGCAAATATTAAATGTTTAGTTGCCATGCACTCTTTCGCAGTTAAAAACTGAAGCATTACACTTTAATTCTAGTTTGGTTGGGAACAGTTAACATTGGCGAGTACTTTTAGACCGCTTTTAAGCCTGAATATGTAACTTTTGTAACTGTTAAATATAAAATGGGGGGGTCTATGGTGGTTATGTGGTTATGGACCTGCACTGAAGGTAAAACCTTTTCAGTCGGTGAGCCTCAAAGTGGAAACTGGGACATATCTACATTTTTTAGCAAACTATCCAGACACTGTACTTTGGACATTGCTCCACTAAACCATGTACAGAAATTCAAAGCAGATATTCATGCAGCCTCAACACTGCTGACTCAGGGACCAAGGTCAAAAGGCAGGAACTGTGTGAATTGCAGCGGCTTGCGTGTGAGATAGAGTTAGCTATACATAAGCATCCAATGCCATCTGGCAAACTCGAGTCTGATGGACAAAATGAGGACATATTCATCTCTGTGGACGAGAACTCAAGCTACTAAACACAATAGGTTTGCGCATGCTATAAATATGCAACTTCAATTTGCGATTTATTTGTGTTAACACCAATATTTTCGTCCTATGAGCTCAACCCTAAAAGTCAATTTACTTCATCAATGACACTGTTAGAGAAGAAACATGACCTAAGAATGGCTTCTAGCGACATGGTATTTTAATCCAAGCTCTTTGTTTATCACATAGACTACAAGCTGGTGGGGACCTGCTTGACCATGTTCCTTAAAAGAGCACCTTAGGGTGTATGACTTGTTTTTTTTTTTTTTTTTCCCCCAGCAGGGATGAAATACAGACCCAGTCAGGCTGCTTGTGTGTTCTTGTGTTGGGCCGGTGGGGTTCTGAGAGTCTCTTTAATGCAGTACAAGCAGTGATCGATCCACTGTCTGCTCACTACATAGAGCACACTATTCCCCTGACTCCTATTACTAACAAACTTATTCTACTCTTCCACCTCCCACCAAGCCGAGAAAGAAAGAAAGAAAGAAAGAAAGAAAGAAAGAAAGAAAGAAAGAAAGAAGCAGTAAATATGAAGCTTCCAGTGTCTGTGGGTGTTTGCTTTACCTGTTGGACATTGATCCAGTAGCCGATAATTTTGTCCACGGCGCCAGGCTCTTTCTGTGTCCACTGTAAGATGTAGGAATAATTGTTCTTCAAGGTGCGAATGGGGTTTGGAGTGTCGTAGTAAAACTCTGCATTATACGGCTGAGCTAAATGAACAGACAAACCAAAACAGTGCATGACTAATTAATCAAATACTTTAAAAAGATAAACTACTACCATCTTAGCCACCTTATTTTGCAATGCAAAAAGTTATTTCCTGTGAATGTGCAATGCTTTGCAATACAAACTGTTGTGTTTATAATTATGTCGATCCATTAAAATAATATGATAAGAAAAAACAGTTTGCTATATCAAGCAGCATAATTGACTGTATAAAACGTTAAAAATAAGGTGGATATTCAACTGGAATAACAGTGGTTCTGCTTCTAGACATAGCTGTTACATTAAAGATAATGTGGTAAATTTGTTTGCCGTTCTTGGTATGCATAGTTAATTGTATTTTATTATTGCAGAAAAAAGCCATAATTGGGTCACGACCCACCGGGTGAGAACCAATTATCTAGAGCATCAATGAAAGACGAGCATTTCATTAAATGAGAACTGTTTAATTTAGTTTCACCAAACGGAATTGCAATAAGAAATATTTTTCAGATTTTGTCTTGTGCCACAGATGTTGGATAAATTATATATTTGAAGTAATTTTTGTGAGAAAAAAATGCACTTGTAAGCAGTTATGCTGTGTTGAAGTCAGTTTTTGTTTTTGGCTGTTACTATGTCCCTTATAGGAACTTATGGTAAGCATCATTTAAACCAAAATACAGTAGTAATATAACATGCACAAAAACACACACAAAAAAAAAAAAACTGGACATTTTGAACATTCAGAGAATATTCAGAGAACTTTCAGAAATAACATTTTCATAACTTAATGGGAACGTTAGCAAACCTTCTGAAAACATAATTTTGCTAGCTGGGGTACATTTAATCAGAAATGCTTTTCATAGTAATCATAGTACGGACAATAGAATGCTAAATGTTGCGACACAATTCCTTTTACCATATTACCAAATCTGTATGTTGCATAGCAGCTAGGCCTACAGCATAGCAGCAGTCATATTAGAGTGTGGCGATAGAACTAGCTGATAGTATTAGCACCCCTCAGCTGTCATGATGTGTTGGCAAAGCTAAAGATAAGACCCTACTGAGAAGGAAAAACCTTACAAGTCTGCAAGACGGCAGCCAATTTTTTCCCACCACAGAGAGAACAGAAACACCTGGGACTTTTGGAAGTGTACTATATGGCGCCACATCACCGTCTGGCCTTTCTTGGCAGATTTCTACAGCATATCGTCAACTAGCGTTGTAGCTAACAAAGCTGGCAACTCAACTGTAAGCAGTGAGTGACAGATGTTTTTCACATAAAATATGTTAATTTTCATTTTAATGCTACTCATTTTCCAGGAAAGCAAGCAGAACTGATTATGTAATCCCAGAAGCAAGATCCAGTTTAAACCAGCTTGACGACAGTGGTTTTATATGGTTTAGTTAGCCCACGAGATCCACTTTCCTGCAAAGTTTAGCTCTAACCCTTCTCACACACACCTGAGCATGCTAATCAATGTCTTCAGGGTCGTTAGAAAATCACAGGTAGTTGAGTTGTTTGATCAGGGTTGGAGCTAAACTCTGTAGCGCATTGGTCCTCCAGGGCAAGATTTGAGGAACCCTGGTTTAGTTGGTCCAAGCTGGTCATTGGTGGTCTTTAGTTTGTCCAAGCTGGTTTAAGTAGTTGTAGTGATGTCTGAAAGAATCACAGTTTTTCTGAGTCAGGTCAATGAATCAGTTGAACCAGTTCACAAAACCTGTCTGAATGAATCATTTATGAATCGGCAACTGAACTCGACAAAACTGAGAACAACATTTCATAAGGGTTTCAATAAGGGTTTCTTTTAAATAAAGTCCTTTATTAACAAATCTTCATAAACCATATTATGATGTACAGGAAGTCATAAATAGAATTTTTGTGAGGGTTCACTGAAACTATTTGAAAGATCAAATAGTTGATCATCTATGCTAGCAGCTTTTGGTTCCAGGCTGACCTAGTAAACCATCTTGGTTATCACGGTTGAGGTTAGTAGACCAGCTTGGCCAAACTGGTGGGGGTTAAACTAGTCGACTATGAAGAACCAATGAGCAGGGGTAATCAGTCTTACTTTTCAGATTCAAATGAGATCATTCTACCTTTTTGTGTAACTGACTTGTTAAAGACAAACTTTAGATGACTAACTTGTAAGACTACTCTAAGCAGTTTATGCAACTAGTCACCTTTACTTGCATGACCTGGATTTCTACAGCACAGATAAAATTGAATTAACCAGACTGCTTGTGCTCACACAAAAGGAATAACAAAAATACTTCTGACTCTTGACAAAGTTTGATAAACCTCCAATATCAAGACTAGTAGACCCATGGCTACAGGAAAGCATGAAGATCAATTCTCCCACATAATACCCACCTATTTTTTAGGTTAAAGTTTTTCTGTAAGGTACAGCACCCAACGTACATACATTTTTTACAACTCACCAGACACAATGAAGGTGCAGGTTGAGGTCCCGACTCCATTGCTCACTCTGCACTCGTAAGTGCCGTTATTAGTGGTGTCTAGTTTGAACCGGAGCTGAGGGACACTTTGAGGGTCTACCGTTGGGGTTCGGATGGGCAGCCCATTACGATACCAGCGGGCGCTGGCTATTCGGTTTGGGTTGGACTTGAGAACCAGGCATCGGAGACTGACTGTCGCAAACGTTTGAGAACGGACATCCAGCAGGACTGGATCCACAACCGGTGGATCTGGAGGAGAAAGAAAGAAAGAATTTTACACTGATATTCATCTGCTTGTTTCTTTGACATTGCTCTGTGAATATTTTAGGTACAATTATAATTTTACAGTCATTTTTCATTAGTTCCATCTGTTTTGGTCTTCTGTGCTGACATTTTGACTTCTATCACAGTTCGCTTTGGTAAAATACTCTTCAGAGGAAAGTTCTCAAACAGCGTTTTTTTCTACACTAACAGGATGAAAATCTATTTAAGGAAAAGAACAGTAATTGAACTGACCACTCTTGAGATTTTTACTGGAAACGAAGCCCCAAATAAACCACACCAAAGCATTTAGGACACAAAGCTTGAACCCATCGCACACGCCAACGACGTTCAGATGACAGATTGCAAGCTACTACCTGAATCAATAAGATGGGGTCCACATTGTCTCAGCTAATTGCACGGAATCAATCTATATAGTGTGCTAGAGCTAGTGACTAATTACAGTCTACCAGGGTCTGGTTAGACACTCCGCATGTATGAAGTGATGTGACTGCAAATTAGCATCACAGCACCTCAGGCATACATCAACAGTACATTACTGTAACTAATAATGTGCAGAAACTGTGACAAAGCATAAGGGTGTAATTAACTCTATGAACTTGAATTCAGTGCTTCACCTTATTAGCTTCAGACTGATTTACAAACTCTTTGGTTGTACAGAATGTTAACTTTAATAGACAATCCTTTGAAATAGACATCCAACATAACATTCAGAATGATTATAATCCCCATTTTCCAAGACCAAACCAATTCCTGATGGATAAAATACATTTTTCTTTCCTGTTCCACTTGAAAAATATGTCAGATTAAAGAAGTCATTTGGCTTGTGAATGGCATCTCATATTGAAAAAGGAAAGTCATGTCAGGTTCACCAAGTTATCACATGATGATGAAAAATTAAACAATAAACCATATTAAACAAAGACAAACATTTTTAATTGTTCATCTGAAACAAATATGGTAAAACAAGACCAGGTCTGTGCATTAAAGAAGCACACAGGGTCAAATTTGTTTTCACTGACTTGTGTTCACACTAATTCAACACTGCCAAAATGATCACAATGAAACCCATTTAAAATTCCCACAAGGTTCTCTGGTTTGTGCTTTGGAATTGAGACAAAGAAAACAAACAGCGTGGGAGAGAACTAGTGCTCCAGCCAAACCACTCCATAAGTGGCACAATTCTTTGTAGTAAAAAAAAAAAAAAAAAAAAAAAAAAAAAAAAAAAAACTGTTTTTAATTATTAAATAGTTTTCATTGTCAACAGCAAAAAGAGTATTTGGATGTATCCCACATTTCCATAATCATTTTATATTTTAATACTAATTTTATACATTTTGTATATTTATTTTGAATTTATTTCCAGAAATAAAAATGTATTTAGACATGTCCATGTTGCTAAGAGGTTAGGCAAACTTAAAAGAAAATGAACAGAAAAGCAGCAGCGCTAGCAACGCCAGGGTCATGGGTTCAAATCCCATGGAATGTATGAACCTATAAAATATGCATATGCATTATGCATGATGAAATGAATAAAACAGTTCATATGATATTTTGTTGGACTTTTCCAAAATGTATCTCCTTTTACTGATTATTTGTTGACAAAGAAAAAATGCTGAATGAATATAAAACACATAAACACCGGTGAGTAAAGAAAGCAAGAAAAACAGACCCAGACAGGACAAAAAAAATGTCAGTTGAGAAATGCATAACAAAAGTTGCCGTGAATGAAACTGTACAGTATAGAGCATTATAAATTCTCTTGATGTGATGGGGCAATCAGCAGTGTAGCATTTCAACTCAGTTTGTGACAAACATTTTTCTAAGCTCAACAGGAAGAGGTGATTGTCTCTCATCTATTCCCATAATGAAGTTTACACCAGACTATTTTAATTTCACAACACAACAGTTCCCATAAACAAACTATAATCATCCGTCTCATGTGAGAGGACACGTGTCTGTAACCAAAACATGGGATTCAGCCACCCAACAACTGATAAATATGAGTGTGAAGATAAAACAAACTGAAAATAAAGACACAAGAGAAAACATATACTGTATTCATACATATTAAAGTATAAAAATTGTCTGTCATTGGGCATTAAAATTAAAAGAAAAGGGGATTACCGAGTATACATCAGTATTGATCTTTTGTGAACACAATTATTCAGTCAAAAAATAGTCCACCCAATAATGGAAATTTGCTAAAAATGTACTCCATCCAAGATGGAGTTGAGTTTGTTTCTTCAGAACAGATTTGAAAAATTTACATCACTTGCTCACCAATAGATCCTCTGCAGTGAATGGGTGCCGTCAGAATGACAAACAGCTGATAAAAACATCACGATAATCCACAAGTAATCCACACCACTCCAGTCCATCAATTAATATCTTGTGTAGTGAAAAGCTGTGTATTTGTAAGAAACAAATTCATCATTAATACTGAGCGCTTCTATAATCCATACTAATGCTTCCTGCAGTGAAAAGTCCATCCTCTTTTGTCCTCTCACATCAAAATCCACCAACATGTTTGTTTAGAACTATTTTGAACTGTTTTCACTTGTAAACTGTTCTTGATCTGTGCATATTTCTCTCCTGATTCAGACGAGTTGTATTTTAGCAGGAAACAACAATTTGAAGTTAAAAACATGGTTTAATGGCGCATTTGTTTACAAACACACTTTATGGATTTCTTACATTACTTGTGTAATATTGTGATATTTTTATCAGCTGTTTGGGCTGTCATTCTGACGGCACCCATTCACTGCAGACAATCCAATGGTGAGCAAGTGATGGAATGGTAAATTTCTCCAAATCTGTTCTGATTAAGAAACAAACTCATTTACATTTTGGATGGCCTGAAGGCGTTTCATTTTGGGTGAATTGCTCCTTTAATAAAGAGCATCATTACCTTCTCACAAATTTATATATTGTGACGAGTCGGCTGCCTCCCCCTTATTATCAGCAGCACTCCGTCCCTTAATCGCCGCCCTTCACCAGGCTCCCGACGGGAGTGGGTGTGTGAGAGAGGAGAGGCTCTGAAACAGCCAGGTCTGGCGGCGTGTGATGAGGCGCACCTGAAGAGAATGGCGCCTCATGACCGCCGCTGTTAAATGCCGAGCGCACCTCTCCTCGGGAGACCGGTCTCTTCCCCGTGCATGCACGCTGGTGTCCTCATGGGTCCAGGAAGGGTGCGTAGAGGGATTCCCGCGCCGCCAGAGTTGTGAGCTGCCGGACCCGTGGTCCGGATAAGAGCCGCACCCGCTATACGGCTGACGGGCCAGGATGCCAGGCCGTTCATCCCCTCAAGCGCCGTGGGCCAAGGAGGACGAAGAGGAGCTGAAGTAAGCCGCCGCCCCTCGCGCCCCGGACCAAAGTGGGGAGCACGTGCGGCCGCCGGACTCCACCCCTTACCTGGACCCTTCCTTCTCGAACACTGCCCCTCCTTCACGAACCCCGCAGCACGACGAGGACACCAGATCCCCTGTGTGTTTTGGACACTATTTTCCCTTGGACACTTTAGTTTTATTATTTCTGTTAAATAAAAGCCTCTCCGAGGCCTGACGCCACACCCACTGTGTCTGTCGTTTGCTCCTCCCGCCAGAGTGGTGGAGAATGCGGGCAAGGCGGAGCCTAGACAGCACAGTTGGGCAACACCTGATGACGTCATCCCCTCTCGCTCGTAAAAGTTCGAGAAAACCTGCACTGGGACGGAAGCACGATGGAGACGGCCTCCCAGCCACCAAAGGGATAAGTGACGTTGGTTTCTATTGTCATTTACCTGGTGGTTGGTTGATTTTGTCGACTAAAACCCGATTTCTCTGTCCCGGTTCCGGTGCCGTGCGAGAGGGAGAGTTGCCCAGAGAGGAATCCCTGCCCCGCACGCTCCGACTGCTGGAGCCTGGTTGAGGAAGGTAGCACTCCTGTGTGCGCGGCGGCCTGATGATGAGGATGTCGCTTTGCCTTTAGAACTGCCTTAATTCTTCGTGGCATAGATTCAACAAGGTGTTGCAAACATTCCTCAGAGATTTTGGTACATATTGACATGATAGCATCACGCAGTTGCTGCAGATTTGTCGGCTGCACATCCATGATGCGAATCTCCCGTTCCACCACATCCCAAAGGTGCTCTATTGGATTGAGATCTGGTGACTGTGGAGGCCATTTGAGTAAAGTGAACTCATTGTCATGTTCAAGAATCCAGTCTGAGATGATTTGAGCTTTTTGGCATGGTGCATTATCCTGCTGGAAGTAGCCATCAGAAGATGGGTACACTGTAGTCATAAAGGGATGGACATGGTCAGCAACAATACTCAGGTAGGCTGTGGCGTTTAAACAATGCTCAATTGGTACTAAGGGGCCCAAAGTGTGCCAAGAAAATATCCCCCACACCATTACACCACCACCACCAGCCTGAACCGTTGAGACAAGGTAGGATGGATCCATGCTTTCATGTTCTTTACGTCAAATTCTGACCCTACCATCTGAATGTTGCAGCAGAAATCGAGACTCATCAGACCAGGCAACGTTTTTTTCTAATTTTGTCTAATTTTGGTGAGCCTGTGCAAATTGTAGCCTCCATTTCCTGTTCTTAGCTGACAGGAGCGGCACCCGGTGTGGTCTTCTGCTGCTGTAGCCCATCTGTTTCAGGGTTCGACGTGTTGTGTGTTCAGAAATGGTATGCTGCATACCTTGGTTGTAACGAGTGGTTATTTGAGTTACTGTTGCCTTTCTATCATCTCTAACCGGTCTGACCATTCTCCTCTGACTCTGACATCAACAAGGCATTTTCGTCCACACAACTGCCGCTCACTAGATATTTTCTCTTTTTCAGACCATTCTCTGTAAACCCTAGAGATGGTTGTGCGTGAAAATCCCAGTAGATCAGCAGTTTTTGAAGTACTCAGACCAGCCCGTCTGGCACCAACAACCATTCCACGTTCAAAGTCACTTAAATCCTCTTTCTTCCCCATTCTGATGCTCGGTTTGAACTTCAGCAAGTTGTCTTCACCACATCTAGATGACTAAATGCATTGAGTTTCTCTCATGTGATTGGCTGATTAGAAATTTGTATTACCAAGCAATTGTCTCCCTCGTTAGAAATTGCGATTGCGGTCTGTACAGATCGTGTTCCGTGTTCCTCTCGGTCCCCTCCATCATCGGGCCCTTAGAATCGTCCTAACCTTCACCCCCCTTACGGCCCCCTTGTTTATATATACAGTCAGGGCTGTGAAAATTAATCTGCATTGTTAATCCTTTTGATCTTTTATTTAAAAAAATCACAAAAATCTAACCTTTCATTGGATAATAAGAATTTAAAACGGGGGGAAATATCATTATGAAATAAATGTTTTTCTCTAATACACATTGGCCTCAATTAACGGCACCCTTTTATTCAATACTTTTTGAAACCTCCATTTGCCAGTTTAAATGGAGTTTGCCATTTGTCAGGTGTTCTCTTACCAGAGGTTAGAGAACACCTGACAATAGATCAGAGACCATTCCTTCCTCCAGAATCACTCCAGACCCTTTAGATTCCCAGCTCCATGATAGTGCTTCTTCTCTTCAGTTCACCCCACTCATTTTCTATAGGGTTCAGGTCAGAGGACT
Organism: Spinibarbus caldwelli; assembly: GCA_039654775.1. Taxonomy (NCBI): domain Eukaryota; kingdom Metazoa; phylum Chordata; class Actinopteri; order Cypriniformes; family Cyprinidae; genus Spinibarbus; species Spinibarbus caldwelli. The sequence goes on along the minus strand of CM077242.1, from coordinate 5,423,558 downwards.
TGAATAGCCATAGCAGAAGCTTGGTTTTGTGCTCAGTGACCCATTTTTGTGTTGTTTTTGTGTTGTTTTTGAGGTTTGTGTTTGGATTATTGTACGGTTGGAAGATCCAAACATGGCCCATTATAAGATTTCTAACAGAGTCAGCCACTTATTGATCTTTTTTATCTGTTGGTATTTGATAGAATCCATGATGCCATGCCATCTGTCTAAACAAGATGTCCAGGACCTCCAGCAGAAATATAGGCCCACAACATGAAAAATACAGCAGTATATTTAATTGTACACATGGGGTACTTTTTATCCCTGTGTTCACCATCTTGAGTGTTTGCTGCTAAAAAGCAGCCCCAAAATTTTGGCCATGACTGTATGTATGTATGTATGTATGTATATATATATATATATATATATATATATATATATATATATATATATATATATATATATATATATATATATATATATATATATTAAATATTACTTTTTTAAATTATATATGTATAATTGTAAATGTATTTACAAATTAACATATTAATATTCCACAATTAAAAAACATAGTATTTTAAATAAAAATATACATGTATTCATATTTTATTTAAATCAATATACATGCAACAAATACTATAAATGCTTCACGATTTAAATAATATATCACTGTTTTTTTTAGGACGAGATTGTTCTTGACAGGTTTTGTGAGATTTACCCTGCTAGCCTCTGAACGCCTCTGAGTGAAATGTGGTTCATTTTCAGGCAGATGCTGTCTTCAGGCAGATGCTGTCTTCCTGACACGGAGAGACAGGACAGGGTGTTAGACAGCATCCCCCTGTCTCCAGTTCCAGAGAGACAGGCAGAGCCACCTGGCTCATAAATCAGACCTGCCGTGGGATGAAGCACAGCGGTGGGCTCTAAACTGCCTCCATCCTGCAATACTCCGCATTAGCCGGGCCCGTTACGGCAGCGATATTGATGGAAGATACAAACAAAGGGACTGAGGATGTGAGGACAGACTTAGATGTGTGGGGGAGAGGGTGATTCATATGAGCTCTTAATGAAACTATCACTCATTTAGCTGCAACACAGCATTCTGGGATTTCTCTGGCCATAAATCCTTCAGTTTGTTCACAACATGTTCTGCGTTACATGTGTTGGGATATATTGTATTTAAGTCAGATGCACAGCATTTATCCTTCGTCTCTGAATGTATGGGCTGTGCAGATTCATAGACTGTGCTGTTTAATAACAGTATAAATCACAAAGCTGTTGTCATCATTTATCATAATTGATCACAGGCCGAGCAATGACATGCTCCGCTCACCTGAGACAAACTCGTTTACCTAAACGCTGTCTGCCAGATGGAAAGAGACACACTGAAACAACCCCTGTCACACAGAATATGATAACAAAACAGCATATGATCAATAAAAATAATCTAAAGAGATACTGAAATGAGTTTACCAGCATAGCAGACACATTACATCCAAGTCTCTTACACGCTGTAAATAAAACAACGATTAAGTACATTTCACAATACACTTACAGTTTGTCTATGTCAGAAATTCCTGTGCTGTGCTGAAAATACTTTGCCCGATTTAGTGTTGTGGGTCAAAAATGACCGACCTAGAAAAAATTTATTTTTGGTGCTATTTTATCACCAAATCTTGACCTCTCTAGCCTAAGCCAAAATGACCGGATCACAACATGATGGTTAATTGAATGTGTTTAATGTTGTTTCAAGTCAAAGTAAATCTTACACCAAATTTTTTCAGTGCAGGACAATCACCCTCAGTTCTCCTGGAATAAACTTTAGGTTCAGAGCTTTGTGCACAGTGGTATTGGTTCACGGCCTGCACCTTGTGGGGCTTGAACCACCAATCACCCGGTTTTCCTGACCACAATGTCAGCTCCAGAAAGCTCTCTGCATTGTGTAATGCTCACGGTCAGATGCTCCTCCTGTGCAGTGAATGGACCGACACACACTCAAATTCAGCATCGTCCTGTAATCACATGGTGCATTTTGAAGCAACACAATAAACATAGGATCCATTATGAGAGTGTAGAGTGCTTTGCTCTGCTAATGGTTCGTGTGAAAAGGGCTGATGCGCATTGAGTGGTTCAGGGTTTAGCCCGTCTATCTTTTGTGCGGTTGTGCGCAGCTAGAGCGCTAATGAATTCAAGGCTTTTTAGTTTGGCACTTACAAAACGCACTCCACGCGGGCATCATAATGCATTATGAAAACTCTGAGCGCATTAACACTCCCGCCGGCCCTTAAATGCTGCATCTAAAAATAGCAGGATCAAAATCATTGATAATGGCCCATTGGGTCTTAATGGAAAATGCGTGTCACTTTGGCTCGTTTGGTCGTGCGTTTGGAGACTCAATCTATCCTCAGTCAGTGGATCGCATTACAATCAAGATTAAAATCACATTAGAATGTGCGGCACCAAATCAAATCTAATCACGCCATCGATCGAGACAATTTCATGATAGACTTCATTACCGCTGTCTTTTTTCAGGCAGGCACAGGAGTGCTGTTGTCTGAGACTCTCTGGGATGTGTCCAAACTGTGTCAATTGAGAAATAATGTGCGATGTGTCCAATGGCCTGGTTGACTGACAAACAAAATCCTTCTGTGATATTATAAAAAGGCTAGAGCGGGACTTCCTATAAACACTTTGTGTAACCTTTTAACTCTAAATCCTTTAAAGGCATAGTTCACCTTCAGTTGCTGGTCCCCACTTACTTCCATAGTGAAAAACAAAACACTATGCAAGTCAATGGGGACCAACTAAAGGTTAACTATCCCTTTAAGCATTTACAGTTAAAACCACTATATTTGGCTATGTCCTGTGCAATACAGGGAGCAACCAAAACAATAAGCCGACTTAGTAAACTTGCATTGTTGTTCACAAGCCATTTTACTTCTGCAATCAGACATGCTTTTGAGTATGATACAGGATATCTTAGGGAAAAAAATCTGACTTTATCCATCTCAACAGTGATAATACAAACCATTCAAAACTTTGGGGTCAAACTTTTGAAAGAAATTAATACTTTTATAATGTAAGGATGTATTAAATTGATCAAAAGTGACAGCAAAGACATTTATAAAATTTATAAAGAGATTTCTATTTCATATAAATGCTGTTCTTTTAAACTTTTATTCATCAAATGATCCTGAAAAAATATATCAGTTTCCACAAAATATTAATTTTATTTATTTATTTATTTATTTATTTATTTATTTATTTATTTATTACAAAAATAATAATAAATGATTCTTGAGCAGCAAATCAGCATATTATTTCTTAAGGAAGTAATGATGCTGAAAATTCAGCTTTGCCATAACTTTCGTTTATTCAATTACATATTGAAATATATTAAAACAGAATAATTGTTGTGTAAAATAACAATATTTTACAATATTACTGTTTTTACTTTATTTTTTTATCAAATAAATGCAGCCTCTAATAAATAAAAGATAATAAATAAAAAATTCTAAACAAAATATTTATAAAACAATCCTAAATATGGGTGAATAATAAATAAAATAAATAAAAGAGACTCTTAAAAACATTTTAAAAATCTTACTGACCCCAAAATTTGAATGGTAGTGTACATAAAATAAACAGTCAAAAAGTCCTAAATTATGTTTTGATAAAAAATAAAACATCTGTAATAATTGTGCAAGTTATTATCTAAACATAACAGATATAAGATATAAGATATTAAGGTTATATATTTAAATGTACCATTTCAAGTGCTGCCTGGCAGTCATTTTGGAGTGTTCACAGGTCAACCCATAAATAAAAAGCTGGATTCTAAGAATGTGATAATATATGCAGATCATGGGGGGAAATGCTATTTACTCACTCCTTACTTGTAAATCATTTTAATGTAGCTAGCTACTTCTAGCTTTAGCAGTTTGGCGAACTATCATTTCAAAGTAGTTCCCCACTCAAAAACTTTGTTTAATGCCTGAAACACTTACACTCCACGTTGAGCTGCACCTGAGCCTGTCGGCGTTTGATGTTTAGGCCGTTGTAAGCAGCGGTTTGGCAGCGGTACGCTCCCATCATGTCCCGCGTCACATTGGTCAGCCGCAAACGTCCATCGCGTGTTTCCACCACCCAATCGCCCGACGGCATGGGCAGGTCCTTGTTTGCACGAGACCACAGAACAGGTGGGCGGGGCTTACCATCGACCAAACAAACAAGCTCTGTGGTCCCGCCCTCACTGACATTGACCACACCCCCTCCAACTGGCACACTCAGAACAGGAGGAACGACTGGAAAAAGAGGAAAACATAGTCGTAAGAGGAGATGTTTTGTTTTTGGAAGTCTGACTGTTTAAAAAAAATATATAAATTATATTAAATAATATGTACTAATATGTACAAGACAAAAATGGAAGAAATAGCATCCAAAGATTTGTAGAAGAAGATTTGTAGTTCCCCGAAGGAACTCGAGCTGCGTCGAACGCTTTGGGAAAGTCCCCAGCGAGACACCGTACTGAAGCATGTGTGTAATCAGTCCAATAAAGAAACGAGACGTCACGAGCGGGGTGACGTAAGCCATCAGGAAGCATAAAGCGCACCCGGCAAACGCTCATATCAGCTTTTGCTCTTCAGCGAGCGCGTCTGTGTATGTGTGTGTTGCATCAAGCACTCAGTCAGTCAGAAATATCTCTGTATAGAAAGCGAGAACAAAATGCCTAAGTGTAAAAGCAAGAAGTCTGAGTATGTGGCGAGTGGACAGCGTTTCAAGTCGTGTTCCTCCCTGCCCACGTTATATCTCGGGTGGGGATACACACGATTTGTGCGTCATCTGTTTGGGAGCGGAGCACGCTAAAGCAGCTCTCGAGGGGGCTGCTTGTCATGATTATGAGCTTCTCCTGCTCCGTGTGCTCTGCTCCCGCCTGGCCGTTTTTGATGAGAGTGGCCAGGTTCACGATCCTGCCGGGTCCGGTCCCGCTGTTGCTGAGGCACAGCGGCTGCTGTTATCGTGGGGATCGCAAGTGGATTTAGCGGAGGGATCCGAGACGGGCTCGTCCTTATCTCGGTCCTCGCCCGCTAGATCCACGGCTCCCTCTCAGGGATCGGAAGCCTGCCCTGCGGTTTCTTCCCCCCAGAGAGAGAGTCAGACGCTTCATCTATCTTCCTCCGAGGAGGCTGATGTGATGTGCGTTGACACGGAGGAGACTGTGGTCTCACCACCGCAGTCCCTTGCGTACGAGGAGCTCGTGGAGGTTGTGACTCGCGCTGTAGCCAATATGAACATCGATTGGCCAGCCGAGAAACAGGACGCTCGTCCCAAAAGTAAATTAGACGAACGTTTCCTTAGAGCCAGATCGCAACCTTCACGCCGGGGCCTTCCATTTTCCCTGTTTTCCCAGAGCTGTCGAGATGGTGGGAGAAACCATATTCAGCCCGACTCTACAGCCCCAACGTGTCGAATTATTCTAACATCACGGGGCTGAATGAGAAGGGTTATGGGGCGATGCCGACGGTGGAGCAGACGCTCACGAGCTATCTGTCCCCGTCCTCTGCATCGTCCCTGAAGGCCCTGAGGCTTCCCACCAGGCCAGTAAAATTAACATCAAGTCTGGTTGGGAAAGCTTATACGGGCAGCAGGTCAGGCTGGTGCGTGTCTGCACACTATGGCGGTGTTGCAGGCGTACCAGGCTGACCTGCTTAAAGACCTGGATGTTAGGGGGGAAGAGGAATCCGACGTAGTCGCTGAACTACGTCGGGCCACAGATCTGTCGCTTCGGGCCCCCAAGGAAACAGCCAGAGCCATTGGCCGTTCCATGGCAGCGCTCGTGGCCACGGAGCGACACCTGTGGTTGAATCTGTCCGAATTGCAAGACAAGGACAGATTCTTTCTGCTGGATGCCCCGCTATCGCCTTCTGGCCTCTTCGGTGGCACAGTAGACACTGTCGGCGAGAGGTTTCAGGAGGTGAAGAAGCAGGCGGCGGCATTCCAGCGCTTCCTCCCTCGCCGTTCCCAGGTCTATGGGGCTGCTGAGTGGGAGCAGCCCCAGTTGTCCAGCTCCTCGTATCGCCAGACCCAGAAACAGAGACCCCCCCCCACAGAAAGACCAGGGGGTGGAGCGGTGCTCTCGGTTGGGGGCTTCTAAGCAGAAAACGGATCTTGTCGAAGAGGTCCTCGGCCAAGCGGTCCTGACAAGTATATCGTCAGGACCCTGAGGGCAGCCCACCCTGGTGAGGAGAGGTACACACCTCAGCATACGGTGCCCGATCCTCCTCAGTGCCCTCAAGGGGCTTCAATGGTAGCCCTGCCACCCTCGGTGCTTCAGGGCTCAGAGAGCTCCAACGAGCGGATTTCTCAGCTGCCGCCCGAAATCGGTACGGCACGAGAAAGCTCATCCCCTCACAAGAGGGCGCTAGAGCAGTCAAATCGATCGTTTCCTCCAGATCAGTTGCTTCAGGACATCGAAGTAGCTTCTCTAGTTACACCAGAGGCCAGTCTCGAGAGACTGGTTCCCTTAGTAGACTTTCTGGCAGCGTGGAAGCTTCTGCCAAACGTCTTGCAGACTGTAGAGAGAGGGTACAGAATTCAGTTTGGTTCTCGTCCACCTCATATCAACGATGTCGTTCCAACATTAGTGAACCCCGAGCAGGCTCTGGTATTGGAACAAGAAGTACAGACTCTCTTGAAGAAGGAGGCCATAGAACGTGTTCCTCCTCTCGAGCGAGAGTCAGGGTTCAACTGCTGTTAGTTCATCGTTCCGAAGAAGGATGGGAGGTTGTGTCCGATAATAGATCTGTGTCTGCTGAACCGCGCTATCAAACGGTTTCAGTTCAAGATGCTCATCATCAAACAGATCGTGTCTCAAATCAGGTCGGAGGACTGGTTTGTCAAGATAGATCTCAAGGACGCATACTTCCATGTATCCATCCTTCCTCAACACAGGAAGTTGCTGAGATTTGCTTTTGGGGACGAAGCATACCAATATCGGGTTCTTCCGTTCGGCCTGTCACTCTCGCCCCACACTTTTACGAAGTGTGTGGATGCTACCTTGGCTCCACTGCGACTCCAGGGCATCCGCATACTGAATTACATCGACGACTAGCTGATTCTAGCTCAGTCGGAGGAAATGGCAGCTCGGCATCGAGATGTCGTCCTTGCACATATGAAGGAGCTGGGGTTACGGCTAAACGCCAAGAAAAGTGTGCTATCTCCAGCACAGAGGACCACTTATCTGGGCGTGGTGTGGGACTTGAGAACGATGCAGGCACAGTTGTCTCCTGCTCATATCGAAGCGATACTCACGGCCGTGAGAGGAGTAAGAGAAGGCCAGTCACTCACTGTGAAACAATTTCAGAGATTGCTGGGGCTGATGGCAGCGGCGTCCAACGTGATACCTTTTGGCCTGCTGTACATGAGACCCCTACAGTGGTGGCTCAGGACCAAAGGGTTTTCCCCGAGGGGGAACCCGCGTCGCACGATCAAGGTCACGCGGCGATGCTTACGTGCCTTAGACATGTGGAAGAAACCGTGGTTCCTGTCTCAAGGCTCGTCGTTGGGGGCTCCTTGTCGTCGTGTAACGCTAACGACGGATGCTTCCCTCAAGGGTTGGGGGGCTGTCATGAGTGGCAGCTCTGCCCAAGGTCTGTGGGAAGGCCATCATCTCACATGGCACATCAATTGCCTAGAGATGCTGGCCGTGTTTCGAGCTCTCAAACACTTCCTGCCAGACCTCAGGGGTCATCGTGCTTGTTTGCACAGACAACACATCAGTGGTCTCCTATATAAATCGGCAGGGGGGGTCTGCGTTCACGCCCCCTTTACAGACTGGCGCACCAGGTCCTCCTGTGGGCTCAGGGAAAGCTCCTCTCACTCAGAGCAGTCTATATCCCTGGGTACCTCAATCAGGGAGCAGACATCCTGTCGAGACAGGGGCTGAGGCCCGGGGAACGGAGGCTCCATCCCGAGGTGGTGGAGCTCCTTTGGGAGGAGTTCAATCAGGCAGAAGTGGATCTCTTTGCATCGCAGGAAACGACACACTGTCTGCTCTGGTTCTCCCGTTGGGGCTGGATGCCATGGTACAGACATGGCCGAGGCTTCGCCTGTACGCTTTTCCCCTGATCGCTCTGCTCCCGGGAGTTCTAGAGAGAGTACGCCGGGACGGGGTCAGTCTACTACTAGTAGCCCCGTTCTGGCCGGCCCGAGTGTGGTTTTTGGACCTTGTGTCTCTCCTCGACGGCTCTCCCCTCGAGATTCCGATCAGGAGGGACCTTCTCTCACAGGCGGGGGGCACCATCCTTCACCCCCGCCCGGAGTTATGGAAACTGTGGGTGTGGCCTCTGAGGGGGCACAGCTCATAGCATCCGGTCTTTCAACTAAGGTTGTTGAGACCATACTCCAATCTAGAGCTCCCGCCACGAGGAAACTGTACACCTTGAAGTGGAAACTTTTCACTTCTTGGTGCGGACAGCGACTGCAAGACCCAGTCAACTGCCCAGTTGGTACAGTTCTGGAGTTTCTGCAGGTGCGATTCTCTGCAGGGTTGTCCCCCTCCACTCTGAAGGTTTACGTGACGGCCATAGCTTCTTACCATGCCCTTCAGGGTGGTCAGTCAGTGGGTAGACACCTGTTAGTTACACGTATACCTCCGTGGCACCCGGAGACTGAGGCCAGTACAGCGCACCAAGGTGCCCTCATGGGATTTGGCAGTGGTTCTGGAGGCTCTGTGTAAAACTCCATTCAAACCCATAGAAGAAGTCTCAGACAAGCTCCTGATGCTAAAGACTATCTTCTTGCTCGCTATTTCTTCGCTAAAGAGGATCGGGGACCGCCAGGCTCTCACTGTAGCTGGCCTGGTTTTTGACCCAGGCATGGCCAGGGCATTCCTTTGCCGGGTCCCATCGTACTACAGGCCTTCTCTCCTCCCCCCTTTCAGGAAGCAGGCCAGGAGAGACTCAGTCTGCTGTGTCCAGTGAGAGCACTGGACACCTACGTTCATAGAGCTGCCCAGTGGCGTAGAGCAGATCAGCTGTTTGTCTGCTTTGGTCCCCCCAAGAAAGGGGCACCAGCGACCAAGCAGACTATGAGTCGGTGGGTGGTTGAGACCATCACACTGGCCTACGAGTCCTTTGACCTCGCGTCACCTATGGGGGTCAGAGCGCACTCAGAGAGTCCAAGGCCTTATCTGTGGGCGTGGCCCTTCACGATGTTTGTGCTACGGCAGGCTGGTCCTCCCCGCACATATTCATCTGATTTTACAGCTTGGACCTGGCGTCTACTCCAGGGTCCCAAGTCCTCTCGTCCTGAGGTGCTCAGTATGATACACACATGACAGGGATTTGCTCGTATAGCGCAGTGGGTATTCTCGTTCCCAAAGCGTTCGACGCAGCTCGAGTTCCTGAAGGGGAACGTCTGGAGGTTACGTATGTAACCATGGTTCCCCGGAGGGAACGAGACGCTGCGTCTCCTTGCCATACTCCCTGCACCCCTGCACGCGCTCGCTTTCGCAGAAGCTGATATGAGCGTTTGCCGGGTGCGCTTTATGCTTCCTGATGGCTTACGTCACCCCGCTCGTGACATCTCATTTCTCTATTGGACTGATTACACACATGCTTCAGTATGGTGTCTTGCCGGGGGCGTTCCCAAAACGTTCGACGCAGCGTCTCGTTCCCTTCGGGGAACCATGGTTACATACGTAACCTCCAGACGTTTTATGAGATACTACTAACTCTTATTCATGGAAGTTTATGACCAGCAACTTCTCTCTGTATATTTAGCTTTAGTGACACATACAACTGATGTTTATGAAAAATTAAAATGCAACCTCTTGTGTCATTACTGGAAATCTGCTGATATTAATAAAAATGAAACAATTTATCCCAAACTCTCTTTAGAAATGCATCGGAAATAGTATTTTATTCAATTAATTAATAAACTGATTAAAAAATATTTATCTTATAAATAACTGTATAAAATAAGCAAAAAAGAAAAGAAAAAAATCTATTACTCAATCGTTGCAATGCTAATGCTGCAGTTCTTTTTATCTTGCCTAAACAAGGCCAGTTGGCAGGTTAACCATACATAAAAGAGACAATTGTGTTGCAGTATAAAATATTATATGAGAAAGGATAATCAACTGCTTTAAGACACTACTGTGTTAAATCTACTGGCCCAACACCAAAACACATGAAGGAAAAAATAGTCAAAATAATGACCATATAGGATGGACAGACTTCAAACAGTAAAGCAGAAAGATCATAAAGCGAGAGATAAAGAGACTGTCAGATGATACAATTGATCATGTTAGGTACTGCAGTCAGAAACAGAGAATAACCCCAGAAAAGGCTGAAACTTCAAGTACAAAAAAAGAGGAGAAACTCAGGAAAAAAACTGCATCCTGCTGAGATGAGAGAGAGCAGATCAGAGGGGACTCAAATGCATAAGGGCGTCTGTATTTCCCAGAATTCAACAGTTTACTACCATCAACCCAGCAGAATAACCATTCCCACATTATCACTCTTTACCCATGAGGCGTAAGTTTAACCTCTCAGATAGCTCAAAAACTACACAATAAACATCATGTTGTACAAAAAAAGCCCTTTATATGAGAAAACATTTGTGCTAAATAGTGGTTTCTTTCTGTTGTTGTTCAAAAAAAAAATTCTTTAAAGATGGCACAAGAGGTCATTTTTATTTCATTAAAAAAATTATGTTGAGAGAGTCTTTTTTTTTAATTAAATGCTTGCTATTATCGGAACATAACACACTGTATCCAGCATAATTCACAATGCTGGACTTTTTAAAAAGAATCTCACAACTGGAATATAAGCATTTGTCAAGATAAACTCTGAATGTCTGTGATTTTGAAGGTGACGAGTTGTAGTTTGAAAACTTGTAGTTGCTAAGATGAGTAGTCTAAAAGAGAATTAGACAGATAGAACAATAGATAGAATGATAGAATGATCGACTGATCGATAGATAGAACAATAGAGAGAACGGCAGAACAAAAGATAGAATGAGAACAATAGATAGAACGATAGAAAGAACAACAGACACATGATAGATAGACAGACAGACAGACAGACAGACAGACAGACAGACAGATAGACAGATAGATAGATAGATAGATAGATAGATAGATAGATAGATAGATAGATAGATAGATAGATAGAACAGTACAAGTCCAACATGTCTCATCCCAAAGTCAGTTTGGACAATAGGAAACATTGGAAAGAAAACAACACTCATCAAACCATTTCATGGGGTCTTTCATGTTTGTGAGCAAAGAAAATTCCATTTTAACAAGTAAACAACATCATCAGCAACGAGCAGAAGGAGTCGGATCAAAGGGCCACTTCACAGTACGAGCACAAGTGAGGGCCTCAAACCTTGCATGTCTTTAGTATTATAATCAGTGTCTCACCGCTGCTCTGCGTGATGTTCACGTCCACTCGCAGTTCGGGAACGCTGCTCCCGGGGAAATTCGCTAAGCAGCTGTAGGTGGCCTGATCTCTGAACTTCATGTCCACGATTTCCAGGCTGCTGGTACCAGGCGGCATGTCTGGGTCGCTGCGCAGCACGATGAGGCTGTCGGTGGGGTAGATGAGAGCTCCGTTCTTGTACCAGGTGTAGTTCACCTTGTCCTGAGGCTGGGCGTCAACGTGGCAGGAAAGTTTGAGGTCTCGACCCATCTGTATGCTCTCGCTGTCTTTGTTGGAGTCTGGCGTGATCTGGAACGTTAAGTTCTTCATGGCTAACGGAGAGAGAGAAAGGATGACATGGTGATCACAGTGAAAGAAGCATTTAGGTTATGACTAAACCCAATCTTAGAACTATCAATTCTTTATTCACTTTTATTCACCTTTATTAGTGTTGATAACTAAAACTATTCAAAATCAATAACTGAAATATGGCTGAAATTAAATAAAATGTAAATATTAGACCAAAAAAAGTGTTAAAAACTTAATTGAATGTTTCAAATGTAGCTTTTTTCTACCTAATTTAAATAAGTTTAAGTACTACAGTTGCTAAAATTATAATGGAAATTAAAATGCATTAAAGCTATATAGTAAAAAAAATATCTGTATATTAAAAAAAAACGAATAAAAATGACAAAAGTGCATAAGAAAAATTACTCAAATTTAAACTAAAATAATAAAAATATGAACAATTATATATGTATTTATTAATATTTAAAATATTAATAAATACATATATAATAGTATTTAAATAACACTGTTTTTCACATTTTCTGGGGGGGAATGTATGAAAGTCTACAGAAATAATCACATTTTTTATTGGTCTTCCCAACAGGATACTATGCCCCTTTTAGTAGCTAAATGCATTATGAAATTGGTGATAAAATATGCATAAACCTGTGGGTGCAGTTTAAATGCAAGCCACAGCTGTAGTATAATAATAATAATAATAATAATAATAATAATAATAATAATAATAATAATAATAATAATAATAATAATAATAATAATAAAAAGGCAGGACATGATAAACAATAAATGAAAAAATATTTTTAAAAAATCAACAAAATATTCAAAATAAATATTTAACATTAAATATTAAAATTTATATTAAAATAATAGCATGTAGTATAATTATATAAAATCGTTTTCTTTTATGCTTTAGGTGAGTTAGTTTTAAAGGTTAGATGAGTTTAGGTTTAAAGCTTTATTTCAGTGAAAATGAAATGACATCATCGTGCAAACAAAGTTTTTATGCAGTGTAATATTGCAATGGCATCATCGTTGTCAGTTACATTTTGAACAGTGAAACAAATGAACATTCCTAAACGTTTCTGAAAAGTTTTCTCTTAAGTTTCTGAAAAAGTATTTACAAAAAACACAGCACATCTAAGACTGAAATGATCAACAACACAAAGACTTGAATGTAGTCTGTACGGAAACGGATTGAATTTATTTAATTTCAGATGTTTAAAATTTAGGTTTAGAACAAAGCCCATTTTTGAGGAACATTAATACAGTCCTGCCTTCTAGTGCACTGCTTCGTCACTGTACTGTACATGAAACCATCCAATGCTTTACTAAAAACACTGGCTGCAATCATGAGGAAAAAACACCATATACATGATAAAAATAATGACTCAGTCGTAAACGGCTTTTTAGGATGAAAATAATGAGCTTAAAGGCAGTATCACGAACACAGCTGAAGACGCTTAGAGCATCCATAACCCCCCCACAGCCCTACTGCTGTAATTTGTTAGTACTGAAGCACAATTCATAACTATAACAGCTTAGCCGTGTGTTTACGCTCTGACAGTATGAAAAACGACCCTGCAGGTGGAGACAGAAAGTTTAGCGCCATATGTTCAGCACCCCGCATTTCAACAGACGGCTGCCTTACCTGGATGATTGTCTGCGCTCAGGCGTCCGCGGCACCTGCGTGTGCGTTTGACACAAAGCGAGCTCATTACCGTCAACAGAGACAGATCCAGCGCGCATTCTGAAATAAGACGCTTCTACTGCTAATTACCTCTATTCCTCTCAAATTAATTGGAGTAAATAAAAATGATTAAAGAGGCTAAGAATAGCTCCAGGCCCTGATGAACGGCAGGCGTTATGGCAGCCGTTCCTGAATCACCCTCTCGGCTTGAGGAGTTTAACACGATCACACACTGCCAAGAGAGCTAATTACAGTTCAACCGCTAACTCACGCTCACGCCACATAAACACACGCTCCCACGCATACATATGAACAAATCTGGCTCGGCATTTTTTTGTGCTAAGCGCGGGACAGACAAGAAGTCATAACTCATTCAAATGCGTGTCAATCAAGCGGTCGGAGGGATATGTAAACTTAAATTGAATTTGATGGCTTGAGATGTAACTAATATTTCAGCCATTAAAGGTGAAGTGATTTCTGTGCCACCCAACAGAACTGCAGAAATAAAGATTGATTTCAAAACATGGTTGCATAAAATTCAAAACTGAATTGGCTCCTTTTGAAATCACGAGTGTAAATTGAATTGGCCACACCCTACAGGAAGTGAAATTGTAATTTGAAATAGAAGAACAGAAAGAAGAATTGTTAATTTAATAAAACTCAACTGCGCTAGTGCATTCTGGAAATAAAGTTTTCTTTCATGTTGGTTCATAAAAGTTCTAACCATTCATTCATCCACCTTTATGTCTATCCATCTATCTTTCCATCTGTTCATCTGTTTATCCATCCAACATCTGTCTGTCTTTCCATCCATCCATCTATCTATCCGTCCGTCTGTCCATCGAACCATCTTTTTGTCTATCCATCTATCTATCCATCTGTCCATCCATCCACCTATCTGTCCGTCCATCCATCCATTGATCCATCCATCTACCTATCTATCCAACCGTCCGTCCATCCATCCATCTATCTATCCATCCATCCACCTTCATGTCTGTCTGTCTGTCTGTCTGTCTATCTATCTATCTATCTATCTATCTATCTATCTATCTATCTATCTATCTGTTCATCTGTCCGTCCATCCATCCATCCATCCATCCGCCTATTTGTCTGTCCATCCATCCATCCATCCATCCACCTTCATGTCTATTCATATATCTATCCATCTATCAGTCCGTCTTTCTGTCTGTCTATCTCTGTCTATCCATCTATCGCTCTGTCTGTCTGTCCATCCATCCAGCCACCCACCTTTATGTTTATCCATCTGTCTGTCTATCCATCCATCCATAAACCTTCACGTCTATTTGTGTCTATCCATCTAACAACCCATCTGTCTGTCTTTCTATCTATCTCTGTCTATCCATATATCTATTGCTCTGTCTGTCCATCTGTCCATCCATCCATCCATTCATCCACCTTTATGTCTATCCATCTATCTATCTATCCATCTATTCATCTGTCCATCCATCCATCCATCCATCCTTCACAGCTTGTCCTGACAAACTTTGCTCTTCTAGTTAAAGTGGAATGAATTTCCAATGCATTTGAATTCTACTTGCTTACATTCAAATTCAAATGTCAGTACATGTGTAAAAGCGAGCACACTTACTTCTCACAATGAGGTTGACGGTTCTTCTTGCAGGGTTTCCCACATTGTTGACGGCTGTGCAGTTGTAGATGCCGGCATCATTGGGAGTGACGGACCGGAGAGTGAGGGACCCGCCTCGGATCATGGACCACTGAGGGAGGGATCCAGGGTACCGCGACCAGCTGACTGTAGGTGTGGGGAAGCCTGCCGTTACCTCACACGACAGCGTGACGTCTTGGCCTGGGTCCACCACGTACGTCTCATTCACAGACAGCTTTAGAGCAGGGGGTGCTGGGAATGATTAAACAAAAGTGTGCATCATTTAAAGCTGGTGGGTTTCCTGTTTGTGTCTAGATGACTGAGTTTTGCATTTACAGAATAGAGGAGAACAAGAGAAGTGCAGGTGGTCTTGCTTCAACATGTGAACACTTCAAAGCTAAAAGTGTTTCGACAAGAGGGTCAATACTACCATTGATCAAGAATAACATTTCATGAGAAATCACCTCTTCACTGCTTCTGGGTAAAGAGCTAACAGCTATTCTTAGCATGACACATAACTCAAGTCCCATGGCAGACACTTTATAGTATCTTCTTCACCGATTCCCTCTTTTAAAGCCAAAGTGTCCTGTCAGCTGATTTGGTCTCAGCAACTGCTGATCATTTAACCTCAAACCTTAGACATTTCCTTTAACTTTAACTTTAACTCATTACCACAGATCACAAAAACATGTCACTATCATATCACACCCCTAAACCAAAAAATAAATAAATAAATAAATAAACAGCATAAAGTAAACATTGCTCAAAATTAGTAATAACTAGCCTATATATTCATTCATTCATTCATTTAGTTTTTACAGAGAATTTACAATGAGTTTGGGTTGAAAATATGCATTATTGTTTTATAAAAATAATGCTACAAAAAAAAATCACTAGAACTATGAGCTTTTTTCATTATTTTTTATTTTTTTTTTATATGGTGTTTGATTTTGGACATAGACATGTTTTTGACAGGTTTCATGAAATCCACTGCAGTAAGTAAAAATGAAAATAAATAAATAAATAAATAAATATCACTACGTAGTACACTTTTTCCTACACCTATGAATCTAGTCTTTTTTCCACATTTTTATGCTGATTGTGGGAAAATTGTGCAGAATGCTGTAGAACGGATTTAAATACGGTCAGATGTGTTAAACTGACAGTACTAAACTCCTATCTGAAAACCTTTAATATTAAAGCTAATATATTTAAGACGACATAGACCTGGCGAACAAGTGGTTAAACAGGCTAGCTTTAAATAAACATTGTAATTTGTCTTTGTTAACTTAAGTTACTTTGTGTAATAATATAATGTATGGAACTAAAAATAACAATATGAAGCATATTGTTATTAAAAGAAACCAAGCAGGCTGCTGCTGCTCTCAATAAGTGGATATGCTTTGCTATATAAACACAGCCACATCTTAAGTTTCTTTTCTTTCACAAAATAGAGATATTTCACGAACATGACCGTAGATGTTCCATTTTCCTCTCTACATGACTGAACACATGATCATTAAGCCAGAAATGAATTTCACAGTAAGAATATTAGGCCTATTATTACAGTACACATACTGTTCATCTAATAATAAAAACAAAATTACTCAATATCTTTTTTGTGTATGTATGTCCTCCTGAGACCCCTCCAAAAAAGCTTTGTGAATTTAGTATTTTTTCATATCATTACATTGTTTAGAGCATAAGAAAAAAATGGAAAAATAACATTTTTTAAAAATTTTATTTTATTCATATTTTATTCTGTCCTCTGTAGAGGACACTAGGACGTTTTTCTAAAAATAAAATGGCATGAATAGACATCAAAAAGGCAAAAACAAATGGGATTTTTTTTAAATCACCAATCAATTTTTAGGTTTCAGGATTTTTTTTATACTAAACTTTGTTTAAGAATGATTCTCAACTATGTTATAAAATATATAACAAAATGATTTGATATACCATTTTGTTTTATGCAATATGTGTGTAAAAATTTCCATAAACTGGTTTTCCCATTAAAACAGTGTATCTATACACTGCATCTAATTTGCATATTAATGTGTTGCTGTTGGGACAGCATGTTGAAAAAAGAATGGTCATAATGGGAGTAATAATTGGCCAGATTTTCATAATAATATCTAATATTTCATAAGAAAAATTTTATATAATTTATTTTCCTATTCAATTGTTATGTCTCCCAAAATGCATAATAAACATGCTTTTAGTCCTGGTGTCCTCTACAGTGGACATGTATGAAATGATGTCCTGTATCATAACAGGAAATCATATTTGAATTTGAAAACCCATAACATTTTCCTGAGATGTTGCTTTATGACAAACAATTTGAAAATTATTCAGAATTAAATGACAATTACAAAAATTAATAATATATCCATGAGGATGTACAATTTTTCACTAAATTAAATTTAGCCATCTTTAAAGACCTAGGAGAGAGTGTGGTCATGGTGAAACTTCCAAACATTTAGTATCTCTAAAAAGCCCTGAATGTGCTCTGTACAGGACATCCAGACTTAAAACTGTGATGTGAGGTCTCAGAGAAATTCACTAAAATAGAATGTCCACTACAGAGGCAAAAACTCCATAGCTGGGTCTTATATATTGTTAAAGAAAATAAGTAAATGCACTACACTTGATGCAATCTACTCATCAGGGTGACTGTCAATGAATAAATCATCTTGTTAACTTTTGAGTTTTTCATTGTATGGCCTTTGCAAAGAAACAAAATGTCCTATACTGTACAATACACAAAGTGTTTTGAACACTGACACAAAAAACACATTGATTTGAATATCTCAATCTGTTTTATGTCATTAAGCAGGGAGAAACATGGAAAAGACATAAGGACGTGACGCAGGCCAGATTCAAACCTGCATACCCTACATCAGCCCCTCTTTTGTGTCACACAGCACACCACAGTCTTGTCTGAATGGGATCAGTTCCATCTGTGTTCATTATCTCTGCAGTCTACAACTGTCATACTGTACCTGAACAAGACCAGACTGCTGCTAAGCATCATAAACTCATCAGTTAAAAATAAATGACTGAAATTAGAAAGCAGAAAACCTGCCAATGTGCTTTTCATCTACCTACAAATTAATTGTCATTGGCAATATTTGAGCTCTGAATAGACTTGTAAAACACCCCACATATAATGCCAAAAAAATCTCATTCAATGTCTATGAGCCCAATTAAAACTGATCCAAAAAGTTTAATATTTTATAAAAGAGCATCAGAAGTGATTAAAAATATCTTCAGTTAAAAAAATTATCATGAAATGACTAGAATTATTACTAAAGTCATAATAATCAATATTTTTGGCTTGTCATCCAGCAAAAAAATATCTAAATATCCTTAAAACAAGATTTAGAAGCCAAACTGGGTACAATTATAAAGTTTTGTTTTCATAGAAAACATTTTTGAATGTTTTTTTTTTTTTAAATCCAACAAAATGAATATCACTGTTTTTCTCCTCAAGTAAACAGAACATTTTAAAGATATTTAGATTTTTAAGAAAAATACAGAATAAGAAAATGATTTCTCACAGTGCAGTCTGGATCTGGGTCAAAGTATTTTGACTTATATCTCCCCAATTATTCTTTCATACAACCAAAGATTAAAATATACTAACCCTTTAGAGAGGAAGAGATGCTAATATAATATGACTCAGACCTACATTCAGTCATCCAATGGTGGTTTAAATTTTATGTCCCACAAGCAGTACAATCCAGGATCATCCCAAAAATAGGAGATAGTTCTCACAGGGTGAATCTCACATAACCTGTCGAGAACATTTCTGGGCCATATTTCACTCCAAAATCAAAATTATATTAAAAAAACATAAGCATAAAGAAATGTTGAAAAAAAAAGATTATTTCTATTGGTATTAGAGTTTAAATAAATAAATAAATAAATAATAATAATAATAATAATAATAATAATAAAAATAAAAAGATAGAAAGCACAACCTGACCCAAAACTGGTCTGATCTCTTCAAGAGCTTCACAAGCTCTTGTGACTTATATCTGCTGAAATCTCAGTTGATCCTGATGGACTCCAGCACCAGACTGGAGGGGATCTGGGCTTCTGTACTGCCAACAGCTCTACAAGCTCTCAGCCACATACAGCAATCGTATTTGTTCTACAAATAACAGAGAGATCACAGGGACTGAAACAGAGATGCATGGAGAAAGAGAGAGTCTGAGGAGGAAAGAATTTATCACTTCAATTTCCCGGAAAGGTACGAGGGGGACGGCGCAGCATCAGTCCACTGTTGTCTCTCGATAATGGGACTGATGTGTTTTAAAGAGTTTACACCGCTTTTACAAACCACTGCACTTCTGTGCTCCACAAACACATCAGAGAGAGAAATGGATAGAGAAAATTTCAGCTAAAAGAAATGAAGGGTCTGACATTAACTTATGATAAGATAGAAAGTGAAATATGTTTCCTTCTGAGATCTTGTTTCGTTTCCAAACAGCATCGCATTAAGGTTTTGTGGTGAATGCACAAGATCAGTGGAAAAACTACAATCAAGATGGCAGACAGAGCCATCTGAGAGCCATACTAAAAAGCATCGTTAACATACATCGGTTGGACAAAATAATGTGAACAGCCATTATTACAGGAGTTAACACAAGGTTTTAGTGCAAAAAAAAAAAACGTTGTGATTATATTTTCATTGTCTATATTCTCTAGTTTGTCTTTCAGTGTAGTATAAGCTGTGTTCAGCAGTGGTTAGTACAAGTGCTCAGTGAAAAGGGTGACTTGTCAGATTTCAAAAAAGGACAAATCATCGAAGCCTATTAATGTGTATGACTATATGTAACCTTAAAGAGATAAGTTCACCCAAAAATTAAAATTCTGCCTTCATTTACTCATGTTCAAGTCTTTTCAAATCTGTATGAGGTTCTTTCTACTGTGGAATACAGAAAAAAGATATTTAGAAGAATGTTGGTGACCACAGAGCTGACGGTTGCCATTCACTTCCATGGTATGGAAAAAAAATGCTATGAATGTCAATGTCTTCTATCAATCAACTGTCTTCATCAACTGTGAATTTTGATTTTTGGCCAACCGTTTATTGTTTTAAGAATAACATAAATCTTATGTCAGTGTAAACAAAGCATGGCAAGAGTTTATCAGCGAAGAAGAAAAGTGGGTGAAAATGAACGATCGAGATCGTTGAACACTATTCAACGGATTGTGTTCAAAACAATACGGAACTACTGCTACAAATTGACAGCAAACTTCAATATTCACTTTGAAGCGCCTGTTTCCACAAAAACCGACCACAGAGAGCTTCACAAAGCCAACATCCATGAAAGAGCCTCAACTGCTAAAACTTTCATCACAGACGCCAATGCTAAAATGTGAAAAAGATGTAGTCATGCTCATAAAACCTGGACAGCTGGAGCACCAAGGTCAACTTCAACACCTGCCCTGGCCGGACAAATCACCTGACTTTATTACACAGACCGTAAAAAAAGATGGACGACACGTCTCCACTTCCTTCCACTATAGAAAAGTGAAGCGAATGCATCTCAGTATGATCGTTGCCATCTTGAGAAAATGACATCATTTGGAGTCCAAGTCTACGGAGTAGAGAGTCGTTTGGAGTCCGAGTCTGCGCAGTAGAGATCAGTTTGGAGTCTGAGTCTGCACAGTAGAGAGTCGTTTGGAGTCCGAGTCTGCACAGTAGAGATCAGTTTGGAGTCTGAGTCTGCACAGTAGAGAGTCATTTGGAGTCCGAGTCTGCGCAGTAGAGATCAGTTTGGAGTCCGAGTCTGCGCAGTAGAGATCAGTTTGGAGTCTGAGTCTGTGCATTAGAGATTCGTTTGGAGTCCGAGTCTGCGCAGTAGAGATCAGTTTGGAGTCTGAGTCTGCACAGTAGAGAGTCGTTTGGAGTCCGAGTCTGCACAGTAGAGATCAGTTTGGAGTCTGAGTCTGCACAGTAGAGAGTCATTTGGAGTCCGAGTCTGCGCAGTAGAGATCAGTTTGGAGTCCGAGTCTGCGCAGTAGAGATCAGTTTGGAGTCTGAGTCTGTGCATTAGAGATTCGTTTGGAGTCCGAGTCTGCACAGTAGTGTCGTGAGGTGGAGCCGCGGAATCTAACTCCCGCCCAAACTCCCGCAGACCCAATCAACCATAACGACATGCCCCGTTTTTATAGCATCACATTACTAGCTAAAATGAAACTTATCACAAAAACGAACAATTGAACATATATCAGTGTGATAACAACTACCTTAAATGACCAAAACCATATTTCGGAAAATTGTATTGGAAGTGTAATTTATTTTTTTTATTTTGACTCAAGTCCCATTCGTTTATATGGAGAGGGCGGGGTTTATGACCTGTACTGCAGCCAGCCACCAGGGGGCGATCAAAGAGCCCTCAGCTTCACTTTTTAGGACATGTGAGGCACACCCGCTTTAATATTATCAAACCACTTTTAGAGAGAAGAATGAGAAACTGATTCTCTCCTCCAAAAGAAACTGGCAGATGTTTTATTGACAACATTCTACTGGAGACTATTCAAGTTGTAGAAATCTATTCTAAGATGGTTGGAAGCTGTATTGGAGGCAAATGGTGTTAAAACAACTCCATAAAGAAATACTGTTAATTCCTAAGTTGTTCAAATTAAGCAACCAAACCACACTTTGTTTTGTTTTTATGTGCAGTGTAAAGGTGATTCTATCTAAAACTGTGCAAGCTGACGCGCTTGCAGTCCCGCCTCACATCTGGATCCAACATGACCTTTTGACCCCAGAGCTCACAATTCCTCATTCGATAGAATTGCATCTCAAAAACAGAATAAAAATAGTAGAGATGTGTCTGGTAAGTCACAGTGCTATCTGAACTTTCATATTGAATTCTGTTTTCCTGTTAGCTTCTGAGAAATTTTTCCCTTCAAAGAACACAATTCTTCTTCTTAACAATTTAATTGAGTCTGATTAATTATATTGGAATCAGATAAATAATTAAATTTCACACATCATCCTCCAGCTGCTTTTGATTATTGGTTTTAAAAAAGAAGCAGTGGGTTTCCAGCCTTAAACTACAATAATAGAGCGGCATGTAAATAATTAATTGAAATAATGGCACAGTGGTCTCAGTGAATGGCTGAAAGCACAGAAAGCAAGTCGAAAATGTGTAAAATGTTTTGATTCAAATCTATATCTGTCCATAAGAAATAAGTACAGATTATTTCACAGATAGAACAAAGCAGAATATATTGCTGTACTCAGGAATACCTTGTTACCTTCTATTTAGTGCTTCAATAAAAACTCTTTTGCTTTGATGCTGCTGACCTGTCAAACTTTCCTTCAACTTTCTGTGTCAATTCAGTAAACACAACTTTCTTCAAGACAGAATAAAATAACAATGTGCTCTTTATTGGATTCTCCATCCAAAAGTAATAAGTACTGATTATTTCAAAGACATAACTCAGAAAACAAAGCAGGCAGCATAAACCTTTCAGTGCCTGTGGTTTTCGTATATCAGTCACTGAGTTTATCCTAGAAAGATTCTATTAAAGGATTTAGGCGTAACAAACACAGCAAGACCTTCTCTTCTCGGAAAGCATTCTCTGTCTCTTGTGAAGGATGTCACTTTCAGGACTGTTCATCCACTTCAGTGTCACATGTGCCAATCACATGCGTCAATCACTGATGGCTTCACCACCGGAAAAAAAAAAAAAAAAAAAAAGAAGAAGTAACGCAAAAGTGCGGCAGATTAACGAGGCTATCAGAGCTGTGCTGCCGTGACAACAGATGAAAAGTAATTAATACTCAGCAATGTTAGACACGACAATAACATAATTAAAGCCATTTATCCTGTCTGATTTAATGATGCCTGTCTCAATTAGTGCTGTTAAATAAATCGTAACTGCATGGCAATAAGCCTACTGATATCTTTTTTTTTTTTTTGTCTGATAGATGTGTGTGTGTGTGTGTGTGTGTGTGTGTGTGTGTGTGTGTGTGTGTGTGTTTTGTTTGCCCTTTTATCAAAGTCAGAAAATGTTGCATCAGCCTATATGTGGATTTGTCGGTGAGTTTCTCCTTTGTATTTATTTACTAGAGTATATATGCAGTGTTTTCCACACATTGATTTATTTGTGGCGGCCCGCCACAATATCCACATTGACCGCCACAAATACCCACCGCACCCTGCCATCAGCTCCCACGTCTCACACACACGAGCGCGATTTCAGCACTATATTTAGCAACTTTCAGACCCTTTTAGCAGCTTTTTTCCTTAAAAGATACATACTGACAAACCTAGCGACTTTTCTGAAAAAACCTTAGCTATGGTTCAGTTGGAAGATGTCGCCAGTACCGCCCCGCGAGCGCGAGGTCTGACTCTCCCAGCGCAGTCTCGCCTCTCTCGGCGTCTGTTCTGAGCAGTGAGTGGCAGAGAAGCAGCGCATTCAGTTGACTGTACCGCAGCAGACTCGTCAATAAATGAGTACAAAACAGCGTTTCCAAGCAACTGTCGCTTACTGACTGTTTGGAATTATAAATATGAGCATAGTTCGTCTGTTAATATGCTCATAGTTTGTTACTCAGACAGAGGCAGTGCGCTGAATGAGACAAAACAGTAATATAGCCAAAACCACCGCATATAGTCACTTTTTAGAGTAGATGTATGTTGATTTTATCAGACGATGTCGCGATTAAAAAATCAGGATTTAAGGAGTATAGTGAGTGATTCCTGGTTAACGTAGTATTAATGGGTCGTATTTAGTCACTATTTATACTTGTTTTATGTATGACAACAGAAAATATAATGTGAACAGCTTTATTGGGCATTCAGTTGTATTATAGTATGTGACAGTTCATAGAGTAGAACAGATCTGAAGTGCCAAATCTTGTCTGAACGCAAACTTGACGCAATGACATCATAAATATGCAAATTATTATGTGACGTCACCTGATGCCACAAGTCTCTCAAAATCCTGTGGGAAACACTAATATACATAATTTGTGTGTGTGTGTGTGTGTGTTTGTGTCACAATTTATTCATCCTCACGTCATTCCAAAACTGAATGTTGTTGTTGTTGTTTTTGTTTTTTGTTTTTTTGTTTTTTTTTTGTTTTGTTTTTTTAATGGAATACAGAATGTTTTTGCAATTACGTTTTTACTCTTTTTAATTAAAGGGCAGTTTAAAATAACTAAAACTGTCAAGCCAACTGTCTCTAAAATAAAAAATAAATAATAAAATAAAATAAAATAAATGATCCTCCTCTTGACACCAAATATCAAGCATAGCTCACCAGTTTAAATATGCTGAATTAAAAAGAGATTTAAGAGAAGGGAACTTTTTCAGTAGTTAGCACCAGTTTCTACATACTTTCATTTGGCTTCAGAAGACTTACAAATGTCATGTGGACAAATGTTATGGTTTATGGTGTGTTTTAGTCTTTTATGGAGTATTGGAGCCATGGTCACTGTAAGAAAAATCCAGGGAGGAAAAAAAATTCATGCAAAGAAAGGAAAAAGGAAAGGAAAGTGCGTGACGTGTGGCCAAGTATGGTGACCCATACTCGGAATCTGTGCTCTGCATTTAACCCATCTAAGTGCACACATACAGCAGTGAGAAGTGAACAAACACACACACACACACACACACACACACACACTGTGAACACACGACTGCCCCTGAATCTAGAATAGAAATGATGACAGAAATGTAATTTTGGGTGGTGTGTCCCTTTAACAGGCAAATGTCCTCTCCCAAGGGGAAATGAGTGTGTACATCACACACACGCAGTCCATTCATTCTCATTACACCTGATGGTGTATTAGCGCCGTATATTGATGGTAAGGGACGGCAGGTATGTGTAGCGAGACACAGACTGATCAATATCAGACAAATCTCCCCTCAGCCACTCTCTGCTATGCAAACGGCATGCTTTCAAATCTGCTTTGCAATAGAAAAGTCACAGTTGTGATCTTGCATATGCATATGGAGGAGATCCATGTCGTATAAAGGGCAGTGGGCATTGTTTCTCACCGGATCAGACAGACCCACTGGTTATACCTAGATAAAAAGCATTATTTTGGAGGGAAAAGAAAGTGATTGAGCAGAGAAAGGAAATGAGATGAGGACATAACTAGACTCCAACCCACAACATCCACTTGAGCACCTCAACTCTAACATGGCAAGAGCATTGATATTGATATGATATTGACATGTTCATATAGGATCCTAACTACATACTAAATACTGGAAAGTATACATTTTATAATGCCTCCTACTTTGTAAAACAGAAAATGATATGTGAGATGCAGCAATAAAAAAAGTTATTTTTGTGCAAAAATGTATAAACTTTTACTGGTCTGATCAAATATAATGAGTCAAATAGGATGTAGTAAGCAGTAAGTATCAAAATGTCTTAATAATTTTTGTCCAACTGATCCAATCAATAAAAGTTTTGACTTGTTTTTCAATAAAATATCTATTTACTTCAGATGCAACACTGTATAATATATTAATTCTTCTTTCCAACACCGTATACTGAAAAAAAAAAAAATTGTAATTATATATATATATATATATATATATATATATATATATATATATATATATATATATATATTTATATATATATATATATGTCAAGCCTTAATATCCTATGCACTGTTGCTTCTCAAGTAAATTCATCTTGTTTAAAGCATGATTATATATTTTAACTAGACAAAATACTTGTCAAGAACAGTTTTTTTGCAGTGTAAGAATCCCCATTTTTCAACATCCTCTCTCTTTCTCCCTCACACACAAATGGACCGAAGGAAGGAAATATGTGTGAGTGATCAGTGAATCATTCAGTGTGTGTGTGTGTGTGTGTGTGTGTGAAGGAGAGCGAATCACCAGAGCAACAAGTATAGAGAGATCGGACATCCGCCGTCTCTATTGCCGTGGGGACCAGGCTTGTGCAATTAAGCCCAGCCAATTACTGCCAGCTAATGGCTCAAAGAGGCTGAGACAGAGATACATTAACACAGCTAACCAACGCTTAACCAACCCTTTATTAGACTCATCTTAACAGGGAGACAATGACCCCTAAAGCAATAGCACATGTTAAGCGGTGCACATTAACCCACACTGCATTAATTAACATATATCCGGTGCCAGAAACTCACCCCCATAGAGATTACAAAAGCACTTCAGAGAAAACACACTGTAAAATAAACTTACAAAAGTGCCAGTCAGGGAAACTATATTTATCTGAGGGGAGGCAGTTTGAATTAATGGAGAAAAACTGTCAACAGATAATGAGGATTCATTTAAATGGGTCTTACCAATAAAACTAAATATGACTGAATCTATGTATATTACATTACATCACATCAAAGCATTAGGCAGTAATGGAAAGACATATGACTGATTGACATACTTATTTAGCCAAAATAAGTAGTTAAACATAATAAAATTAATTAATTAAGTTTGTTGAAGCAAATAAAGCTTTTGATCCAATGTAAACCCCGGACGGACGGACGGACGGACGGACGGACAGACAGACAGACAGACAGACAGACAGACAGACAGACAGACAGATAGACAGATAGATAGATAGATAGATAGATAGATAGATAGATAGATAGATAGATAGATAGATAGATAGATAGATAGATAGATAGATAGATAGATAGATGATAGAACTACACATAATTTCAAAATGAATCATTCAGGATAATTTAAATTATGTCAAAATTATGTCCTCCATAATAAGAGACACTTTCAATTGGAATGACCCCACAAGCAGGGTGCCAGTGCCCTTCAAAGATGCAAAATGCATTAACAATGGCTTCTTTTTTATTAAAACATGCTTGAATCAATCTGCATTACTGTAAATCGTGTTATATCATGTGAACTCAGACTTTTCATTAATTTGGTATGAATAATGTGATCATTTGCTTATAAAGCCATCCATCATTCCCAATAAAAAATGAAAAAGCAATCAAATGAGATGAAGTACATGATATTCCATTTATAATGTATTTAATTCACTGGATTATACCCCAAAAAATGATATAAAAAACATTACCGCATGGTTATTTAGTATATAACATTATATTTTCAATGAAATTTCAGTATGAATAACCATATAGTGATATATATGTGATATAAAGCTGGGATATATGGCTGACGTTCAGAGAACGAATAAAGATTTTCCTTAACATCAACCATGTCACACATCTTGTCAAATCCGTCTAGTGTCAATGTAGTCGTGAGCAGCGCTTGATACACACGCACATGAGATACACTGTGTGTTCATACAGAAGAAGTCAGAGCACGACTGGCGTGAGGGAGAATGATTTACTGTAGCGTCTTTAACAGGTCGAATCAACATCAATACAACATCAGGATTACGATACAAAAATCAATCTACCGGACACCACCTGTTCTGTGTGTGTGTGTGTGTGTGCGTGTGCGTGTGCGTGTGCGTGTGCGTGTGTGTGTGTGTGTGTGTGTGTGTGTGTGTGTGTGTGTTTGACCCACATGGGGAAAATCTAATCCTGGACATCCATGGCATAACGATAGCAGAAAAAATAATCTCTCCAGCCCTCAACCAACTACAGACAAAATATCACAAGAACATCCTTGTCTGACTAAATGCAGATTATTATCTACTTCAAATATGAAGTTAAATAAAAAGCAACTCTATAACTCTCCAATCTGTGTTTGAGTACAGTAGACAAGTACCTGCTCATACACACACACACACACACACACACACACACACACACACAGTGATATATATGTATATGTTTTTTACATCATATTTTTGGGGTATAATCCAGTGAATTAATGAAATTTGATTGATTGATTGATTGATTGATTGAAAGGATGGATGGCTTAATTGTGTGTGTGTGTGTGTGTGTATGTGTGTGCGTGTGTGTGTGCGTGTGTGTGTGTGTGTGTGTGTGTGTGTGTGTGTGTGGTAATGATATGTATAAATACTAATTATTATAAACAAAAAAGTTTTTTTTTTTTTTTTTGTATTAAGGTCGAGAATTACATGGAAATATGTTAAATTATAATGAAAATAATGTCAAAATGACATTTTCCAAGGTGACATGAGCCACAGTGAATGTCAGTTTCTATCAATGGGAAATTATGATCCTGTAAAGTACTATAATCAAATATCAGCAAGACGAATTTAGTTTTACTATGAGTGCTTTCACTCTTCCTTTTGTCTATTCCCACATGCGGGGATATAATAATTTAAATCAATCAATCAATCCAGACAAAACCGTCACTATTCTGAGTCTGTATAGTTCATCTTATTCACGATATGATGCTTCATGCACTGCTGCAGTTTATATTCGCATAACACTTCCCCCTCCCGAATATTAATTTTTACGCAGCAAGAAAATGAATTCCTTGTCAAAAACAGAATGACATCTTATTCACCAGTGTGAAAGGGGCTTCAAACTCTGTCTGTGTAGACCCCCTCCTAATTTCCACCGCTCCTTTACTTTGACGCTCCTCAAGCATTCAAACTGACAGGTCATCATATGCCACTGTAGTGGGATTCAGCTAAGAGGAAAATATGAAAACGTTAAAAACTGTGTGAAAGAGAAAAATGTTTCACCAGGTTGGCTCTTTTCTCTGAATAATGACAATCTCTCTCTCTCTTCCCGATCTTCTACAGCTTTTTCAATCCCAGCCATACAATTATCCAATTAAAGTTTCATTTGAGCGCGAGTGTGATGGGATTGAGTTACATCAGTTGTTTCCTCTTGAATGATCTGTACAGATGGTGCCTGTACGTCTATATGAATGATGCAATGCATAAACATATAATTAAACACAAAACACTGACGTATTAGCAAAAGTACAGTATGTGTATTTGTTTTTATCTTTTCCAAACTGAGTTCTGATATACATGCATAGAGCTGAAATCCCAAAGGTTTTTAAAATTTAATCAGTGATAAAGGTTATTAAATTGCCTTTGATTTAAATGAATATGGCTTTAGATACATTTTTTTATACTAGTGAATCAAGTGCAAACAGACTCCTTTTGAGTCTCCTCGGATTTCTATTAAAGCAACAAACCAGTTGAAACTGTGGCTTGCAGTGATTTTACCACAGCTGAGGTGAGGCAAAATATTAATCAATCATAACAAGGAATCACAAACTAGTACTTGCACTATACAGTATGCACACTTTGCAGAGTTTGCAAACTTTTGTATAGAATAATGATGGCCTACTACATTTGCTAAAATGTGAAGTATCCAACAGAGGAAAGTGCATAGAATACTGTATCCCATGCTAGATTTGACCTTCATTTTCCAGTGTGATGAACAAACTGAAAGAAATATCAGTGAGTTTGTACATCTCATTAAATATTACGCTATATCTTGAGACATTTTTATATAAAACTCGCTTAAGAATGCAAAAACCTTCAAAATGACAGCTAGGCATCAATTTTTGTTTCACCGAAAAATTCTGATTCAACAGACAATCATCTGAATGTGAAACATGAAATATAAAGTCAAAAAGGAGAAATATAACAAGAATGTAAAGAATATATTTTACACTTATTATTCCTATGTTGACGTAACATTTCTTAATAAATATTTAAAGACGATAGAATATAAATGTATGGATGTTAAATTAATGTTGTTACAAATAGATAACGATATACACTACCACTCAAAATTTGAGATCAGTAAGATTTTTTTAAATGTTTTGAAAGTCTCTTATGCTCACTAAAGCTGCATTTATTTGAAAGTAACAATACAGTAAAAACTGCAATATTATCTCATTTTAAAATAACAGTTCTCAATTGGAATATATTGTACAATGTAATTTATTCCTGTGATGCAAAACTGAATTTTCAACATGATTCCTCCAGTCTTCAGTGTCACATGATCCTTCAGAAATCATTCTAGTTTGCTGATTTGATACAGTTGTGCTGCGTAATATTTTTTTGTGTAGACCTGGATTTTTTGTTGATGAATAGAAAATTCAAAAGAACAAAATTTATTTGAAATAGAAATCTTTTGTAACATTAAAAATGTCTTTCCTGCCACTTTTGATCAATTTAATGTGTCCTTATTGAATAAAAGTATTAATTTTTTACTGACCCCAAACTTTTGAATGGTAGTGTATAAGAGGAAAACCAGATAGAATATACAGTAGAAAAACAGATGATCAGCCATGATGGTTCAGATATAACATCATACACTAAACACCATAGTGGACAAAGGGTTAAAGCAGGTCTCTCTCTCTGATCTGAGCTCTGACCTTCACACAAGCGGACGCTGACCAGGTAGGTTTGGAGTTACACGTCACGATCGACCCGTAATTTAAAACAGCGCATCGAATCCTGTGCACAGACGCAGTCTCCTTCACTCTACCCTCTAAAGAGACCAACTTCTCAAACTTCAGCGCAACGTCCGATGCGTGTTTCTCCTGCTCTCTCCAATTTCATCTCACCCCCTTTCTGCTTGTCAGTTCAGAGGGAAGAAAATGAAAATCAACAGAAAAACAAATCAGTGTTTTGTTCTTTCGGCGACGATCTGCGTGTTCGCGAGCCGCGCGCTCCTGCCACGCGGAAAACAAATTCCAATTTGCAGCAGTGTGTTGTTTCTCCACAGGGCAGGACACCGATGGGGCGCCTCGGAGCGTGTGTGTGTGTGTGTGTGTGTGTGTGTGTGTGCAAGAGGTACAGACTTCTGATATTGTCACTCCAGACTCACTCATCTCTATTGACTATTTCACAGCTGCCTTTCTAGTGGAGAGAGCAGAAAGCGGAGAATCAACAGCCTTTCAAACTCATCACCAGAGAGAGAACGAGAAACGAGGGAAATAAAGACACACAGAGAGGGGGGAATTTTTGGGCTACGTTTAGAATTTCTTGCCGAGCTTTGAACTCGTTTCTCAAGCATGAATTCTTAATGCTGCTAATTTGAACACGAACAAACATGTTTTTTACATGACTAATTCATAAAGGGTTTCACTGGGTATTGTAGTCGCATTTTTTGTTGTTCTAGCAAAGATTTCTTTTTCATTTGCCAGTCACAGACATATTTTTGCTTTTGCTGTGAATTTGATTCATTATGGATTACACAAACAATTTATTCTGACGTTGATGAAAATATTAGTTAACAAGGATAAAGCTTTCATAGGCCTTCAGTGTGAAATGTCATCTACTGATGATACTGACCCTATGAAACCTCTTGACAGCATGTGAAAAAGCATATATAAGAGAGACTGGGGCTAGTTGTCACAGGGGAAAGTTGACAAAGATTTACTACTACTGTTCAGAAGAATTTTTTTTTTTCTTGAAAGACATTCATATAATGCATTAGGTTGATCGAAAGTGACGACATTTATAATGTTGACAAAAAAATCTATTGTAAATCAATTTTGATCTCTTTCATTCAGGAATCCTGAAAAAAAAAAAACAGAAAATCTATCGCGGTTTCCATGTTTCCTCTTTTCATGTTTCCTGAGCAGCAGATCAGTATATTAGAATGATTTCTGAAGGATCATGTGACGCTGAAGACTGGAGTAATGATGCTGAAAATTCAGCTTTGCATCACAGGAATAAATTACATTTCAAAATATATCAAAAGTGAAAACAGCTATTTTAAATTGTAATAATATTTTACACTATTACTGTTTTTACTGTATTTTTGATCAAATAAATGCAGCCTCTGTGAGCAAAAGAGATTTATTTCAAAAACATTTCAAAAGTCTTACAAACTAGTTTATATAATATTGAATAGAGCTGTAAAATAGATAATACATTTTAAATACTGTTTTTTTTTTTTTGTTTGTTTGTTTTGTTTGTTTTTTAAGTTCAAATTCTGAGAACTTATCCCCGTTGTCAGAGTATATTGACTTGTATACAATAAATTAACCCTGACAAATATTTACTGGAACAAAAAGCATGTAGTCTGATCTACCCTTTATGACTTTTATTTTATATAGCCCTATTTATATCAATTCCATTTATATTCTTTGTATCTTTTCTAATTAAAATTCCATTATTGCACTTTTTTAATTCAAAGTGAAATAGAAAACAGGAAAATGATAGTGAGAAGAGGAGGGAATGAGATCTGGACAGATTGTGAACTCACATCGCCCCATATGTGCACCACAGCTCAGTGTGTGCTAACCACTAGGCCACGGCTCTGATAAATCTATTCTAACAATGAAAAATCCCACATCCTGTCAGTTTGCTGATTTCTTGGAGGAATTTAAGTTCAGGACATCACAGTGATAGTGACGTCTGCCTTCACAGAGACCTGAGACACAAACCAGTGCAGAGACCAACATGATCAAAGACACACATGACTGTTCCTGTGTTATTCTGCGCTGAACGTCTCCACAGCATTGACAGACAGTGAACGAGAGAATGCACAAGAGAAGGAACGCAAGATTAAAAGAGGGAAAAGTGAAGATGTAATCAAAGAAAGGTGAATTAAATCTGACAGGTCAACATATATCCAGGGGAAAAGGAACATTTGAGGAGAAAAATAATAAAAAGAAGTAAAGGAGAAAAGACAGTTACTCCTACAGTTACTGTAAAGCTAACGGCAGCAAGAAATTCCATCTGCAATTCATTTTTTTTTTTTCTGTAATAAAATGAGCAAAATAAAAAAATAGCATGACTTTCACAAAATTCATATGCAAAACTCACTACAGCTGCTGTATAATGAGGGAAAGAGAGAGAATGTGAGTGTTTGAGCGTAAACGGGAACTCACTGGTGGTGTTGGTAAGGCGAAAGGTGACGGAGCTGTCTGGAATATCACACACGTTCCGGACGGACACCTGACAGGTGTAATTAGCAAAGTCCTGTGGACGGAGGTTTTTCAGTTTCAGCACCTTTGTCTCACCCTGCAAACACATTCACACATCACACAAAAACAGTTTTTCTGTTAGTCAAAGCATGCATTTATATATAATGACAACAAAATGTTGTTTGTCGGTCATCCTCTGGAAACAGTGCCATTTGTGCCTTTAGAATTTCTCTTTTTGTATAATTTGACTACTATTGAGTAATTCATATTTAAAATATGAAAACACATTTTACCACCTGGGGCATCACAGAGTGTAACAGAAGTGCAAACTACGAAATACTACTACTACAAAAAAAAAAAAAAAAACACTCATAAAGGTTGCAATATAAAGTAGCCGACTTTAACTGAAATATTAAGTCAGAAACAGGAAATGTCACAGCATAACAGGGTTAAAATGCATAAAACATTTTAAAATTAATACATTTCAATGATATTCCAATGTCAAAACAAAGCAAAGTTTAAACACAGTTACATTAAATTCTATATTAAATTCTATATTACTAGAATTGAAACATTCAATTTGGCTGATATTCCAAAGGAAAAAAACTAACAAACAAACGTTCCAGAATTTCCTGTGCATTACACACTATTCAGGCCATCAAATAATGAGACTAAGTTCTGTATACTGTAAAATCTGTCAGTAGTAATTCATGTGAACACAAATGGGGCACAAAAGGTACCGTATCGTTTCCTGAGAATGACCCTTGTATTTCTATGCAATGTCAGAGGCTTTGTGTGCATGATAAAGAGAGAATGAATTCAGGAATTTTAAATTCCTCTAATTCTTTCGACTGCGTCCATCAGGAGAATGAATAATCCTCATTATTAATAGCAAAGCCATCAATCTCCATCCATCCCACCTTATTCAAACGGCTCTTTAATAATAAGTGCTCAGATTATGAATTCATCACTGATGGATCGCTGATTTATTGAGTACGCTTCTCTGTGATTGAGCGGGTCTCCTGTGGTTATCTGCTATTCAAATGATTATTAACTCTAATTAAACTATTTTCTGTTTTAGGTGAAATAAGGCCTATAGAGAAATCTTGCATATTGTCCAGCTGTGTGTAAGATTTGGGATTTACTTAAGTTTGGGGACAAAACTGTTTCCAGAAGTTTGCTAAAACTTAACTTAAACTTGGAACTTAAACTCCCTTTTGGGACACCAAGAGACACACCCCAAAAAAAAGAGAGAAAAAAAAAAAAAAGGTAAAATAAAATAAAAAAGTGTTTAAAGAAACAAAAAAAGGTATTTTAAAGGTATAGGTATAGGGTTAAGGTCTATAAAACATCATTACCTCACTAAAACAAAAACAGAAGTCATGATAGTGTTGTACCTGTGTGTACAGAGGCTCGTAGATATCCACTCCGTTGTCTTTGCTCTGTTCGATTGGTTTATTTCCTCGTTTCCAGATAAAGCGAGCGGGAGGGTTGGAGTTTACCGTACAGCGTAAAAACACTGTTTTCTCCTGATAGTAGTTCCCTCGTACATCACCCACCGTCTGGTGCACCGTGAGCACAGGCTTATCCAGATCTGGAGGACAGACAGAAAGAAAGAGAATTCACTTAGATTGGGAAAATGCAATCTCTTTAATGGAGTAATCTGAGAGGCAAATGCCCTCAGAACCCATAATTATCAGAGTCTTGATCTCTTGGTCTCAGGCAAGACCACTATTTCTACTGTACCGAAGGTGGCAATTACCTCAACAACAGGTCAGAACACTATCTTCACCATTACACAGATTTCACCAAGGTTTCAATGGATCTGAATAGCTGGACAGCTAATTCACAAAGAGTCTCATTGTTTGAATGAATGATGCGATAAATGTTCTCTAATGCACTTCATTAAAATGTTTTTGGACCGACAGGTCGTGGTTTAAGATTGAAGACTTAGCATGCATGGTATTTAAACTACTTTTAGTGCTTTTTTAGTCCTTTTTGGACTTCAATCCTAAATATCACCATCAACTTTAACAGTATGAACAAGAACAGGTCAGGGAACCTAGCTTCTCCTTATATGAAGAATGGAAATGTGAATAAATGATGAAAAATGTTCATTTCTGAGTGAACTATCCTATGAATAAACACACACTGGATACTTCAATATGTGCCAAACCAGATGTGCACACACACATAAACACACAGATCACGCAAAGAACAGTAGCACTTACAGAGGAAAGAGAGGTGAAGGTTAAATTTCTGTGACTGTGTAACCCAGTCTGACCTCTGACCTCTCACTGCTCAGTGATTCCCACTGAATAAAAAGGAATCTGTCTAATAGACTCTTTCACACACAGTCCTGCATGTGTGTGTGTGTGTGTGTGTGTGTGTGTGTGTGTGTGTGTGTGTAGAGAGAGCACACATGAATGGCTTTATTTTATCTTCTGAAGGAAATCTAAGCATAATGCCTGAGTAAATTCAATGGTAATAAGAAGCCCCAAATGAAAACATCACATCCGTCAGAGAGAGATTGTCTGGGAAATGTGCTGATCCATAGGGAATTCCCTGCCAATTCCACAGAGATTAATCCGGTGAGCGCACTAGCCCACATCACAATGACCGTGTCAAATTATCACTCAATTTTATTAGACGGTCTGGAGATAATCTGATGACCACAGGCCAGAGGAGAAAATCATGAATGACACACTGACCCAAGCCAATATACCAGTGAGCAGAAACATTGATTTTTTTTTTTTTTTTTTTTTTTTTTTTTTACTTTCTATTCATCAAAGAATCCTGGGGGAAAAAATGTATCATAGTTTCAACAGCACAACTTTTTTTTCAATATTAATAATAATAAGAAATGTTTCTTAATCAGCAAATTAGCATATTAGAATGATTTCTGAAGGATCAAGTGACACTGAAGACTGGAATAATGATGATAAAAATTCAGATTTGCATCACAGGAATTTATAAACAAATTCAGTTTTTTTTTTTTTTTTTTTGTAAATCTATTTTACAATATTACTGGTTTTACTGTAATTTTGATCAAATAAATGAAGCCTTGGGGAGCATAAGAGACTTCTCAATCAATCAATAAATATTTTCCCACCCCAAAATTTTGAACAGATAAAAAAAAAAGAATACTGCAATAATTTTAATGTATTTTTTATATGGCCATTAAGCATCCTAAAGAGCATGTTATTAGATGGAGAACATTCCATTGCTTACCAATAACAAGGTACAGTTCCCTCAAAAATGAAAATACTGTTATCATTTACTTGCCCTCATGTCTTTCCAAAGCAGTTTTAATCCATTTCAGTCCAAAACTCTGATTCAAAAAAAAAAAAAAAAATTGTCATTATTGTCAAAAAATAAATAAATAAAAATTGTGTGACATTTTTCAAATATTAAAATATAATGTGTTTATTGATTGATTGATTGATTGATTGATTGATTTATTATTTTTTAATAAATTAATTATACAGTTCTAATCTATATGGTTATAATGGATTTTGATTTTAGACAAACATCAAGATACATACTGAACACCGCCAAAAGACTGATATCCCCAAATTGTAACCCACCAAAACTAACACACCCTTCTGCATTCAGAAGAGCACAAACAAAGGCAGACGTTTGATACCAGCATCTCGTGAATTATTTAGCACTCTTCATATTGCCTGAAATAAAGCATCACATGAGCGTGAGCAGCACATTTGGATATAATGAGCACATACGAACGGCCCAGAATGCATGCGAGCCTACAAAGTTTTTTTTTCAGGTTTTCCTCTCATTTTTTCTGTTTAGATCACTTACAAATCAGTGTCAACATTTGCCTCATAGCTGTTCTCACATGCACCCCAATGTCTACATATACAGAGTCAGTGAAGAATGGTGTGTGAGCGAGCGTGTCCTTTATTCTGTAATGCATGCTTTTCCATCGTGTCATTACTGCAGGACTGCAGGATTATTTGCACAATGTGTGAGAGTACAGCGTAAAACCTGTGATCTTATAAACATGAGCTTTCTCTCCACCTGGTTGGTCTGAGGGCACAGACCCACAATGCACCTGTTCTCTACCCACAGGAACATCTCTGTATCTCTTTCACAATTTAACTCACTCTCGATGAATATGCGTGAAAAGGCCAGATATGAGCAAACAACTTTGTGTCAATGACTTTTACATGTGCATTAATTGTAAATAAAAGCATGGTCACACTTTAATTTAAGGTCCAATTCTCGCAATTAACAAACCAACTATGCCTCAATAAACTGCTAATTTGCTGTTTATTAATAGTTAGTAAGGTACTTGTTAAGTTTAGGTATTGGGTAGGATTAGGGATGTAGAGTGCTAATAAACAGCCAATATGTTAATAATAGGCATGCTAACTTTAATAGTGAGAATTGGTCCCTAAACTAAAGTGTTACCGAAAGCACTAATAAATCTGATAAGGATTAAATAATTTGATTTGTTTACCATAAGTACATAATGACGGAACAGCACAAATGATTGGACTAGTATTCAAAAATATGGATGTTGCATTTTCAGTCAATGTGAATTAAGCCCAAAAGCAGTGAATAACACAGTAAAGCCTGAGGCAGCAGACATCTGATATCCTCTGTCAATATGAGATAATCCACAGTATCTAACAGCTGACATCCATAGGGGTTACTCTAGAGGTCACAAACGTGAGGGTCAAAGGTCAGTGTTCATAAGTCAATATTCTCTGCACTTAACTTCTTGTACAATTTAATGGGTAAAACCAGTCAAGAACAGGTCATATTTCACCAAGTCACCGAAAAAAAGAAAAAGAAAGATATCTTTTGCGTAAAGAAAATGAAGCTTGTTTTAGGACCATTCATATCATGTCATTACTTCCATGACAATTAAGCACAATTTAGCCTAAAATTCTCATTACTATAATGCCTCTGGAATGTTTTACTTTTGAGTTTCTTTGTAATTCTCATTATTCTCAATGGTGCTTCTCATTAGATTCTTGTCATTATAACACAGTCATTTGCAAAATTAAGGTTTAAAAAAAAACATGAAATGCAGTACAAAAAAAAGGATAAAAGCCTAATCATAAAACAAATTATTTTAAAATACTTCTAAATACAAAATAAATACTTTAAATAAAATACTTTAATATACAAAATAATATATATATATATATATATATATATATATATATATATATATATATATATATATATATATATATATATATATATATATAATGCAGTACTTATTCACAGTAATTCACAGTTTGTTTGTTTTCTTAAGTAATGAGGGGTTAATTATGCTTAACTAACATTATTAAGACAGATTTTACAGAAAAAATAATGCGGGTCTTCACAAAAAGTACATAAATTTAGGTAAAAAAGCTGTAAAATTAAGATGGGAGTTGTGGGAGAACTTGAGTTCAAGTCAAGATGCGAGATACATGCAAGTGAATGCATTATCAAAAAAATTAAAAAGAAAAATTAGGTTTAAAGTTTTACCGGAATATTGAGTTGTGAAATTGAAAAAAGAAAGATGGGAGACCTTTCATTTCATGCCAACTTTAATATTAAAACGCCTGACTTGCAAGATCTTTGCAAGTGAGAAATTTGAATACATGTATTACTGGAGTCTGTTTGCTCTCCAATTAATCTCCTTGGTTTTTAAGAGAAACAACAAGATATTACAGACATCTCATTTATAATTTTTATTTAATGACTACAAGAAGCTCCAACTAAATTGTCCAGAGATCAGCAGTTGCAGACGATTTTAATAAACACCCTCCAAATAGGAAAGCAGATCAGAGACGGACTCTCAATACTGATCCCAAACCTCCAGACTCTCAGCACACCTGCAGCCTCCTCTTCCTCATATCGGCTAATTAAACTCGGTCCTTCCTCGTCTCTGCCCCGCAGCAGGAAATGAGATATTTAGTCAACCCCACTGGCTCGGCACCAAGAACCTTCGGAGTGCTTTGAACTAGGGTGCGGTTTTAATTAAAAACCCCAGGCAAAGCTCTGAGGGCTGAACTCCGCTGGGTGAGGGGGTCACTAACCATCCGAACACTTCCTGGGTCGCCACCTCCTAACGGGATCAGAATTCCAGAGGAGAGACACCGAGAGACGACGCTCTCTCTGGACAGACAAAAAGAGACTTTCTATAATTGCTTATGCTCTGACTGTTCTGTTAATTGCCCTAGATTTTCTTGGGACGATGACACACATAAATACAAACTACACATGCACACATACACAGTCATATCTGTTGGCTACAGATGGTGTTGTACAGTGATGCTGTTTTTTAATTGGCCTCCCAGAGTAATGACTGCTGTTAGAAGTAGTTTTCTTTTTTTTTCTATTTTTTTTTTTTTTTTTTTGGCTCTAGCTAGATTTTGGTAACCATGCCATTTGTCTTACCAGACGAGCTATCGACCTGTCTGGGAATATTTAGGAACCTAATAACATAGCGCACAGCTCTTATTCAGCAGCCCAGCACGGGCCAACCAGACGGGATGTCACTGTTTGTAAAGCATGCAAACTACATTCCATTACAGTCAGAAATATCCAGAACAGCAGCAGCATAAAATGTTCAGATATATATATGACGTCTGAGAGCAGGACTGAACATTTCACTTGTGGTTTGGGAAAACACTGAATGGTTCGGCATAAAGTTTGTTAAGGTAAGAATCAATAGTACTTTTGCTCTTACTTAGAGTTTGAGATTTGAACAAATTCATAACCCAAAGTATTAAATTTTTGGCACATAACTAACCCCTCAGAAAATAATGATAAAACAAATCTAAAAATGCTCTGAAATTGCACTTCTGGCCATAACAATATGCCAGTAATTATACAAATCTCTTGAAATCTGATATAGAAAAAAGCACACTGCTTAAAATAGACAAATTGCATATTCATAAAAAAAATAAAAGGGACCGCTGGGATGCAGATTAGACTTCGAAAAACACAATTCTATTTATGATCACTAGATTCATTTGGATGTGGTCTGAAACAAAAAGTTTACTTTGAATTCCAAAACAAAATTTTAAAAAGTTGTCATACTTTATGTGTTTGCACAAACACACAGCTCTGCTATCATTACATGTGCACAGCAACTAAAAATGATTTATGACAAAAATAGAGTTAAAGGGATAGTTCATCCAAAAATAAAAATTCTGTCATTAATTACTCACCCTCATGTCGTTTAAAAGCCGTAGGACCTTCTTTCATCTTCGGAACACAAATTAAGATATTTTTGATGAATTCTGAGAGCTCTCTGACCCTCCCATAGACAGCAAACAAACTACCACGGTCAAGGTCCAGAAACGTAGCAAGGTCAGCTGCGCCACACAGATATGTTTTCTATGTTGTTTACGCTTTGATCTGAACGAAAACAACATATCCGCATGGCGCAGCTGATACAGAACAGCATACGTTGTTTAATCAGAATCAGAAAGAGCTTTATTTTAGAGTTTACGTTCAGTAGAAACTCTCTAAAATGGCACCAGTGACGAATTGTTGAATAAAGTCATTATTTTGGTCACACTTTATTTTAAGGTCCAATTCTCGCTATTAACAAACCATTAACTATGACCTTTTCCTCAAAAAAAACTTCTAATTAGCTGCTTATTAATATTTAGTAAGATAGTTGTTAAGTTTATGTATTAGGTAGGATCAGGGATGTAGAATATGGTCATGCAGAATATGTGCTTTATAAGTACTAATAAACAGCCAATATGTTAATAATAGACATGCTAATAAGCAACTAGTTAATAGTGAGAATTGTTCCCTATACAAAAGTGTTACCATTAGTTTTGTTTTCTAAAATTACGGTTGAACCACTGATGTCACATGGATTATTTTAACGATGTCCTGGCTATGTTTCTGGACCTTGACCGTGGTAGTTTGCTTGCTATCTATGGGAGGGTCAGAGATCTCTCGGAATTCATAAAAAAATATCTTAATTTGTGTTCCGAAGATGAACGAAGGTCTTACAGGTTTGGAACGACATGAGGGTAAGTAATTAATGACAGAATTTTCATTTTTGGGTGAACTATCCCTTTAAATCTGTCATTATCCATCACTATCCCTTGCAATTACAAAATAACCCCTACAAATTTCAAGAAATCTGAATCTGTCACAAGTTAAGACCTGGGGCCAGATTTACTAAACAGGGCAAATTAGCATTAGAGCACAATTCCATAGAAGCTCCAGTGGGAGGGGAAAATTCTGCAGGTGATTTATTAACAATTTGCACATTGACCAGATCATTTCCATAATGACCAGCACAATCTACCAAGAGCAGCGCAAATTACCACCTGTATTAAGACATGCTTTTTTGGGGTGCAAATATGTAATTTGTCAAGCGCAAACATTAGTAAATCGCGTTGCGTGATTCATTTTTATACACTCCTCCCATAAATTTTGCGTCTGAAAGGGAAACTCCTACAAAAGCATATACAGGTAAGGTCAGGCGCAAAAATAACTGTGTCCACGCCTTTTCAGCGCTAATTCTTCACTGCACGTTTTTAGTAAAACCTGACAGTACTATTTTAACACCAAAAGACAGTTTGCGCTAGCAAAATTTGTTAGTAAATCAGGCCCTTGTTGTTCCTCAGTCTAAACTATTGGTGGCTTAATAGGGTCCTGAAAAGAAAACTAGAAACATCTACACACGATTTATTTTATTTTATTTTATTTTATTTTATTTATTTATGTTTTTTTTGAAGTTGTATAATATATATAATATATATATATATTATTCTTCAAATTATTAGCAATTTCTGATTTGTTTCCAAGTAAATCCTATACTTTTTTTGAAAACTATGGTTAAAAATCCCAAGAAAAGTCAAAAAATGTTTTCTTTTGCTCACGTTAGAGTATAATTTTTACCATTCAACTTGTACCAAGTTGCAGTTATAGTAAATAGTAAAATTTTATTTGCCAAAGACGATTTCCACACATTTGGCACCTGGCAATTTGTGAGTGTTAATTTTGGACCCTATGCATGCATGTGGCCGCTAATGCCCGTCTGCCCGCCTGTGCCCACCTGTTTATCTCAGCACGGCGCTGTTTGGACACACTCAACACTTTTATCTCCTTCTTTCTACAGTTACACAGTCACTCTTTCAATCTTGAGCCCTGCATCTCCCTCCTTTCTAACTGTTATATGACTGTAGAAATGTCATGTGTACCATAAACTCTTTACGATGATCTGGAGAAGGACTTAATGGGGAGAGTAACCTAGTTAGCAATTCAAATCAGATAATCAATTCAAATCAGATAATGAGCGAACGACCAGACAAACCCAAGGCAATTCAACACCTCTAATCATTCAAAATGAGCTCTCTAATCTTACTGGTTATTGACAGATATTGATTAGGTGTTGTTGACAAGAAATCCTTTACATTTAAAACACCCCCAAGTCATTAAAGGAACATCCTGTGATCTTTAATTTGACGGTAGTTTGTGGCTAATTTAATTATATACTGAATCAGCCTTCCTTTAGACTGTGTAATACTGGTAATTGTAAAAGCCACATCAGCACTCATTACTGTGAGCTGGCAAACAATAGAAACGTATTTGTTGGGTTTATGAGGGACAATTTTCTATTACAAAGATAGTTTGTGCAAATCGATTCAAAACTGGATGAAGAAGAAAGAGAAATCTTAGTGTTTAAACGAACAGTTCACTCAAAAATGACTGCATACGACTGTGCTATATTGCAAAGTCTTCTAAAGTCACATGACAGCTTGTGTTCAACTCATATGGACTATTTTGATGCATTTGTTTTTTACTTTGTACCTTGAGGAAGATTATTTAAAAATTCTCCCTAAATAACAGGATATGGGTTTTCATTTTTAGGTGAACTGTTCCTTTAATAGATTTTACTGTTAATGATGGTGAAATTTCTGCACTACTCCTATCGCCCCTTTTATCTGCTCGCAAACAGATAGTTTAGTCTCGGCTAAAACCTGACTGAGACAATGTACTATATCGCGCCATTCAACAAACAGAACAATGTTGAAAACCCTGCCACAAAAACACAGCATTCGCATTATTTAGGAAAGTCAGCCTATGAATGGCACATTAAAGTGTGAAAGCAGAAAGCTTTGTCTTTAATATTACAAAAGTCAGTGGCCTTTCAGGCTATTTTCAAGCATTCATGATACTATGCTGTATATCCCAGCAGAATGAATTACCTTCAGCTGAGTTCAGGGCGTCAGTAGTTTACACACACTGAAAAATAGCACTTGATATCATTTAGGCTTCAAGTGAGTCATTCAGATCCTGTAAGATGATTGTCTATTGAAGACACAGTCAGAACTCATGGTACTCATGAAGTATGGTGTGCACACTAAGCCAAGGATCAAGAACAACACAATGTCAATACAATGCCAACATAAATACTGTTTGCAACCTATAATACTTTCATAATGTGACATTCATTTCAGAGTACAATAGGATCTTCAATGAGAAAAATGTGATGAAAATTGTTATGTCAACTGAAACCTAAACTTATTTCTGAACTAGAGCTTTTTGTATTTTATTGTTACATTTTGACAAAAGATTACAATTACAAACATTTTTAAATTCCATTAAATTCATCCTAAATTTGAATAATGGTTACAATCCGACGTGGAATTGCAATTTGAATATGGATATTTCAAATATCAAGAATTCACATAAAAGTAATACATTAGAAATGTAAACAAAACAAAGATTGTTAATATAAACTAAGATAAACTTTGAATGTTGAGTTTTATCATTTATAATAATTTACATATTTATGAAAATAACTTTGTGGATTAAGGTGGAAGAACACTAAATTTTCCAATGCAGTACCTGTTTTCTTTCAACTCCAATTGTATATTCTACCTCATGTCATTTTAATTCAAATTTATGTGGCAAATTCAATTCAAGTAAAAGAAATGGTCAGGTCAGGAATGTATTGAGTCAAATCAGAATTTTACACAACCGGGGACCAGTGTTATTATAGGTAACTAAAACTAAAATCACTACAAACATGTTACCTGAAAGAAAATGTCAACTGAAATAATACAATAAAATGTTAAAAAAAAAATTTTTATATTACTAATTAAAATTTTAATTAGTATATATTTATAATTATTAATATCATTTTTAAATAACTTTATTATTTTCAAAATTAAGTGTGATTAATATGTTTTAATAATTCAAATTAATATTAAAAAAATATTAATAAAAACTA
Organism: Spinibarbus caldwelli; assembly: GCA_039654775.1. Taxonomy (NCBI): domain Eukaryota; kingdom Metazoa; phylum Chordata; class Actinopteri; order Cypriniformes; family Cyprinidae; genus Spinibarbus; species Spinibarbus caldwelli. Next base: position 5,379,517 of record CM077242.1, on the reverse strand, counting down.
TTATAGTATCTCGATGATAATAAAATAACAGTACCAGGAACGGCATTAGGAAAGTAAAAAGCGTCAATCTGAATTTGAATTTGACTTTAACAGTGCGAGTGTTTAATGTGCTGAACGGTCACAGCATGAAGCCCTGCAGGAACTGACTGTCTATCAGACTGAACATTCAAACAAGCTGCTTTAGAAATCTCACGACTCCAATACCTCTCTCAAGCACAGACTGAGACGCAAATATCCGTGAGTGTGTGGGAGGCAGGATCTTAACTTCTAGAGATCAATAGGGCCCCAGGGGGCCCAGCAGAGCAGCGCGTGCCCAGCACGAGGGCCCCATGCTCCCTGGCCTCCTGGAGCGCAGGCCGCGGCACAGGGCAGAGAGGAGAAACGCTCAACTGTTTGTTTAACTTTTCATAAAATAGCCATTTCATTGCACGCACACACACACACACACACACACTCGGGCAGGACATGCAATGTAAGCATTTGTGGATTTTCTTGATATAAAGCCCCTCTTTCATTTTAAGAGCGCTTTATATCTTCTTTTCCGCACCTTCCACTTTATTTACTAGTTTTCCTGGAGGCAGCTTTTCTTTTACAATTACTGGCTCTGCTCCAAAGGTAGAGGAGGTGTCACGCAGGGAACACGCTTCTGTTCTTGGCTGCTTTCACTCTTTCTGTGTGTTTTTTCGTTAGCTTTCTATCTCTGTGCACAGTTATTTAGTGGCAAATCCTTGAGAATGAGACATTTCATATCCATTATATCTGAAGGCATCTTCAGAACACTCAACTCTCCTTGTTTTTCTCACGTATATCACCTTGAAAACTCTTTGGGAAGGCATAAAACAAAGCAAAAGAACATTCTTAAAGGTAAAGTGTGCAGTTCAATGTTAAAATACTTTTTCCAATCACAAATATGGCAGTCAAGTATAAGACGTGAAATTTTGTCTCTGTGGTGCTATCAAAACATCGCTCTTAACCAATGCCGTGAGTCTGGGGCAAGACTACCTGTTTGGGAGTTATTATTTTCAATATATTTGCATAGGCAGAGAAATTACACACTTCCCCTTTAAAAATGTCTATAATTGGTGCAGCTTAACACAATCTGATTATTTCACTTATAATAATTCATTTTGTTGATTTTTTTTTTTTTTACCACATTTTTAAGTATATTTGCAAAGTGTGTAATCTGTGTTTTTGATTTAATACTTTCTTCAATGCATTGGTAACATTTTGCAATAAGGTTATTTACATCAATAAAAAGTTAATGTTGTAACATGAAATAGCAATAGTAACAGTTCAATTATATATCAACATTAACCTAAGTTATTATTCATTGTTAGCTAATGAAACTTAATGTATTAACATTTATGAATTGAATATTATTATATTTAATGCATCTGTGGCAGACCGCAAAAACTGTGTAAAATTTTCATTTGATTTTACAGTAAGGTTCCATTTGTTAACATTAGTCAATTTGTACAGAATTTACTAATCTTAATATTTATTGAAATGTTTACCAACATATTTTAAACTCTAAAGTTGCAACTGTTAAAATGAATGTACTTCGAACTAATATGAATGAACAACTAGCTAATGTATTTTTAATTAAGTACTGTAAAATTGTTGTAAGAACTATATTACTCATAGTTTGCTCATGCTAAATAATATTAAGAACTGAGACAGTGTTATCAATAATACTTTAATAACTAGTATACAGTCATCAACTAGCATAAGTGATAAATAGCTATTATTCATGCTGATGACACAAACACATCACAGTCTGGAGCTCAAAAGCACATTTAAGATGTAAAATCCCTACTAAAAATGTAATATATTTAAAATACATTTATTTCATACTAAGTATAGTTCAAATCTATTTACATATTTACTGAAATATCGCTTGAGATTTCCTGATATAAAAATGATAATTAAACTTTATTTGGAGTACTACGTGTGCATAATGCACATTTCTTAATATTAAGCCTAAAATGTGTTTTAATGTCACTATTGGTGAGGATTGTATGATCTTTAAATAATATCTGTCTTTAAATGCAAGAAATTTAAAGTGTGCCTAAAGTACTGTTTACTTGCAACAGTTTCACTTTAGCACAATCAAATATACTTTAGTATATCATCAGTTGGACTTCAGCACAAATAAAGTACTTTAATTGCATAATTAGTTGTTCCAATTTAGCAGACTTTAAGTATACCAGTTTAGTATACTAAAAGTATTTTTGAGCATAAATACACTGCTCAAAACAATTAAAGGAACACTTTGAAAACACATCAGATTTCAATGGGGAAAAATATCATGCTGCACATCTATATTGATGTGGACTGGGTAATTTGTTAGGAACGAAAGATTGCCACATCGTTTGATGAAAATGAAAATTATCAACCTACAGTGGGCTGAATTCAAAGACACCCCGAAAATCAAAGTGAAAAAATGATGCAGCAGGCTAGTCCATTTTGCTGAAATTTCATTGCAGCAACTCAAAATGGTACTCAGTAGCTTGTATGGCCTCCACGTGCTGGTATGCATGCCTGAAAACTTCGTGGCATGCTCCTAATGAGACGACGGATGGTGTCCTGGGGTATTTCCTCCTAGATCTGGACCAGGGCATCACTGAGCTCCAGGACAGTCTGAGGTGCAACCTGGCGGCTTCGGATGGACCGAAACATAATGTCCCAGAGGTGTTCTATTGGATTTAGGTCAGGCGAGCGTGGGGGCCATTCAATGGTATCAGTTCCTTCATCCTCCAGGAACTGCCTGCATGCTCTCACCACATGAGGCCGGGCATTGTCGTGCACCAGGAGGAACCCAGGACGCACTGCACCAGCGTAGGGTCTGACAATGGGTCCAAGCATTTCATCCTGATACCTAATGGCAGTCAGGGTGCCATTGTCTAGCCTGCAGAGGTCTGTGCGTCCCTCCCCAGACCATCGGTGACCCACCACCAAACCGGTCATGCTGAACGATGTTACAGGCAGCATAACGTTCTCCACGGCTTCTCCAAACCCTTTCACGTCTGTCACATGTGCTCACGGCGAACCTGATCTCATCTGTGAAAAGCACAGGGTGCCAGTGGTGGACCTGCCAATTCTAGTGTTCATTGGCAAATGCCAGTCGAGCTCCACAGTGCCGGGCAGTGAGCACAGGGCCCACTAGAGGATGTCGGGCCCTCAGGCCACCCTCATGAAGTCTGTTTCTGATTGTTTGGTCAGAGACATTCACACCAGTGGCCTGCTGGAGGTCATTCTGTAGGGCTCTGGCAGTGCTCATCCTGTTCCTCCTTGCACAAAGGAGCAGATACCGGTTCTGCTGATGGGTTAAGGACCTTCTACGGCCCTGTCCAGCTCGCCTAGAGTAACTGCCTGTCTCCTGGAATCTCGTCCATGCTCTTGAGACTGTGCTGGGAGACACGGCAAACCTTCTGGCAATGGCACATATTGATGTGCCATCCTGGAGGAGTTGGACTGCCTGTGCAACCTCTGTAGGGTCCAGGTATCGCCTCATGTTAGCAGTAGTGACACTGACCCTAGCCAAATGCAAAACTACTGAAAAACAGTCAGAAAAGATGAGTAGGGAAATGTCAGTGGCCTCCACTTGTAAAACCATTCCTGTTTTGGGGGTTGTCTCATTGTTGCCCATCTAGTGCACCTGTTGTTATTTTCATTAACACCAAAGCAGCTGAAACTGATTAACAACCCCCTCTGCTACTTAACTGACCAGGGGTGCGTTTCCCAAAAGCATCGTTAGCTAACTATGGTCGTTAGTTCAACTGAACTCTATTGGTAACGATGGAACTTGCGACCATAGTTGTTTTTGGGAAACGCACCCCAGATCAGTATCCCAGGAGTTTGACTTGATGCTATACTCTGATTAAAAAGTTTAATTTAATTTTAAAAAAAAAGTAAATTTTTTTGAGCAGTGTATGTAAATGCATTTTTAGTATACTACGCATTAAAATAAATTCATTTGATTTATATTTTAGTATGTTTATTTTTATTGGGGCTGCAGCAGCAGAGAGTGAAAAAACAGCCTTAAAACAAGTTGTGGATTCCCAAACACAACTAAAGAAAGAAACCTCTATCAAAAATTATCAGTTGAAATTTAGCAAATAAATCAAGCTTGATACAACATGTCTGATTTGTCCATCTCATTTGACAACCCAACAATCTTAAAAAAGGATACCTGAAAAATGAACTTTATTAGTTCATAAGGCTTTATTAGTTTATAAGGCTTTATTCAACAATACAATCATAGAATCTCAAGTAAAAGAAGTCTCAGTATGTAATACTGCTGAACTTCATATAGATTCCATGAAATAGATTCCCGGCCATGGTGCAGAGGACAAGGGGGCGACGCAGTCTAGACTTCTAGCAAGTCAATCCAGCGTGTCTGCACAGGGAACGATTGAAACAGCGCTCTGGACAGCTCTGACAAGCCTCAACCTTTCAGTTTCCAGGTATTCGGACACGGATAATGAAATAACAAACAAGCGATGGAGGCGGAGGTGATTGATGGAGTGAGCGGGCTAGACTACACCATGCTGGTGGTCTATATGCCAATTCATTCACCCTGAATTTCTTTATTTTTTCCCCTTCTTAGTTAACAAAAGCCAGATAAAAGGTCAAGCTGGTCTTGACTTGGTGGTCTATTGTATAAAAATAACCTTCACAGAGAATGAAAAAAGCCTACAGGACCCAGTGATAAAAACAGATCACAGATAAAAAAAAAAAAAAAAGAGCATGCGGACATTCAGACAGATGTTATCAGTGGCTCACTCAGAGACACTTTTATTCTGCTGTATTTTTACTCCCTGGAGTCACAGTGATTGAGTGTGTGAGGATTGTTCTTTCTACAGCACTGGAGACACTCACAATATCATATGAAGAACATCATACCTAAATGTCAATACTCAAGACAAATTCAAACTAAACTCTAAACCAGACTGGTCATATTGATTCATATAGACCAGGGTGCACTTACTCACTTTTAAATACATGGGATATATATATATATATACATATATTCACTACTTAAGTATCCATCAGTAACAGTCCAAAAATATCACATTATACATATGGGAATACCAGGGTTGTTATAGTTAGCTAAAACTAAAACCATAAAACTATTTTTTTACTTGTTGCTTGAAATAAAATAAACTTAAACTGAAATAAAATAAAATAAAACAACTAAAACGGAAATAAAAATTTATATAAAAAAAACAATACAGACATTTTAAAAAAAAAAGAAAAAGAAAAACTAATAAAACTGACAAAAACACAACAAATTTACTAAAACATAAACTTAAATCAAAAACAGAAAATATTTACAAACTGTTAAAATATTAATAAAAACTATAATAGTATCTCAAAATAACACTAGTACATAAACTACCTTCTTTTTTTAAAAAAAAGTCTTATGCTTACCATTTTATTTGCATTTATTTTATCAGATAAAGTAAAACGGTAATATTGCGAACTATTATTACAATTTTAAATAAGGTTTTGTTTGTTTATATTTTTTGAATGTTTAAATTTATTGCTGTGATCCAAGCTGAATTTTCAGAATTATTTCTTTAGTCTTTAGTGTCACATGATCCTTCAGAAATCATTCTAATATACTAATTTGAGTTCAAGACACATTTCTTATTATTTTCTTTATTATGCAAAAAAAAATCGTGCTGCTTAAAAGTTTTGTGCAATCTGTGATACTTTCCTTATGCCCACCAAAATTGTGTTTTTGGCTTGTCCCCTCTCAGAGGTCTCGATGTTCTAGCCTATTTTTATCTATATATGACAGACTGTATCTGATCTTGAGCAGAATGACTCATGTCCCACTCCTTATAGACACTTAACCTTCTCAGAAGCAGCTCTGAGCTTTAACCAGTCTACCACCCACCCCTCCAGAGCACTAGTCAGGTTCACAACCAAACTGTGTTCGGTTAGTAACGATCTTGGTAATCCTATGACTACCCGTTCTCGACTAAAGCTCTGAAACTTTTGACTGCATAGGGTGAGGCAGATCACAGCCTTTATTGAACATGTTCAAAGCTCGATATCAGCTCAGCCAGCAGAGCCACAGACTAAAACGGCCTTAGGCTATTTCAGACATCTGGAAAACATATCCTTCTCCTATCCTTTATCATTACACTTCCTTCATTTCATATAAAATATGGAAATGTGGTTCGTTCGGTTCTCCTGCTTCTACATTCCTTTAGTTTTATGTAAACACCCTCCTATCTTACACATACTGTAAGACATGATTAATTAATATCAATAAAATGATTATATATCTAATTTTATACAAATTCAAACAAAATACATGAAAAAAGAGTAACTCAAAGACCTATAAACCCATTTCCTAAACACACTGTGACAGTGACACTGTAATCATGATTTGTGTTATTTTTAATGTTATATATAATGTTATATGACTGTTCAAAGAGGAATGATGACTCCCAATCAAACTGAATTGGTATTTAGCAGTGTAACTACATCTTCATTATTATTATTGGTAATGAAACCCTTGTCCAGATCTGAGGTTAGCTAAACATTCAAAAATGTCAAGCTGAAGCAGGAAAAGCCTGCACGGCTTCAAACGCTTCAGAGGCTGAGAGACTTTAAAGTGAGAGAAGATGTATGACCAGGAGAAACATGGTAATCGCCGCACACACACACACACACACAAACTTGATTTAGCAGCACACGAACTTGTTTGACCCCAATAGTGAAAAACATCCACACACAAGATTGTATAGTTATAGGACCGTATATTACAACAAAACACTGTTCCAGGTTGGGTATCTTTAACTACACAACTAGTTAGTAAGAATGCCCAGAATGATTTACTAAACAATGAAAACGTTTCATTAAAAAGGTCTGTAAAGAAAAAAAAAAAAAAAAAAAGAAGCAATTCTACTATCTGTACAAATAATATAATAATGTCCCAGGAATTCAGTAAAAAAAATACAATAAAATAAAAATAAAATGTACACCTTTGATTAGTACTTGTTAAAACATATATTTGCCTTTGTAATTTTTGATCAAAATCTGTAATTCTACTTTTCCTTTTCCTTCATTTGTGCATGTTATTAAAACAATGTAATCTTTCATCAAAATGTATTATCGTCTGTAATTCTACTATCTGTACCAATATTAACTATTTAAATTTTCTATAGTATTCAGTGAATAATACATAAAGTTACATAAAAGTAACAGAAAAAAAACATGACATAACTAAACTAAATTAAATTAAAGGGGTCCTATTATGCTCTTTTACAAAGTCTTGATTTTGTTTTGGGGATGTACTAGAACATGCTCTCATGCTTGGTCGTTCGAAAATCGCATTATTTTTCACATAATTTACATTATTACAATACCTTCCTCCCCAGCCTGGCACAAACGGCTCGATTAGTTCCGGGTTTGACGAAGGCCCGCCTTCCGAAAAACGAAATGTGTTGTGATTGGTTAGCTGTCCCAGTGCGTTGTGATTGGCGATCAGCTTAGACGTGTTTCAGTAATGCCACGCCCCTTGCCAAAACAGCAAGTTTGTCAATATTGCCATATCAATCCAGACCCCGAGAATATTGAACAAGAGGATCACGCAGAACCTGTGCACGCATGGATATTGCAAGACATATTAAAGTGGTAAGGATATTGTTGTTGTTTTTTTTTTTTGGCTAAATCACGTTTTAGATAATAATATGTCAACAACAGCTTAAAAATAACTGCATTTACTATGTACAGATAAGTGCAACGGTAATATGTATTATGTTTATTGTTCTTTAATTCTAACATTATAACATGAATTGCAGTGAAACTGTTATACAGTTGAATTTATTTATACCATAGTCCCACAGAGTTACACTATATGTGCCGGCATATATATGCAAATTCATTCTCTGCCAGCGGGAGGCGCTGTTGGAGCGGGAGAGAGCGAGGTTTCCCCGGTAACGCTGTACACAAAGCAGAGCTCCGCTCACAAACGCTGCTTTATCAGACATTACATGCAAGATGAAATGAAAATTACATCCTTAATTTTCTGTTTCCTTCAGAAATACAGTGATATAAAAACACCCGCACCGGGTTTCGATTTTCCGGAGGCGAGATTTATTTTAATGATATTCTAATGGACCACTCTGTGATGTCACAAATACAGGAAAACAACTTTGTAGTCCAAACGAGCCATTCGTAGTAGTTCTTGAAAAGGGATTTTTTTAAAAACGAAATATCTCCCTTTGGAGTGGCCCTTGAGATTTGTAACTTTGTAGATCTTTTTATGCCCAAACATACACACTACACACTGACTAAAATTCAAAAAGTGAAAAAGCATAATAGGACCCCTTTAAAGGGGTCCTATTATGCTCTTTTACAAAGTCTTGATTTCGTTTTAGGGGTGTACTAGAACATGCTCTCATGCTTGGTAATTCGAAAAAAGCATTATTTTTCACATAATTTACATTATTACAATACCTTCCTCCCCAGTCTGGCACAGACGGCTCGATTAGTTCCGGGTTTGATGAAAGCCCGCCTTCTGAAAAACGAAATGTGTTGTGATTGGTTAGCTGTCCCAGTGCGCTGTGATTGGCGAACAGCTAGCAGAATGACTAAAAGCAAATTAATTTTCTGCCAGCGGGAGGAGCTGTTGGAGCGGGAGAGAGCGAGGTTTCCCCGGTAACGCTGTACACAAAGCAGAGCTCCGCTCACAAACACTGCTTTATCAGACATTACATGCAAGATGAAATGAAAATGACATCCATAATTTTCTGAAGACAGTCGGTTTCCTTCAGAAATACAGCGATATAAAAACACCAGCAACACTGGTTGCGATTTTGAAACATGCATTCGAATTTCCGGAGGCAGGATTTATTTTAATGATATTCTAATATACCAATTTGTGATGTCACAAATACAGGAAAACAGCTTTGTAGTCCAAACGAGCCGTTCGTTGTAGTTCTTGAAAAGGGATTTTTTTTAAAAAACGAAATATCTCCCTTTGGAGTGGACTTTGAGATTTGTAACTTTGTAGATCTTTTTTATGCCCAAACATACACACTACACACTGACTAAAATTCAAAAAGTGAAAAAGCATAATAGGACCCTTTTAACACTCTTCAGTGCATGTTATTAAAAATAATGTTTGTCTTTGATCAAAATGTACTTATACTTGCTATGAAAAAAAGTCCTTATTTCCCATTCCACTCCAAATCACCTGACTACTTTCTGGTATATAACACCCATTTTCCACAATTCACTCAATTCCTGCCGAATGAAATATAAAATAAAGTCACGTCCCACATATTTTCACTAGGAAATATGTCACATTACAAAAGCAGAATGAGTTGCGAATGCCGTTTCATGTTCATCTCTCACTGTGGAGGGTAAAGCGTTCACAGGGAATGCTTCATATCCATGATCACTTCTGAACGAAGCGCTCTGCTTACTCTGGCTAGGTTGGACGTTCACATGCCGTTTCCTTCATCAGCGCATGTTACCTTGCAATCCTGAGCCAACATGAATTGTTAAGCGCAGCGTTTGAACTGCGAACGGGTTTTAAGCTCGTACAACAAGCATCAAATACATTCCAGAATCTACAACAAATTTAAAAGTACAGAGCGCTTCGCTATAATTACACGAGGATCAAAACCTGAAATCCTGCTGCATAAAGAACTGGCGCTCATTACTGTTGACAGGTGCTGCACACCTGCTGGGCTGTTTTTACCTGCGCTTGATGGCCAATGGAGCGGCATTACAGCACTTGAAAGCACTTTAGATATGATTAAGAGCAGTATGCTATTAAACGCTCTCGGAAACAGATTGGAATAACAAATGTGTTGCCTGGTATCCATCATTTTCCTCAAGCACAGACCGGTCAGTGCCGGCTTTGTAATCTGAACCCAACAGTAAGTTTAGTGTTTATTTTGGTTACCATAATATTACACTCTTAAAAATAAAGGTGCTTCAAAAGGTTCTTCAAGCGATGCCATAGAAGAACCATTTTTGGTTCCACAAAGAACCATTCAGTCAAAGGTTCTTTAAAGAACCATCTCTTGCTTACCTTTTTATAATCTGAAGAACCTTCTTTCACCACAAAGAACCTTTTGTGAAACAAAGGTTCTTCAGATGTTAAAGGTTCTTTATGGAACCATTTAGACAAAAAGGTTCTTCTATGGCATCGTGAAGCACCTTTCTTTTTAAGAGTGTACATGACATAGTATAAGACAAGCCTCACAGTTCAGAAGGTAAATCCCTCAGTCACAGGGAGCAGAGAAAAGCTGCATGCAGGGTGCAAATCTCCCACAATGCATAGCGGGTGACCGCTAATCCACTCTAGAGTAGAGCTGCCATACTGCAGGGTGCTCAGAATATCCATCCACACTAATATTATCAGACTGATATTATCATGAAATATTAATCAAGGAACTGTTCAGGCTTCCTGACATCCCTGGAGTTTAACATTTCAGTCTGTGCTCAGTAAGGTGGACATGACAAGACCAAGACCATTTATACACTGAGTATGACTCCAGCTCTAGTATACAGTACTATATATACTGCATAGTATTCAGTAGTAGCGCATTTCATTATGAACATAAATCAGAAGCCATTTTTGAGCCAAGTGGATTTTAAATGCAAACATTCATTTAAAGTTATTTCTTTGAAAGTAAGGTTGTATGATAATTCTAATGAGAGAAAATAAAAAGTCTGACCAAATTTGTCAGTGAATTGAGCAACCTCTCCATATAACATTTCTATAATCATCTACCCACCCTCATGCTGCTTCAAACTAATAAAATACCAAAGCTGTTATTTTTCATACACTGAAAATGGTCATAGTGAGCACTGTCTGTCAATATTGGGTTGGATGGGTAGGTAGGTAAAAATAAATAATTAAATAAATAAATAAATAAATAAATAAAGTATTATTATTATTATTATTATTATTATTATTATTGGTGCTGTCAAACAATTAATCGTGATTAATCGCATACAAATTAATGTTTTTGTTTATGTAATATATGTGTGTGTACTGTGTGTCTTTATTATGTGTATATATAACACACATACATTATATATTCTTAAAATATTTACATGTATTTACATGTATATATTTATGTTTATATAATTTATATTATATATAAATATATTTATTATACAAATATAACATTTTTCTTAAATATATACATGCATGTGTATTTATATATACATAATAAATATACAGAGTACACACACATATATTATGTAAACAAAAACTTTTATTTTGGATGCGATTAATCGCAATTAATCGTTTGACAGCACTAAGTATTATTATTATTATTATTATTATTATTATTATTATATAAACATATTTATATCGTACTTACATACTATTACACTATATATATATACACAAACAAAAATATAAAATAGATATAAAAACTCCTGGTAAAACACACTAATTAATCATTTTTTGGTCAATAGACAATAAATAGAATAATAGAATAATGGATCAATGGATGAATGAATGGATGGATGGACAGACAGAGACAGATAAAGACAGACTTTGCAACAGAATGACAGAATGGTAGATAGATATAATGCTAAATAAATAGAATGATAGGATAAAACAACAGAATGATAGAACTATAAAACAACAGATATAACGATAGGGCGATAGATAGAACGATAGAACGACAGACAGACAGACAGACAGACAGACAGAGACAGACAGACAGACAGATAGATAGATAGATAGATAGATAGATAGATAGATAGATAGATAGATAGATAGATAGATAGATAGATAGATAGATAGATAGATAGATAACTGCATGTACCATTTAACCAGTGTTTTTTATAGTCTTTCTTTCATGTACTTGTTTCATTCATGTTACTCTATTATGGATTCTATTTTTGTACCACATTATCTACAGGACTCTGCACTACAGAATATCAATATAAATAATGATCAATTATTCTTACATTCTCTATCATTTAATGCAGACTACATCCCATTATTTCTGACAAGCACCACCTTTCCAATGAGTATATAAAGAGTCTGAAGTATCATCATCAATAGCACAGAAGACACAAACAGACATGCGATTTCACCAACTCACTTACGCCTGAGACTCAGGATCCGACAACAAATCCAAATCGTTTTGGCCAGTTACTGAATTCCGTTCCATTGAAGTGAGCAAAACCATCAAGAATCATTACACACAACTACCCTGAATAGCCATATAACTTACTGTCTCATTAAAGCAGATTAAAATGCGCTCAAGCAGTCAACAATGACACTCAGCAGCCTGTGTATTCATCTATTTACAGTTTGGAGGGTATGAACTCCTCTCATTTACCCTGATGGAGGTAATCGATGGTTTTCCGTGTCCTGAGGTGAGCTCTCAGAGAACAGCAAGTATCCGGGAGTCTATAAGGTCAGTCTCTGGGGAGTGATCTTTCTCAAACACAGCGGCGTTTCTCTGACACGTAAGTGATCGGCACGCCACACACTCAGAATACATTTCACATGACTCTGCTGCCTCTGTGATTGCAGGGGATGCATGAATCACTATAAAATTGTCAGCAGTAAATAACCGCTTGTGTGAAATGTCAATGTTATGTTGTTGTTTTTTTTCTCTCTGAGAGTGATTCAGCTCTTGATTGAAGATGGCATCTTGTAACGGCGTGGCCAGATACTGCTGTCATCTACTCCACTGCTGTGACACAACTGTCCAAATTGCTGAGTCTCCAAAAAACAATTGTGAGCTTGCTTCACTAACTAGAAGCAGAGACTCCATTGCATGGATACTTCAGGTAGTATTATGTTCTTACTATTCTTTTGTCGCTTCCCTGTTGGTAGCTGGTCTAACAAGCAACTAACTCAACCAGTCACCACCAACATAGTCAAAGTGACCATTACTTCCAATCAGACTGAAGAAATGGCCATAACTAGTTGACGTACTTGACAAGTGAAGCTCTATATTTTACACTATGACATGATTTTTCTAAACAATGTACAGGCTGACATGAAACTACTGTGGTAAAATCACTTACTAAGCTTGTCTATATACAGCTACACTACTGTTCAAACATTTGGGGGACATTAAGTTGTTTATTTGGTTTATTTGATAATAAGAAGAGATGTTTCTTAAGCAGCAAATCAGCATCTTAGAATTATTTCTGAAGGATCACGTGACACTGATGACTGGAGTAATGATGCTGAAAATTCAGCTTTGCATCAAAGAAATAAATTATATTTTTAAATATATTCAAATAGAAAACAGTTCTTTTAAATTGTAATAATATTTCACAATTTTACTGTATTTTTGAACACATAAATGCAGCCTTGGTGAGCATAAAAGACTTTTTTAAAACATTAAAATGTCTTACTGACCCCAAATCATGCACTCCTTTGGATCAAAACTCCTGTCACGATCTTGTAAAACAAAGGTATTTACTAAAAAGAATTACATCTGTATTGGGAAAAACTGGAATAACACACATGAGGATAAGGAAAAAAGATCATTTAGACGCTGTAACAAAAAAATGCAAGCTCCACATTTGGGCTTGAACGATTTGCTCCCACTGACTTTCACTGTCTGTCCATTATTGTACATTCAATTTTCATTAGGTTTTTACAAACTGGAGGTAAAGCCTGTGAAAATCGATAGAGCTTAAGTTGTATTTAACCCTAAATATTTTCCTTGAGGCTTCCTTTTTTATCATCAGGGTTTGCATAAACCAAAAAGAATGAGCTATTTTGTTGATGTGCACCAATACACCACTCATATTTGTTCATCAAATGTGCAATTAAAACCAAATTTGTGTTACTGAGGTGATCTCTCTCTGACAGATGTTACAGGAGGTGTGGAAAGTGCTTTTCCCTGTATCACTGGTCTCAACACTATCCGACCGTTAACTGTTTTGACTTCAGCTCCATCTCTGAACGCTTGCTCTCTGCCTCCACATTCACAAAAAAAGAGAGGACGAAGCAAAACAGAAACAAATGTGCCAATCTGCCTGGCTAAAATTAGGCCCATCCTCTAGACTTGACACGAGCAGGCAACGCAGCAGCGTGGGTCCGCTAATGGAGGCCTGAGAGGTGAACTATAGATCAGTGCTTCAATATTAATGGCGGTACAGCACGAATGAAGAATTCAGGAATCACATAACAGCTGCAAAGAGAAACACTAGAGGCGACGCTGTCAGCAGTTTGTCTGTGTGTAAGTATTAAATGTTTCATTCTCCCTCCACACTGTTAAATATCTCTGGGCCTGAGGAGTAAAAGACGAACAGGTAATGAAGAAACTATGGAATTCTGTAAGGAAGACTGGTTTTTAAATGTTTTCTAGTGCTGTTACCTAATTACTTTCACCTGCTATTGAATTTCATACAATTTTAAATATTATTCCTTAAATTCAAATTTCAATTAAAGTTCTGTTTCATGCTTGCTACATAAAATCTAATTTAGTACCTCAACTGAACTGGAGTTTACAAGATTGTAAACCACCCTAACACATAAAATTAAGTGAAATAAAATAATAAAATAAAATAAATAATAAAATACAGGTGCATCTCAATAAATTAGAATGTCGTGGGAAAGTTCATTTATTTCAGTAATTCAACTCAAATTGTGAAACTCGTGTATTAAATAAATTCAATGAACACAGACTGAAGTAGTTTAAGTATTTTGTTCTTTTAATTGTGATTTAATTTTGTTAAATGTTTTGGCTCACATTTAACAAAAACCCACCAATCTCAACAAATTAGAATACTTCATAAGACCAATAAAAAACATTTTTAGTGAATTGTTGGCCTTCTGGAAAGTATGTTCATTTACTGTATATGTACTCAATACTTGGTAGGGGCTCCTTTTGCTTTAATTACTGCCTCAATTCGGCGTGGCATGGAGGTGATCAGTTTGTGGCACTGCTGAGGTGGTATGGAAGCCCAGGTTTCTTTGACAGCTCATCTGCATTTTTTGGTCTCTTGTTTCTCATTTTCCTCTTGACAATACACCATAGATTCTCTGTTTGCTTAGTTTGCTGGCCAGTCAAGCACACCAACACCATGGTCATTTAACCAACTTTTGGTGCTTTTGGCAGTGTGCGCAGGTGCCAAATCCTGCTGGAAAATGAAATCCGCATCTTTAAAAAGCTGGTCAGCAGAAGGAAGCATGAAGTGCTCCAAAATTTCTTGGTAAACGGGTGCAGTGACTTTGGTTTTCAAAAAACACAATGGACCAACACCAGCAGATGACATTGCACCCCAAATCATCACAGACTGTGGAAACTTAACACTGGACTTCAAGCAACTTGGGCTATGAGCTTCTCCACCCTTCCTCCAGACTCTAGGACATTGGTTTCCAAATGAAATACAAAACTTGCTCTCATCTGAAAAGAGGACTTTGGACCACTGGGCAACAGTCCAGTTCTTCTTCTCCTTAGCCCAGGTAAGACGCCAGGTAAGACATTGTCTGTGGTTCAGGAGTGGCTTAACAAGAGGAATACGACAACTGTAGCCAAATTTCTTGACACGTCTGTGTGTGGTGGCTCTTGATACCTTGACCCCAGCCTCAGTCCATTCCTTGTGAAGTTCACCCAAATTCTTGAATCGATTTTGCTTGACAATCCTCATAAGGCTGCGGTTCTCTCGGTTGGTTGTGCATCTTTTTCTTCCACACTTTTTCCTTCCACTCAACTTTCTGTTAACATGCTTGGATACAGCACTCTGTGAACAGCCAGCTTCTTTGGCAATGAATATTTGTGGCTTACCCTCCTTATGAAGGGTGTCAATGATCGTCTTCTGGACAACTGTCAGATCAGCAGTCTTCCCCATGATTGTGTAGCCTAGTGAACCAAACTGAGAGACCATTTTGAAGGCTCAGGAAACCTTTGCAGGTGTTTTGAGTTTATTAGCTGATTGGCATGTCACCATATTCTAATTTGTTGAGATAGTGAATTGGTGGGTTTTTGTTAAATGTGAGCCAAAATCATCACAATTAAAAGAACCAAAGACTTAAACTACTTCAGTCTGTGTGCATTGAATTTATTTAATACATGAGTTTCACAATTTGAGTTGAATTACTAAAATAAATGAACTTTTCCACGGCATTCTAATTTATTGAGATGCACCTGTAAAGTAAAATAAATAATAATAAAATAATTAATTAAAATAAGTATAAAATAAGTAAAAATTAAAAAAAAGAATAAATAAATAAAATAAAATAAAGTATAAAATAAAATATAAAATAAAATATTATAAAATAAGTAAAATAGAATAAGAGAAGAAATAATAAATTATGAAATAAAATAAAATAAAATAGTAAAATTAATTATATACATAAAAAATATAATAATAATAAAATAAAAAAGTCTAAAAACAATAAAATAAGTAAACTAAAATAAGATAATAAAATAAGAAATAATACATTAAATATAAAAATAAACAAAATAATTAAATTTAATTAAATTAATACTGTAGCTAAGAAATTTTAAAATTACACTTGCCATTAAATGTTTGACATGTTTGGCATGTGACATATGTTTTCTGCTATCTATAGCCTGATGAAGACTCTTATAGATACAGCATGTTGCTTGTACTGTACTTCATTCAGCAGCCCGGGCTCACGCCGTAGGAAAGGGTCTATTCTTTCCAGAGCTTGAGGGCTAAAATAATGCATCTGAAGCATGTGAAACCATGAGAAATGAGAGAGGGAGGCCCAAGGCTGCCAAGCCTCTTTTGTGCAATATCTAGAAATAATTCCAAGGTCGACTTTCTTGGTATCGAGGGGTTTGAAATAAACACAGCACTAATTAGCCCAAATGTGATACAATAGGTCTATCTCAGATTAGCTTGATGACTGAAGAGAGTCTCCAAACTCTATTATTCTCCTGCTGTCAAGCCTCAGTTGAGAGGATGATGGTTTTAGTGATCAAGGTCTTCATGAGCCAGAGAGCTGCTGGGTCAAATCCTGATCACATCAAGGTAAATGAGCCAATGAAAAAAGAGGAATAAAGGCCATAATTATGAACCAGTGATGGTAAAACTATACTTGGCACTGCACTGTAATAAAACTACAATTACACTCTTAAATTAAATGATGAGATAAATTCTCAGTAGAAGAATTCAAACGAATATTCATTTCAGTTCCTTCAAGAGCAATTTAATGAATGGGAAGTAGAACAAGAGATAATTTCACAGTTTACCAAGCTATAACTTTGAAAATTAACTTAACAAAACTCCAAACAAAAACATCTAAAAAAAAAAAAAAAAGTGTAGTGCGGTGCTTAACACATTACTTGATACATATGAACAAGAATTCTCTAGATCTGAGAGAAAACAAAGCATAAATAAAATATAAAATGAAATTAAATTACAACTAAAATAAAATAAAATAAAAATTAAATTAAATTAAATTAAATTACAAACACAAAGTACAAAATCAAAACAAAAAAGCACAATAAAATATATTTTAAAATAAAGCAATAAAAGGATTTCTCTAGATCTGAGAAAAGAACACATAGGAAAACAAAGTAAAAGTAAAAAAGTAAGTTTTAAATTTTAGGCTTAAATTTGCTTCTATTGGCCTCATTTGTAAGTCACTTTGGATAAAAGAGTCTGCTAAATGATTAATGTAAATGTAAATAAATAAAGACAGATAGACAGGGTTTTTGTAAATCTAAGAAAAGAACACAAAGTACAAAATAAAATAAAGGTGCATAAGCTTTCTCTAGATCCAATAAAATAAAATAAAATAAAATAAGTTTTAAAAATTAAATAAAATATATCAAAATACAGATAAACAAGATTTCTCTAGATCCAAATAAAGAACACATGATCTAAAGTGTTATAACCAAAGTGTCATAACCAATCAAGTTGGATCGACTGTCACTCACAACTGTAGTTCTTTGCAAAAAAAAACCTTCATCAGAGTGACACCCCCCAGGACAGTACACAAGTCTTATTGATAGCCGACAAAGCCGACTGTGTCCGTGTCCCCCACCTCCACCCCCACACAGGACTCTAGGACTCTCAGAGAGAGGCTCATATACTGCAGTGTGGACACTAAATGGCCTATTCTCAATGCAATCAATGTCTCATTACAGCCCACCGTTATAAATCTCAGCCCTATTTAGTCTGGGGATTAAAGGAAGCAGGCTAGAGCAACACACATCCACGTAAATACATCACAAACAGATACATGCAGAGACACGCACCGCCGGCCGCTCACACATTACCCTGCATTCAAAAACAGACAGGAGCTCCAGCACATATATGCATATACATGCACGTGAAGTCAAACTTTATGTGTCACTCTGCTGCCAAGTTAATGGAACAGTTCACTCAAAAATAAACACAAAGTGTGGAGGAATATAATGGACCTATTTTTCATTATAAACATGGACGACTGGGGCAATCAAACTCAAAAATGATTCATACAACTCATGCGCTATATTCAAAGATTTCTAAAGTCATACAATAGGCTTATTAAGTCTCCAGTGTCTGATCCATGAACAAATTGTTTAAATCAGATCTTTAATGAATTGTTTGATTCAGTTCACAAACCTGATCTGAATGATTCATTTGTGAATCTGACTGATTCTTTGTTCAAATAGCTGACTCAGTGATCCAGTAGTACTGAAATATTATTACAATTAACTGTTTTCTATTTTTAAATATTTTAAAATGTAATTTATTCCTGTGATCAAACTGAATATTCAGCATCATTACTCCAGTCTTCAGTGTCACCTGATCATTCAGAAATCATTCTAATATGCTGATTAGCTGCTCAAGAAACACTTATTACTATTAACAATGTTAAAACAGTTGTGCTGCTCAATATTTTTCTGGAAACTGTGATTTTTTTCAGGATTCTTTTATGGGTCAGTCAATCAATTTAATGCATCTTTGATGAATAAAAGTATTAATTTCTCACTGATCTTACAAATCATACTCACCTCTAACATCTTAACTGTAGTGTTGTTAGCAGTTTTCTCAAGAAGTTTTCTCAATCTTTTGTTAGTTACAACTAAAAAAGGATTGAAAGAAGGCATACAAAGCAGAATAAATAAGAATTGCTTCATGTGTATGTTTATGCAATAGATTTAACAGTAAAAATGAGGGAAAATGAGTTTGTGTGTGTGTAACATCATTACTGATGTGATCACTGACACCAAATACCCATTTATCATTTATAAATGCTATTTTATCACCTCTGTCACCTTACAAACTGCCACAAAATACATCCTCGTGAATCGTTAACGGCTGCCTGTGAATTTACAGCTGCCTATGTAGGCATGATTATGCCGCCTTATAAGATGCTTTCTTCTTGCCCGATTCTATGGCAGCAACATATGTATCCTTCCAATAGTGCAACAAGCTCAGTAGGAAAAAAAAAAATCCATCCAAGTTTGCAGATGACGTGAAAAAGATAAATTTTGATTGATTGCTGAAATATAATTCATTTACTGGAAGAAAAAAAAAAAAAAAAAAAAAAGGATTTCAGTCTAATTAAAACTGCTGCATGGTTTAAGCCAGTATTTGCATGTACTTTGTACTGTATGTTATTAGAGTAATACACAGATAGCTTTGCAACATTCTAGTGTCATCCTGCATTAAAATCAATTGCAAGTCAAGCCCTCCATGTACTTGCAACACTATTTGCATTAAGTTATTACCTGTGTTAGCTACATAGAATGTTCTAAATAATTTACAAGATTCCATTTCCATTAAGATGCCACCTATGTAGGCAGCAGACAGCACAGCTCACTAGGATTTACACCATTGTGTGTTACCTGGCGATTGTCATCTGTGGGAGCCCGGCTTTATCATGTTCCGCACACATTCAGATTCATGTTTTTATATGTGCATGTCAAGCTACATGTGACCGATAGAAAAGCCAGAAGCACACTGACAAGTAGAGACTCAGAGAACAAGACCTAACTAACAGAAACACGCTAGCAGAGACAGAAGCACAGAAAGCTGCCACGAGATAAAGGCTGCACCTGCAATATAAACAACACAGAATTCAGACGAATCTGCACTTCCTGGAAAAACTCATGAAGTTTATAAATCCAAGAGAGAAAAAAAAAATTCAAACCTTTCAAACATTGGAAAATATATGTGACTGCTTTGCCATGCAGATAAAGCACAACCAACAAAAATAAACAAAATAAAATAAAATAAATAATACAACAACAAATTAACAGTAAACAAAATCATTTTAAAACGAGAAAGAGAAAATAAAGAGTACACATGTTTGTACGCATTTTTTTCAACCAATATCAAAATAAAATTAAATAAAAAAAACATAACACAATAAAATATAGTAACAAAATAAATAATAAAGTACAAATTAACAAAATAAAATACAAAATAAAAAAATAATTAAAACTATAAATAATTTTCAAAAACATTTTTCACCAATAAAACAAAAACAAAATAAAACAAAAACAAAATGTAAAAAAATAATATAACAGTACAGTAAAACAAAAAAATGTTAAAACAAATAATAATAAAACAGCATACAGTAAAACAAAACAACAACAGTACAACAAAATAACAAAAATGCTAAATAATAATAATTAATATTATTTAAAAAAATAAATTAATTAATTAATTAAATTTAAAAAAAGGATTTCAATGCTTTTTCAAAGCTGAAAATCCTGAAACTTTTCCCATTAAAAGTATCTCAAATCCTATTGAGAGAAGACAGAGCCTTGGAATATTCATCTAATAGAAAGAAAAACTGATTTTTATTTATTTTATTTTCTACCTTTTTGCTGAATGTAGTCAGAGTACTCAAAAGCATCTTTTTAAAGCTAAGGCAGAAGGTGGTCTGTTCCATTCAAGAGCGTCTCTCCTATTACAGCTCCTCATTTCACATTTCAATAAGACATGTGTCTGCAAAAATATATAAAAGCTGATAGAAAGTTATTAACCATCCTTACAAAGTGCACAGTGAGCGTATGTGGTGCATGAGATGTTGATTTGGATCTGAGAGTTCATCTGAATAAGAATAAGAGACTAAATGAGTTGATGCAAGGACTGATATCCCTCACCGATAGCATATCGTCTTCTGTGAGAGGTAATAATGTTTCAGCTTGAGGAAGGGAAAGTGCTGAGAATTCCCTGGGATCCACAAATATTCTCATTCCCAGCGAATGTTACTCTCTTTTAGTGGTAGGATTGCTATTCCTTGAGATGATTTGAAGCTTTTGCAGATGGCAAAGAAATAGTTCACCCACAAACATAAAACTTTTAACGTCATTTAATGTCCAAGCTGCAATTTTCCATATGAGGAAAGTAAATGTTGATTCAGACAGTAAAGCTTCAAAAAGAGAAGCTTGGTCTGTGAGAAACAGACCAAAGTTAAAGTCATTATTCACTAAAAATCTAACAAATGTCATTTGTGCTTGTGTGCAGTTTAAAAATTGTGCTCTTTTGTCTCTTTTGGTGCTTGAAATGCAAATTAGAAACATTCTGGCCAAATTCTCATTCTGTTTCTAACTGAAGAAAAAAATTATTTAATGACTAAATTATGACTAAAAAATTGGGGGTGAACTATTCCTTTAAACATAATGGCTGGGCTGGCTTTTCAAACTTAGTAGTACACTTCCAGCTCTTCAAAAATGATTTGCTATCTGAAAAAGTCATTTCATGTTATTTTCATAATTTTAAAGCCTAATATCTTTCTTCATAACTGATCAGATTTTAGACTTTATTAAACTCAGATCTATATATTAAATATATATCTTTGTGAACACTAGCACTAGCAGATCTGCACCGTTTCTGCTGCTGTGTTACTTTAAAAGGCAAAAGAGCAGAAGGTCAGAGGATTTATTGAGAATGAGAGTGAGCTGAAATAGAGGAAGAGCAGAGACGCAGAGGCCTTGTCACATTCATTTCCTGCGGCTTTGGGGCTTTGTAGACACAATCTAAGTCTGAATAACAAGGTTTAAACAGCACAGAGAGATAGAGGGAGTTTAAGAGAGAAACAAGTTAGGGAAAAAGAGAGAGAGAAAGAGAGAGAGAGAGATAGATGCAAGATAATGACTTTTAAAAGCTCTGTCACCATCTCAATGGCAGAAACAGGAAAAGTTTTCGAATGCAGATCACATAAATAAATGGCACATTGCCATCCTCCTTAAAATAAAAAAATAAATAAATAAATAAAATAAAAACATTTTAAAGGTTTTATGTATGCATTTTTTTGTTTGTTTGTTTGTTTATAAAGATAAAAATACTGAAACTTGGTAACACTTCATCATGACTATTATTAACATATTGGCTGTTTATTAGTACTTATAAAGCACACATTCTGCATGATCATATTCTACATCCCTAATCCTACCCAATATATAAACATACTAACAATTAATAAGCAGAAAATTAGGAGTAGCAAAAGTCATAGTTAATGGTTTGTTAATAGAGAGATTTGGACCATAAAATAAAGTGTGACCGAAACTAATTAAAACAATCTCAAAGCCTAGTGAAAAAAAAAGACAGAGCCTTGGAATAGTCATCTAATAGGAAGAGAAACTTTTTTTTTTTAA
This sequence comes from Spinibarbus caldwelli, assembly GCA_039654775.1. Taxonomy (NCBI): domain Eukaryota; kingdom Metazoa; phylum Chordata; class Actinopteri; order Cypriniformes; family Cyprinidae; genus Spinibarbus; species Spinibarbus caldwelli. The sequence goes on along the minus strand of CM077242.1, from coordinate 5,356,976 downwards.
TGAAGCCAGCGCACTTAACAGGGTCTTTTTAAAGGTAAGGCAGAAGCATCTCCTATTACATATTAACATATAAAGGCAAAAATAAAAGGAGAAGAAGTGTTTGATAATGGATTTACTGCTTTTCAGGGCTGAAAACCCTAAAACTGTTTCCAAGAGCAGAAATGGAACAAAAAAATTTGATCACAGATCAACAAAATACATGGGAAATTATCATATTACTATATTTAGATAAGATAAAATAAAATAAAATAAAATAATAAATAAAATTCACCTGCATATGGTCTGTTACCAATAAAATCCAGCATTTTTACAGTATATTAGTAATTTGCTAAGAGTTGGGGGGAAAAAGCTGGCAAGCTCTGGTCTAGAGGGACTAAACGTATATTATTTTCTTTTCTTGTTGATTTTCTCTTACTCAGTTTTCATATAATAGCATTTTGGCTATCCCTCTACTCGCTGACAAGCTCATTTCAGCCCGAAACTTCTTGCAAATGAATGAGTGCCTCAGTGTATAACACTCGTTTGAAGCTCTTGCTAATGTTTATTCAATACAAAGTTGAACGAAACCCACTACAGATGAAGCACCATCACTTTTCACTCTTGAAATCTCTCCTGCCCTTCGGGTGACTTCCACCAAATCAGTTTCACTTAAAAAGACCCAAATGAGCAGTTCAGACACCTTAAAAAGTCTCCCTGTATTCGCTCTACACCAAATGATCTTAATGATAAACTAAAGCTTGCTCTTGCAGCGCTTCACGCTAGGTTCAGGAAATCCACACGCGAGCCAGCACACATTTCAACAGGAGTGCGTGGCTGTTAGACCGCCTGCAGATATTTATTAGAGCCGTATGAAATTTTCATGCGATGTGAAGCATTCTCTTTCATCCAGCAGCCTGCTGTCAAGCGTGAGGCGGAAGCCGAGGCAGCTCCGCACTGGTGGGAGGCAGCGTTTAAGAGCGGGGGGCCATGCCTTCAGGTGACATCATCAAAGACAAGGGTGAGGGGGCAGGAACATCAACCCAAATCAGCCAATTAGAAGAAGACTTTGCTTAGCACAACTGTTTGACAAGATGAGAGGCTTTTGGGATGATGACTTGAGCCAGAGAACAAAGACGTGAAGTTCACTAATCAGTGCATGAACACTGGTAGGACATACACTACCGTTCAAAAGTTTGGGGTCAATGTGATTTATTTATTTTTTTAAATAAATTAATAGCATGCTTTAAACTGATCAAAAGCGACAGTATAGACATAATGTTTTTTACTTGCTGTTCTTTTGAACTTTCAATTCATCAAAGAATGCTGAAAAAATAAAATGCATCACGCTTTCCACAAAAATATTAATCAGCGCAACTGTTTTCAACATTGATGATGGTAAGAAATGTTTCTTGAGCAGCAAATCAGCATTTTAGAATGATTTCTGAAGGATCATGTGACACTGAAGACTGGAGTAATGATGCTGAAAATTCAGCTTTGCATGACAGAAATAAATTACTTTTTAAAATTTAATCAAATAGAAAAAAGCTCATTTAAATTGTAATAATATTTCACAATATTACTGTTTTTTTGTTGTTGTTGTTTTTTTTTTTATTATTAAATAACTGCATCCTTGGTGAGACTTCTTTCAAAAACATTAAAAATCATTTTTGAACAGGATGTGAGTGAAGCCACAGAACAAAAACATGGATAAGGAGCTTTATCGTAAGAAGCTGATCTTAGGTCAGAGTGCGATATGATCTCTGCTAAACTCAAAGGAGAAGAATGAACGTGTTCCTCTGTTCGTCTCTCACCTCCTGCTATCACTGCCTAATTTGCTCTACCTCCCGGAGCTCAAGGGGACGTCCTGCCAGTAGTGTGCAGGTCTGAACATCTTGAACTGGACCCTCGTCATCACTTCCATCTCCTCTCTGCTGCTTCTCTCCTTTCATTCTTTCCTCTGCGTCTCCTGTCCTTTCATCCAGTCTTAATCAGATCAACAGAATTACAATCAAAAATGTTTCTTAAAAAAGGCTGTTTTGATTCCATAACAAAGGCTAAAAATATGCATTGTGTACGGTCAAAAATAAGACAAGAAAAAAAAAAAAAACAGCACTGCAAGATATCAACCATGTTCACGCATTAGCAATGTTTAAAAAAAAAAAAAAAAAAAAAGGAATATTGCTGTTTGAAATAATTAAATAAGCTTGAGCTAATCAGTGAATGAACACCAGTAAACTAAATGCATTAGAATGATCAAAAGTGATAATAAAGACATTTATAATGCTACAAAATAATGCTGTCCTTTTGAGTTTTCTATTCATCAAAGAATACTAAAAAAAAAATTCAACATGGTTTCCACAAAAAATATTAAGCAGCACAACAGTTTTCAGCATTGATAATTGTCACGGACGCTGGAGCCAGGAACGAGGAGACACGGCAAATACACAAACTGAGAGTCTTTAATAATCCATCTAGGGAACATAGAACACAAGAAGACATTCAAAGACCGACAAACACTAACTGAAAGGACTGGGGCTTTTAAAGACAGGACAATCAAAGAACTAAGGAGACACACCTGGAGCAAATTAACACAATCAGACTGGGGAGAAACTGGGTCACAGGGAACACATGGGGAGCAAAAACCACAACAAAACAGTCCAGGGGTGTGACAATAATAATAAGGAAAATGTTTCTTGAGCAGCAAATCAGCATATTAGAATGATTTCTGAAGGAACGTGTGACACTGAAAATGAGTAATATCGAAAGAGATGTCTTTCAGTAACATTAAAAAAATACAACTTTGTGTATATATAATATATAAACATAATATTACAACTGCATCTGCACAAAATGATGCAAATGCACAAGGGAACTTGAACTAGGTTACTATACTAAAATCAAATGTCATTTAATCAGAGTAAAATTGATTAGAATCATGACAGGACCATTTTCATCAAAAGACAAATATTATGACTATGTCTTTGTTCTCAAGCTGTCCATTACACTTTTTCCTCTCCTCTACTCTTTCGTAGTTCCTCTTTTCTTGTACCTCTCTCTTACTATAATCTCTTATTTTCTTCCACCTTTTCTTTATCTCCTTTCATTCTGTCAATGCCCTTTCCTCTCATTCGCTCTTCTTCTTTACATTGAGTCCTTTAAAAGACTTTTCTGACACAGACAGATGAGATATGATGAACTAACTGGTTTTGGTTTCACTCTAAAATGGCATTTAGGAAAAGCCACATGTGGGTGCTCACTCACACACACACACTTCTGTCTGGGCCCAAAGAAAGCACAATGACTCACCTTTAGCCAACTACCCTTCACAATCACAACCCAAAGGTCAAATACAATGTACCTTCTCCATAACCACAGAAGTATGTGTGTGTGTGTGTGTGAGAGAGAGAGAGAGAGAGAGAGAGAGAGAGAGAGAGAGAGAGAGAGAGAGAGAGAGAAAGCTCTTAAACCCCTATGACAGAAGGCGGAATTCTTGTACGTTGTTTTTCCAATTAGTGCACTAAGATTTAGTATATAGTGTCAGGCCTGTTTTAAATGCGTGTGTGAGTCACTGGTTCATTTTTATTCTCCTCCAGTGCTCTTATGGTGTCTTCAGCACAAGGGGCTTTTTGTGGACCGTATTGTGACGCCAGACTCTGGCACGCACAGACAGGCTGGGGCTGAAGGCCAGCTCTCTCACACACACACACACACACACACACACACACACCAGAAGAATCAGAGCGGAGACGAGTCTGTGCCCAAACACACTCAACCAGCACAACCAAACACACTCCAGCTCAGCACATGGATGAGCCCATATCACAAATACACACTGATCCACATGGAAAGAAAAATCATAAATTAGATTTCTTTCATATCTTTCCTAGGAGATTAAATGCAGAATAAATGGAGCAGTCTCTTGCCTCTCAGAGTTTTCTCTTGAGTGAAAAATTAGTCTCATGTGCAAGTTCAAAAGTTTGGGGTCGGTTTTTAATATTTTTGAGCCCCTTCTGCTCACCAATATACAGCAAAAACAGTAATATTGTGAAATACTATTAAAATGTAAACAACTGTTTTCTATCTGAATATATTTTGAAATGTAATTATGAATTTTCAGCATCATTACTCAACAAAGCCTCAAACAGATTTGACAAGATACAAAAGTCAATGATCTCAATATGAGCTCAAACATTTCTCATCAAATTCCTCCCAGACAAAAGTCTCTACATTCATACATTAATGGTTCTATAAATTTAATTCTCTAAAGAGTTTTAGGAGAAACATCTAAGACAAATTCGATACTTAAATAAAACCTGAAAATACCATGAAATCTCCCGAGGTACAGTATGAAAGAGCAACCACTGAGCAATGAAAATCTTCTCTGGGAAGAAACAAATGCAAGTGTAAACACTTCACATCTTCAGGACGTGTTAAAGAGCTCACAATCTCTTATTCAATACTTCAGAAAGTGGCACTTAAAAAATGATCATGTGTTTCTACATACTGTACACGTTTGTGCCAGTGGTGACTGTTCAAGACTACATTGCTTAGCCAAAAATACAATAATGACTTATCCATAACTACAAACAATCTTACATATCATTCTTGTTGCATTTTATATTCTAACAAATGAACAGTGGGAAATATCACAGCAGTATCACTCCGTTTATTCATTTACAGTGATCTGCTTAAGAATTCAGTGATTTATGCCCACATACCTGACTGAATCCACCTAGACAGAATGAAATGTAAATACTGAAAATGTATACAAGAAATGTCAAGGAAAACGTTATGCAGTGAATAAATATGGTTGGTGTACAGTTCACCGAACCAGCCGCTCCACACATGCTTTTGTCTTTCTTACCTGGTGTTTGATTGTGTGATCTGAACTGTACTGAATGAATGAAAGGGTGAGAACTGGGTCTCTGAACCAAGTCCATCCTTACAGTAGAGGCACGCTGAACCCAGAACAGTTACCCACTGTCTCACTGGCCAAAGTGCCACGGTCAAAGACTGGACAGCCCGCACAAAAAAGCACGTACTGAGTGTGTGTGTGCGTGTTTACAGTATGTGTGTTTAATGGCTTCTCAGTTCACATCAATATCTGCATTAGCTGCACAGGATTGGTCAGGATCATCGACTAGTCACCCAACACCTGACTATATACAAAAAGATTAATATAAATATTTTTTTGAACTACATTTAATTTAAAATAAAATTGTTTTAATAAAATATTTTTTTTTAATATTTTTGTTATAAGGTTAAAAAATAGTGAAGAAGAAGGGAAAATACATTTCGTAATACATTATGCAGTTTTGCATAATATATTAAGCACATATATCCTATTCAATGATGTTTACATATTTTTACTGTAAAATAAGACAAAACTACAAATTAAGAAAATATGTGATTAGAATTGCGGTTTACAACAGGTCTAGTTAACAGATATTACTTTTAAACATATGCCTCTAACCCCTTTTGTCCAGTAGTTTTTGAAAGCAAAACCCTAAAGCAGCCTAATTATGCCTAATTATTTGAATAATCATTCTGACAAACCGCAGACCAGTTCATTTTGAAAATATGTAGTTTTGTGCATCGCTGCTCTGTACCTCTCACTTCCTCCTGCATCTCTCTCTCTTTGATGTTAACTAAGGCTGTCTGGCTCTGTAGCATGTGCCAGGCTGAGGTTAAATAGATGAAATATGCTGACATAAAATCAGGCAAACAGCTTTAGCACAGCACACACGGAACAGTGACTGGTTATATCAAAGTCCCTTTAACAGAACACATCAAACCCTGGATGTAGCCATGAACCAATAGACGCCTCACAGGAAAAGGAGGGAATGGAAAAAGAGAAAGATTTGTCATCACTTTTCCAACTACATAACTCTTAAAACTCTGCTCGTGTCAAGCTGGCCGTGTGCGAACGCTGGCGTTGTGCTATAAAAGCGGTACGGATCTTTTATTCAGCCCGACAAAAGAATCAGGCCACTCTGAGGCTCTTATTGTCATGCCTTTCCCAACATCCTCTCAATCCCGCTTCCGTAATTCTTCCATCTTTATCTCTCACACCTTCTGTACCTCTCACCTTTCCATCTCACAGCTCACACTTGCTCTCTTACTTCTCTTTTCTCTCAGTAATGGGGTTTGGTGCTGCAGAAGAGTGAGGGGAGACGTTGTGTGTGCGTGTGTGTGTGTGTGTGTGTGTGTGTGTGTGTGTGTGTGTTTGAGGTGGGTGGTCCGCACTGTGCCTCGCCGCTCTGGTCAGGCTGAGTCTAATTGCCGGTCTTGTGGTGCTAAAGTCATCTGGAGAGCCGCGCGGAGCCGGTGGGGGAAAATTGAACAAGCATCACCCGTCAGGAGTGCTTCCACTCAGAGCAGCTGTCAGCCTGCCCTGTTTACCTGCTACACAATTATCATCCGCCCCCGGGGAACCCTATGGAACAACACAGCCATCCTCTGGGTGACGAGGAGGGGCCACGGGGAAGGCGTGATGGTCGAATACCGCAGAGGGAGATCGCTGACTGAATCTTGCTATGTGTTAGCGGCTGGAAGCAAATTAAGCATACAAAAGTCTTTGGGAGGTTACGATATGTTGCAACAGAGACGTGCAAAGTTGTGAGGGTGAAAGAATAAGAACCTGTTTTTGCATTCCACCACACTTTTAATTGTCTGTGTATTGTAAATAATGTTTTATACTTAAAATAATTGTGTAAGTAGTAAAACAACTCAAACGCAAACGGGGCAAAAATGCGTTTTAAGTTTAGAAACTTTCTGAGTCTCCTCCTCCCTTGCCTCACAATGCTTAGGTCCAAATGCTTTTCTCTTTTATATCACACACGCAGGTTCGGTGAGAGAGAACAAAGTCTCAATAGTTGTGGAACTCCAGTAAGTAAGGCTGTCAACTGGCTATTTTATTCACTTAAACATCGGATGAAGTGATGATTTTCTCTTTGCGAGAGCAGCGTGTTTCTGAGAGCGCGTGTCCGGTTTTGTGCGAGAGCAAAGAAAATCCGCGTGCGAGGGAAGAGATTCACTCTCGCGCTACAATGTGCTTTCACGCTACAATAATGCGCTCTCTCCCTTAGTCTCTCTGCTACACTAATAGTAGTAGCTTTCCTCTGTGTATACATATCCTTACAAGTACAATTTTAGCTGTATTATTTGTGTCCCCTTCAAAAACTGCTCTTGAGAAATTTTATTTATATTGTAATTTATTATTCTATAAATTATAAATAACTATAAATAATTATATAACAAATAAGATAAAAAAATGTATGACAAAAATTATGTTTTTGGACATACAGTATATACTGTATATATAAACAATATTTAAGATTTTAAAAAGCAATAAAAATTACCACAATTATTTTTTACAATTGTGTATAAAAGGATGCATTTTATTTAAATAAAAATATATATTAATAGACTGCATATAATTATATACAGTATGTATCAAAAAATATAAAAACAATATAAAATGTAATCTATCTATCTATCTATCTATCTATCTATCTATCTATCTATCTATCTATCTATATCTATATATATATATATATATCATTATATATGTATAAAATAAGGTACATATTTTTGCTTATTACTTTTTTATACATTTTAATAAATTGTATTTAATTTATTTTAACATATAAAAAAAATATCAAAGCTAGTTCTGAGTGAAGACCCCTTAAGGTTGTTAGTGTTTAATGTAACACTTCTAGAGAAACTTAAGCTTTCCGTTTGTTTAAATTTTTAAATGAAAAAAAAAAAGTTGCAGATTTTCAATGAGGTCTCAGACTGTTAATTTTTTTACATTGTTTTTCACTGACGAAAATGAGATGATAACAAAATAAAAACTCGTTTTGAATGACAAAAACTATGAATGAAATTTAACAATTGTAAAATGTTACGGAGAGATGATCTGGGAAAAGATCCAGTTTAATAAAAAATAATAAAATTTAAAAAAATAAAATTCAAAACTAGTTCTGAGTGAATACCATTAAGGTTGTTAGTGTTGAATGTGAGGTTGATCTGAAAGAGTGAGGAGTCTATTGTAGGTGTTTTTTGTGGGGTCTAGCTGTAGCCGCTGACCTGACCCTTGGCTCAACGGGACAGTGGGTCAGTGGTGCTGGGCAGCACTGCAGGGAATCCCTTACACACATAAAGAGTGTGACCCTGCCTGAACTATGGCTTCAACTCTCACTCGAGATCCTTCCAATTCATTCACCCGAACTCTCCAGGCGCATCTGTCCAGTGCAGCCCATATGTCCATCAATCACCACTTATTAAATCTCCTCAAAAGCTGCTGGGTACTACAATTTGTTTCCTCTTTTGCCTTGGCAGCTCAACTAAGCATCGTTTCCCCTCCTGTTTTCCATAACCTCCCACACCGATATCCAGCACTAGGACAGAGATGGAGCTCTGGAGAGTTCACACTGATTCACCTCCTGCAGGAAATCCTGGAGGGATCAGGCCGGGAAGAGGAGGGATCGTGGCCCTATCACTTACACTGCACATCTACGCGAATGGACTTGATGGCAGCCACCCCCACCCCGTTCTCAGCTTTGCAGTAGTAGCGGCCACCCTGCACTCTCTGGATGTTGGGGATCCGTAGAGTCTCATTGAAGATGGACGTCTCCTGGAACTTGTCGGAAGCACTGCCTGCTGTCTTGGTCCACCGCACCTGCAGGGGGCGACATTCAGAGACTCATGAGCTAATAATAAATGTGCAAAACAATTTATTTTCAGTATGTTTTACAGTTACACTTTATTTTAAGGTGTCTTTGTTACAGTGTAGTTGTCGAATTAACAGAATGACTTTTGATGTCTATTTTGCTTCAATTTGCTTACATTTGATTGTAACCAAGAAAATGTGAACCATCTAAATAATCATTTTATGTCAAAAGTTTTTACTTTAAAATATTTTAACTTATTTTAATCACAAAATCAGAGCTTGGAATATAAAAATCAAAATAAGAAAACATTATAATATAAACTTATAGTATCATATTTTCAATGCTGTTTCAGACTTTATTGTATAATACAGTATATGTGCATGAAAAGAATAGTCTTAAACACTTATGATTAAATTGTAATTAAGTAATGTAAATGCATTTTATATTAAAATGTTGATTTAAAATATATGTTAAAATCATAAAATACAAATATATGAGGAAAAGTCACAGAATTTGTATATATACATACAGACCCATAAATTGATACACCTTTAAATAAAACCATGTAAAAATAGAAAAGTTTAATTTCTTTTCTCCTACAAAGTAACTGAATATAGAGTTAAAAGTGTGAAAAAAATGTACAGTTCAGCATAAAAAGACTGGTCACAAAGATGACGAGGATGTGGGACTCAATAAAAGTTTGACCCTAACATAAGTGCAGCGGTCAGACTGCCTGTAATCAGAGTCTCATCCATCTCAATCATTCTTTTGACTCCTTCAAACAATCTTTGCATTGAGTATGTAAGGTCAAGTGAACATCACAAACTAAAGCCTGTGTAATCTCCTACACCTCTCCTCCTCTGGACATCAGTAAGCTGCTTCCATTATAGCCGGGGTCACCTCTGAACAGGGTGCCACACGGGTGAACAGCCGATTGGAGTTGGCAGCGCTGGGGGCGGCGGGAAGGTTAGGACGTACGTGCAAAGGATTATGGGATTACACCGACCTGTGTAAACGACAAGCTTTGTGTTTATTCAGGTTTATTTGCCTGTGGATTTAGGACACAGCTGCTGTTCATTTATCAGGTGTGGTGGGTAAGAAATTAACACAGAGAATGGGAGAGAGAGCTCCTGCTGGGAGTAACCTATCCTTTAGGTGGCAAAGGACAGAAAAGATGGTCGAAGACTGTTTGATGGGGCAAAATCACTAAAAAGTTGTGCCACTTTATTGTAGCATAGTAGTCGTCCTTAACCTACAACTCAGAACAGATCAACAAAGTGAGGAATTGCACTTAAAACGTGTTGTGTCATTACCTGTTTTGGGATAAAATCAGATACTAAAACAACAAAATAACTGTGCATACAGTTTTTATTGCCTCACATCACTCAAGTACAAAAAATATGAAAACATTATTTAATATAAAGTAATATTATAGTATGTAATATATATATATATATATATATATATATATATATATATATATATATATATATATATACACAAAGATAATGCAAGTAAATACAAAATACAGATTTTAAATGATGATTTCATTTATTAAGCACTGTAAAAAAAAAACATATGTCTATATATATATATATATATATATATATATATATATATAGACATATGTTTTTTTTTTTTACAGTGCTTAATAAATGAAATCATCATTTAAAATCTGTATTTTGTATTTACTTGCATCATCTTTGTGTAATATTAAAATTTGTTTGATGATCTGAATCTTTTAAGTGTGACAAATATGCAAAAAATTAAAAAATTAAAAAACAGAAAGGGGGCAAAAACCTTTTCACAGCACTGTTGATCATTGTTAGTTTAATACACCTAAATTGATTTTTTTTGAAGTTGTAAATAAAACATATTTTTGAAGTGTGTTTTACTTTAGTTTTTCTACCTCAAAATGTCATGTTTAATTCAATGTGCTACTTGCTTTCTTTGTAATTAATTGTGAAATTTCCTAGCAATTTTCCAACACCAAATGTTTTTCAGTGTTCCTTAAATATAGTTAAAGTTAATTAAATTTAATTAAATTGAACCTTACTGTAAAGTGTTAGCATATATTCAGTATATATTATATATTGAATTATATTATATAATATACACAAATATTACATCTTATCTTCTAAACTGCTTCTCTGTGGGGTCCATGGACTAATGAAGGCAAAATGATAATTAAAAATTGTGAAAAATTTCTTACAGCTACAGGATACACACATTTTTGAATATACATTTGCATACAGTATTTTTTTAACCTTCTAATGAGAAAAGTTGCTATTGTAGATCACAATTCCCTTTCAATTCAAGTGCAATAGTGAGCTAAACCTCTAATCTGTGTCGTTGCCTATATCAGGATCCATCATTGGTTGTGAATGTTCAAAAAATGTCCTGTTTGTTTTCTCTGCAGCCCAAAACTCTGCCATCGTTGTGTTGATTCATCGTGGCTCTCAAAGGGCCGACGCTGGCAGATGTAAGACAGATGGCTCTGGATAGGCTATCATTACAGCAGCCTCAGACGGCTCACTTACAGCAACACAAAGTCACAGTGGCACACAAACTTTCAAATCCTCAGTGATATGAAGAGAAAAGCGTCAGAGACTGAAAGGAGAGGACGGCTCATGGCAACAGACACCGGAATGCTGCAGCTACAGGAAACGCAACAGGGGAAGAAATTGGTCATGAAACAGATGAACCAGAGAAAGAGACAACGCTGCCCTTCTCAACATCAACAGCTGCCACACATCACCATGTTTTACTGCTCCAGAGATCCCAACTGTCTCCCTCTTTCTTCACAGTCTTTTCTGTCTACTCTTGGGAAAGAAATCCCATGAGTCTCTGTTAGCTGTACACTAGCGTTCTTCATCTGTCTCTACTGCAAAATCAGCCTCACAATATGCTGTACAATATTCTGATATGTTTTCCAAATCCCATCTTTCCATTTTGATGATAAAGAATTTGGTTCTGTTTGTTCAGACCAAGGGCAGGGTTATCATTATTAACTAAAACTAAAAGTATAACCACAATCAATCAATCAATAATAAATAAATAAATCTCATTACTTGAAATACAATAAATGTGTTAACACTTTTGTATAGGGACCAATTCTCACCATTAACTAGTTGCTTATTAGCATACCTATTATTAACATACTGGCTGTTTATTAGTACTAATAAAGCACATATTCTGCATGGCTATATTCTACATTCCTAATCCTACCTAATAATACCTAAATTTAACAACTACTTTACTAACTATTAATAAGCATTAGGTGTTAATTGAGGTAAAAATCATAATTAATGGTTTGTTAATG
>CM077242.1:5170000-5340000 GCA_039654775.1 Spinibarbus caldwelli | reverse complement strand
AAAAAAACTAATTTAAAATATGAATAAGCACTATAGTTGTGTATAAATAATACTAAAAGATGTGCATATGTACCTTTTCCTCCCATGGAAATACTGGAGATACTCTTGCCATTTAATTTAATTCACATCCAGTTATTCTGCACAGAAATTTAATTTCATTTATTTTTCTTCATGGCCTTAACAACAGCAAGCAAGAGCACATTAAATTGCAAAATTAAATTTAATTTATTTCTCTCATAATGTTTTTTTTCCCCAAAAAAATTAACTTTTTATAACTTTCTGTGTCACGCAGCACTCACTACTTTCATCTGAACACACGCAGATAAAACATTTGAAGTTCAGATGGTCTCTTCCTGTCTAAGTGGGCGGTTCTTGGCCACAAAAACTGCAGTGAGGGTCAGTATTTAAGGCCACAGTCAAAAGTCTGGCTAGGCCTGACTTACAGGATTTCACTGACACGTATTCCATCAGCGACATGTCCGATCCATCTGTGATGTTCTATAATCACTGTCTTACTGAGCGCTGAGTTAAACACGCCACATGATCAGGGAGAGATCCAGTTCCTCTTGGATGGCAATCAACAGCAATCTGAGATCGATCAGTTTGAGAGAGCAATCTCTGGAACAAGAAACTGAATCGCAATGATGATGTTGATGATTACTGCATTTCTAGCATTGATTCATGTGGCTTTTCCACAAACAGGCTTCCATTTACCATCATGTGTGATCCCTGGGAATTGAAAACAAAACCTTAGCATCCAAAGTGACACGCTTTAGCAGATGAGCTACAGGACCACGATTATGATGACGGTGATGATGTCAGTGCTGACTGAGGCATGCGGCAGAATGCTGACAGAATGTAATGTGAATAGTTCGATCGAGAGAATGCTGAAATGGAGATGTGATAGATGGAGATTGACTGAAGTAAGTGACATGTCTCAAGGTTTGGTTTTCTGCTGGAAAAAAAAAAATTAAAAAATGAGAACTCTTTAAATGGTCAAGTACGCTCTTAAAAAATAAAGCTTCTTTGCTTGCATTGATGATTCAAACAAAAGCCTTTCGGATTCCATCCATGGAATCTTTCCATTGGACAAAAGGTACTTTCTATTAGAAAAAGGTCTTTCAGATTACTAAAATGTTCTTCACGTTAATAAAATAATGTTCTTTTAAGAACTGAAAGGTTCTTAGGGGAACCAAAAACCATTCTTCTATGGCATCACTGCCTTTTGGTACACTCTAAAAAACGCTGGGTTGTTTCAACCCAACTTTGGGTCAAATATGGACTAACCCAGCTGTTGGGTTAAATTTTTACATTAAATTTTTAACCCAAAAGTTGGGTTAGTCCATTTTGACCCAAAGTTGGGTTGCAACAACCCAGCATTTTTTAGAGTGTATATTTAAGAGTGAAAGAAAAAAAATGAGGTTCTTTGAAAGGTTCTTTAGGTAAATCAAATGGTTCTTCTACAGAATTGCTGTGAAAACCTTCTTTTGGAACCTTTATTTTTTAAAAGTGCATAAACTTTAGACTTACTATATATCTCTTGCTCCTCAAATGTTTCTCCTAAAAAAAGACCTAGTAATCTCACATATGTCTCTTCTAGAGTTTTAGAGGAGACTCTACAGTGTCTCATTCTGGTCAAAGATCTCATTATGAACTTAAATATTTCACATCAAATACTTCCAAGACCAAACAATCTGGTATATTATCCATATTCATTTTATAGCTTTACACATTTACTGTACAATTTAACAATTTGATTTGCCCATTTGACTATTTTTATTCCTCAAGGACAAAAGAAACCTCTAAGACAAAGGTGATACTTAAAAGAAACAATTGGCTCAGTTAATGTAAAGAGCATATTCTCCCAAAAGTGTTTGCAATGAAACCATGTTAAACCAAATACCAGTCAGTTTCTGGAAACAAAAACTCTGTGAATTAGTTTTAATTTTTCTTTTTTCCACCCTCCCTCTGAATTAATGCATTAAACAGGCTCATGTTACAGTACCTTTAAGATTTATATATGTAAATGATTTAATTAACTAACCTATGAACCACTAACACACCTGCTTTCAAATTACAGGTTTTTAGAGCCTAGTTTCAACAACTGGTCTGAATTGCAAATGTCTACAAAGTTCATCAAACTGTTGCAGTTCAAAAAATATGTTTTTTTATAATGTGACCTCTTTGAAAAAGTGTTTACTCATCCAGTAACATCAAACATTTCTGATGACCGAGTCTCTCCCTCCCGCTATTACTAATGGTACAACGAGACATCTGGTACAAGTTAAAACGTTCGTGTCTAACCCTCCTCCTTTAACTCATTCTCTCTCGTGGCCAATCAGAGGCTGTTAAACAGTGTTTCTGTGCAAAGCCGTCTGGTGTAATCTATTTAGATGCCGTGCACACTGAGGTGCCAACGAGAACTGTGCTTTCTAGAACACTCCACCATTGGGGGCTTTACACAACTCATTGCACCAGCACACTGCTTTAATATTCCTTCTGCTCTATATGTGTCTCACCATAACAACCTTCATCCTCATCTTCCTCTATCCTCTGTACTGTTTCCTGTCTGTCTCCATACAGGGCCATATGAATGATCTGAAATATAGGCAGATGTATACAAAAATAAAAGAAAGAAAGAAAGAAAGAAAGAAAGAAAGAAAGAAAGAAAGAAAGAAAGAAAGAAAAAGAAAGAAAGAAAGAAATTCCACTTTTTTTCCTATGTATGCTGCCTTCAACCAAAAAAAAATAAATAAATAACATGAACTTCAAATGTGAATCGCAGTAGTAAAAACAGGATGCAGAACCAAAATTCAAATTTGAATGTAAGGAAAATTCAAGGAAATGAGAAATAAAAGTCAAGGAGATCCACATACCTAGAAAGAATGAAAGAATAATGAATACAGGGACATATGAATGATATAACAAACAAACAACAAACAAACAGACAGACAGACAGACAGACAGACAGACAGACAGACAGACAGACAGACAGACAGACAGATAGATAGATAGATAGATAGATAGATAGATAGATAGATAGATAGATAGATAGATAGATAGATAGATAGATAGATAGATAGATGCCTCCAACCCTGCTAGATAATGAAAATAAAGTTTGCTGGATAATAAAGATATGTCTCGCCCAAACTTCTTGTTCCAATAAAACATCCATCAAGAAAACTAATATTTATTTCCAAAAAAAAGTGGCCAAAAAGACAAACTTCCTCAAATTCTGGAGTTGTTATAGTTGTTTCGGCCCTGATCCGCGGCCTATGTTTTCTGCTTTCTGTCTCTCTCTTGTCGTATGACCTTGTGTCTTGATCAGTATGTGGTGTGGAGTGATTTTTTTGCCATCTGATCTTTCTGTTTTCAGAAGTGTATTGATCCTTCTGCACTGCACTTCTCAAGGACAGAAACCAAACCCAGACGACCCCCCCCCTTCTACTCCCCTCATCTCAAACTTCTATAGCAATCCCCCTTTTTCTCTTTGTTCTTCTCTCTCACTCTCTCTCTGATCGGGGCCCAAGGTTGCAGTGACCAGCAGTATGAATAAATAATGTGCGGAGCAGGATCTCTTTCAGAAAAGCCATTTAGGCTGCTATTGTGTTACTAAAGGCTGTGCATTTAGCCGCCGATGTCCATGTGACAGAAATGCTATAGGATGTGAACTGCGAGTCCTGTGAACAGCTATATCTCCAACACTACTAGACCTTCCCAATGACCTTCAACACAATCACTGCTCACTCACACTGCCCAACGGACTCGCTTACTTGCTCTCTCTTCTGCTGCATGTGTACTGAACCATTTGTGTCTGAAACTCTATGGTGAATCTGGCCTGATTTGGACATTGTGATATATACTGTAGCATATGAGAGAAAAATCACAAATGAAATCTTAATTGTTTCTTCTAGAAAGCAATGAGATACTGGGGAGCAAATGAAGACTTTTGAACCCTTTTGCTCCTCAGAGTATTCTGTATGTCAACAGTTTTAATTATTATTAATATAAAGTAAAAACAGTAATAATTTAAAATATGATTACAATTTAAAATGACTGTTTTCTCTTTGAATTTATTCCTGTGATGCAAAGCTGAATTTTCAGAATCATTACTTCAGTTTTCAGTGTCACATGATCCTTCAGAAATCATTCTATTATGCTGATTTGCTGCTCAAGAAACATTTCTTCTTCTTCTTCTTCTTCTTCTTCTTCTTCTTCTTCTTCTTCTTCTTCTTCTTCTTCTTATTATTATTATTATTATTATCAATGTTGAAAACAGCTGTGCTGCTTAATATTTTCGTGTAAACCATGATGCATTTTTTCAGGATAGCATTTTTTTTTTTGTAACATTATAAATGTTTTTAGTGTCACTTTGAAACAAGTTAATGCATCCTTGCTGAATAAAAAAAAACTGAATTTCTTTACTGACCCAAACCTTTGAATGGTAGAGTATATAGTCAAGTGAAAAGAGAATGTGTATATGCTATCCGATAGTGGTATAAATGCCCCCAAAATTACAGCTAACTGAAGAAAACCCCATATACACTCATCTACATATGCCTATGGTTCAATCTCCATCTTTACAATACAGAAGTTGCATCATCCTGAACAAGATTTCTGCCACATTTTTCAGCTTATATTAAAATCGACAACAAATGGGTTCATAGAGCAATGGACATGCGGCTGTGCTCTGAGAGCTGAACACACCATCATTTTGAAGACGGCTGACCTTTACTGCCTCTCTGTTAATCACACAGAGCAAAGAAGCGTGATGTGGTAGAAAAAGGCAGGGGGAGGGAGGGGGCAAAGCAGTATCATGTTTTTGGACACTGCTGCAGAACGCCAATGCAGAGAGCAACTCAACACTCCCTTTGGGATACAGCATGCACACCATAACCCAATGTCCCCATCAGCCCAGATCTCTTTCCCAGCATTACCGTCATCATCTATAGTCAACACATCACAAATCCAGTGGTCATCTAAGGGTTAACATTGGACAAATAGAAGATCTCTGAAATTAATCAATTAAATAAGTATAAATGAAAATAACACAGCTACTCAATATCTCACAGAACATATATAAACATCACACTGAAAATTACCATGCAGCTACTTGATTACTCAGTATATCACATTATAAGCAAATATTAACATCTATCTTTCACACAGTTATAGCAGTAAATTGACATAAAATTACCGGAATGACTTTCAAAAATGTGCTGTTCACAGGCAACAACATTCCGTCTTTTTTCCGGTAAAACACCATTCAAACATCGATTTCAAAATACAGGTAAATTCTGTGACATCATTAACCAGAAATGACCTGTAAAAGGCTGTGACTCCCAGTGTTGTGTTTGTAAACATGGAGGGGTAAATGCAATCAGTGGGGTTTTTTTGTTTGTTTTGTTTTAATTGTTGAGTCAAACGTTCACATTCATGCAGCTGTTTTTGGCCCAGAGACATCGTAAGGCCTCGATCAGATAGAATGCATTTTTTGCAGTGAGAGACGCCTTTTTTAAATTGTTTTCTATTGGCAGTGAGCGTTTTTCATGCTGTTTATGTGCCCCGGGAACCTCCCATTTTAGCCACCTGCTGTGCCTTGCATTTTTGTAGGAGAGTTCTGAGCACCTGAAGTTGAAAAAAAAGCAACTCTGAGCAGAAAAGCGCCCAATATCATTCACGTTTTTTTTTTTTTTTTTTCATTGTCCAATCAAATGAATGGAGAGGTGGGCGTTCTGTTGTGGTGACGAAAGTTTACTGTCACTTGGAAAGAAATGATCCCTGATTAGACTGACAGGACAGCAGATTCAGTGGTTGCCTAGAAACATAAACAAACCGCAGCGCACTGTTCTTTTCTAAATTAATAAAAAACAAAAAAAGGCAGTGCAGTGCACCTTGAGTTTTCAAACCTGAAAAACACATTCTGTCTCATCGGGGCTTAAGACAACTTCAACTGAACTACACCAAAGTCCCTTTAAGGCAAGTTATGTCACTCAGCGGGCATCTTTGAAATGCCTCTCGGGCATGCAAGTGCAGCTCCTATCTCTCTGAATGAGGAAACATCAAATTCTCCAAAACTGGTCACCAAGCTTATGATTAAATTTCATATTTGAAATCACCAATGAAATCTGACAACAACTGTGTCATAAATATTGTTTATTTTGCTCAAATCGCATTTTAAAAAAAGCTTATTTCTCAGGTTAGATCAGCCATTGCTATTGCGCAGTCCTAGGCGCACATCTCAGAACGCTGACTGTTTCTATAGCAACTGGGACTTTACCGATTAGCGATTGGCTCTTTTGCTCAGAAGGCGGGGCTTCATTCGATAGAGCAGCCATATTGTGACATGTCTTGGGTATTCTATAGTCTTTGACTACACTGCGCGGAGTAACTGCGGCCCAGAGCTGTTGTGTTTTGAATTTCAACGGCTCTGGATTGGCCCAGAGTAGACATCTTACGTCAGTGCGTTCTGAACTTGTACGTGCTCATACCAGCAATCTCGTTCTATGTTCATGCACAGCAAAATTCCGGCAACTTACTGGTAATGTTACAACTTCCCTTACCGGTAAATTGCCGGAATGAATTTACCTGTATTTTTAAAAAAGGACCTGTTCACACATTATCTCTTTACGGCAATTTACCGGTAATTTACCAGTAAAGTCTGAATGTGTTAAAGGGGCTTATGACACATTTTAAGTTATTAAATACACTAAATCCAGAGCTCTAGAACATTCCAGCACTGGTGCAAAGTAAAAACATGCACTACCGTTCAAAAGTCTGCAGTCAGTAAGATTTTATGTTTTTGAAAGTAGTCTCTTATGCTCACCAATGTTGCATTTATTTAAACAAATATATTGTAATATATATATAAAAATATACATTATTACAGTTTACAACAACTGCATTCTATTTTAATAAATTTAAATGTAATTTTCAGCATCATTACTCCAGTCTTCAATGACACTTGATCCTTTAAAAATCATTCTAATATTTTGATTTGCCGCTCAAGAAACATTTCTTATTATTATTCATTTTGAAAACAGTTGTCCTGCTTAATATTTTTGTGGAAGCCAAAAGAGCAGCATTTATTTGAAATCTGGTAACATTATAAATGTCTTTGCTTTTGATCAATTTAATGCATACTTGCAGAATAAAAGTAAAAAAAAAAAATGTGGTGCTACTTTTTTTTTAGTTTTCAAGATTGGCTAAAAATACTATTTTATATCATCATACTCGTTTTTATTCAGTTCCCATGTTTAAAATAAGTTCACAGTGGTCATAGGTGCTCATTTGGCGTAAATTTTGCCAATTATGAAATGACAACATACACCACTGAGCGTCTTTCTACAAACAATTCTTTTACACATAAAGGACAAAATATACCAATACACATTTCAATTCATGTGCCCTGAAGATAAACAAAATCCAGGCACAAATATCTAGACACACACACAAGCACACTATTTAGTGACCCGTGAAGGCCCGGCACCGCAGGCAATAACGTCCTACAGAATATGCAGTAATATCCTCATTAGTTTATATTCAGACACTGACTATATTCACACTCTATATTACACTCCTATATTCAGCCTGTTGTCATCGTAATGTCCTGACATTTCTAATGGAAATCGTGGATCATGCTATGTAATAGCAACTTCTTTATTCAGTGCACTCGTTCTCAGGACTGCGGGAAGGAAAACTGATGGAATTTAGATCAGATCGGTGTTCTGCTGATGCAACCTGGAGCACTAATATATGTAGACAGGTCGTTGGGAGGATGCGTGTGTGTGAATGAGGGTCTTTAATAAGTGATCTGATGGCAGTGGACAGAGCGCCTGTGGGAGCCACGCTCTTCACACCTCCTACTGTTATCAGCTCACCCTTACCTTATATAACACACACTCACACGCCAACACAAGACTCAAAAAAAACTAAAGTCCACTGACAGACCCTCTCTCCTTCAGTGTCTGCAGTCATCTGTTATCAGATACGTGACACACATACACACAAAAACTGTACGGTTCATATAGAGGTACAGTGATTCCACTGGCTATGTGTCAGTGCTGACCTCTCAAAAACCTGTCAACAACTTAACATCTTGTATGTTGCTGTTTATGCAAAACATTTATATCATTCATTTTAATAGATTTTTTTATTATTTAAATTATGTGTAATTTGGTAAAAAAAAAAAAAAAGAATAAATCATTTATTTATTTATTTATTTATGTATTTAAATTGCATTATTTGAATTTATATAATTTATAATATATATATATATAATTTATAAATTATATAATTTAAATATAATGTAATTGTGTATTTATTATAATTGTAATTTGATAAAAAGAATACACTAAATTGTATATAAAACAAATATGTATTCTAACTTTATAATTCATACAATTAAATTATATATATATATATAGAATTTAATTGTATGAATATATTATATATATATATATATATATATACATATGTGTGTGTATGTCTATAAAATTTTATAAAAAATAATTAAATCACTTAAATCAATTAAAATAAATATTATTTATTATAAATAAATAATACATAATAATTTATATAATTTAATTGTAATCTTTTTAATAGATGAAAAATATTAATAATGTAATATAATAAATAAAAGATAAATAATAAATTATTTAATTTATTGTCTGCTGAAGCAAACATATATTGTTTGTTTTTAACTTTTACCTCAGTGAAAGATTTACCATTAGAGGTTAATCTAGAATGCCAAAAGTGTTTTCTCTCCATGTGTCCATGTGTCAAAAAATATGACGAATGTTCTGCACATTAAGCTACCAAAACAAAAATATGAAGAACAAAATCATGCTGTGTCTCTGTGTGCTCTTTTTCTTTTCTTTCTTGTTTTTGACAGGTGCATTTTTAGAGAGATGTACATCTCATACGTTACTCATACATGCTACAAGCGACATACAGACCTGCACTGTAAGTCACAAATATGGGCTAAAATACATTGTCATGAAGATGAAAGTATTTGCTTAAAAAAAATATAATATCAAATAAAGTTCCACGGATTATTATTATGTCCATTAAATCCACTCACTGTTGGAAGGTGTGATAAAAAGTTAAATTCGGGCCCTATGTGCTTGTCTTTCTGCCCAGCAGTGAGTGCAGGATATGACGTGAATGTGTGTTTGTGTGCACCTGAGGCCGCGGGTGTCCTTTGACCAGACACTGCAGAACTAACGTGTCCCCCTCTCTGATGGTGTAGATCCTTTCACTGATGTTATCCTCCTTCACCACACACGTCTGCCCAGAATGCACAATCTGAGCGTTTGCAGGAGCTGAAGGACAGAGAGAAAATGAGAGTATTACATTACATTTTCACTTCTTTCTTTAGCAGTGGTTTTTTATGCTATGTAGGAGACCAACTAACTAAAGCTAGTGAGGCTACAATTCAACCTAATTTTTTTTTCAGCGAGTGGATGATAAATTTGTACTCTCATGCATACAGTGCCCTATTATTTGGATACTTAAGACACAATTAAAAATGTCTGGATATCACAGCATTAGATAACAAAATATCAAGCTAAATAACAATCTGCAAAGCAAAACATTTCAAATTTTTTCTACCATTTTCTAGTATTCAGTAAATTATCTGTCTAAACACTGTTTAATGCTCAAATACATATAATAAATATAAATATAAATATAAATATAAATATAAATATAAAACATTATTACTACTACTACTAATAATAATAATAATAGTAATAATAAGTAGTAGTAGTCAAAGTGGACTTCTCGGGAAAAACTTGCTATGAGATACGACCTTCTTATGTGTGTTAATAGATAAGCATGCATGGCCTAAACATGCTGAAATGGACAAAATATCAACAAGTTCACATTAATTTTAAAGAAAAATAGCACATCCACAAGCAAATCATTTCACAATTTTTTTAGCATTTTCTAGTATTCAGTAAATTATCTGTCTAAATACTGTTTACCTGTAATATTCAAAGACATCAAACAAATATACATATAAAATATTAGTTTAAATATTATTATGTATTTATTTATTTTATTACACAATGCATAATTTATAAATGTTACTGACCTAATATTAACTGTATATTATGTACATTATATAAATTACAAGGGACATTGACATTTCAGGAATAAATGAATGAATGAATTACTACTGGACTGGCACTAATTGTTATTTAAACCCACTATAAAATGGGTTCATAAGTGAAATACAAGTACAAAGTACAGTACATTGAGCACTGAAATGAGCCGTTACTGTTCAGACTGCAAGAACATATATTCTAAACTGTAATGGTTCTGACGTCAATACATATTATACATGGACTTCTGGGGAAAAAATAAACTTTCTATCAGATATGAACATCTTGTATGTTTACAGAAAAGCATGCATGACCTAAGTATGCCGAAATTAACAGAACAATACGAGAAACAGAAATTTCAGATGACATCCTCCATACTCATGTTCCATTAGTCAGATATGCACTCAAGGACATCTTTGCTAACAGAGTTTGCTAGCTGGATGCGGTGGGCTTCACTTCAAACTCTGAGCAGAATTCAAACTCAAGACCCTAGGGAATACAAGCCAGCGTCGGGGGCAGCCGAGCCCTGCGGTCACTGCCCGGTGAGCGCTTTGATTACGAAGAGGAAGGCATGTACCGCGACAGCCTACACACTGTAAACGATGAGTCCGCGTCGCTTATTAGCATTTGAAAGGGAGTCTGGGACAGGAAGAGCTGCGAGGCAATGCAGGACGGGTTTAGAAATGTGTGGAAAACGCCAAACCTTTTATTTGCAACTGTAATGGTGTGGTCAGGGCTGAGCGGGCATCAGAGGTCAGTCAACACGCGGAAATTAATGATGCTCATTAGTGGTACAATGAGGCCTGCGCTCATGCTAACGCCGCTAACAACCAGTGGAAGAGAATGGATCTCAAACACTTAAAAGAAAACCTCTTAACTCAGCAATTCTGTGCATGACATTTCTCAAAGATAACCCTTATTTTGGGTTTCCACTCTCATAGACAATATAAGGATATCAAGGAATTTTGTAGGCCTAGAAAAGGCGTGGAATTTTAGTTAATGAATGTTCATCTTTATGCTCTGCTACAATACACTCCATTGGAGAGTAAAACTTTTTCGCAACCCACAGTGATGAACAATTTGCGAGCAAATCATTCTTTCAAGTATCATTCAATCCAGTTCAAAAATTGCTCTAAATGATGAACCAGTGTTGTTTTTATTAACTAAAATTATTAAAAAATCTGAAATATAGATATATAAATTTTGGCTTAAAATATGAAAATTAGACATTTTGGCTTGGCAACCAACTGAAATAAGTTTAAGTACTAATATTACTAAAACTGAAATAAAAATAAATTAAAGCTAAACAGAAATATTAAAAAGATAAAAATTACAAAAGCACAAAATTACAACTTAATTCAAAATATTAATCCCACCGGTCACAACTGTGACCGTAAAAAAAGGTTTTCCTTTATAAAGCTCTAAAAACCTTACTGACTGATGTTTTAGTGCACTTCCTGCAAATATGGAAAAAATAAAGGGTCTCACTTAAATATGTGCAGTTTCACATGATTAGTGCAAATTGTCACATGACCAGAGCAGGTTAATTCCTGTTTGGTCCTTGAGAAGATGATAACTGCATCAAAGCTCCAAAACAAAAGGCTAGTAAAGTATGTTAACATAAAGATATGACAAAGATTTTTGGTCCACATTATTTTTAAGGTGTCTAGTATTAATATATGAATTCACATATATTCAGTTTTGTTGAGTGTGGTCATAGAATGAGTAAACATGTTGATGGTCACAATAGTGACCGGTGGGATAACAGTGAATTTAGGTATACAATACAAATCCAATTGCAGTTGTTAGTGAAAATAACACTAAACTGTTGCAATGACAAAATATTGCACTAAATTAAAAATTCAAATGTTACAAAAAATTTACAATATTGATGTTGTAATACTGGTAGCACTAATATAAACACTTCATGTTATATTTTACAAAAAAGTAACAATTTTGAAATGCGTTGATGGTTTTTTTGTAGTAACCCTAGGATGTGATCAAACAGTTTAAAATAGCTGGGCTAAGATATATAACAATTTTTATGACTCCAGAAATATGTTAATTCAGTACACACATTATCCCACCAGTCACAATTGTGACTGACCATAAAACACAATTTTTCACACACTTTTCCAAAAAAAAAATGTAAAAATAATTATTGATTATTTCAAAGGGTTACTAATGACACATCATTTGGATATTTTCATGTCTGGGAAAAATTTGGGATTAAACGGGTTAAGTATACACTACAATAATATATAAATAATTAATAAACTTACATTGCTTTAAATTGGAAAATAATACATAGACATAAAATGTATGATGCTGCCTTATGATATGTTGGAAATCTAATGGATATTTATCAGTTAAAATAAATAAATCATCTAGAATAACTTAGGGTAACACTGCAGAAACAAAAACGGCTCCTCTCCTCATCTTTTTCCGTCGTCTCATTTTGCGTGTATACGACAGTTGTGTAAGCTTATTTCATCCGCTGGATCGAAATAACTAAAAAAGCCCAAACGTAAACATGCACAGCACGTTGTGGAGCATCTTCGTTTGATAACAACACAAACAGCTGGACTCTGATGTAATATAAGTGCGCATCCACATGTAACCATGCGTTTAACCCTCCCACTGTAGTTCCGATGAAAGCAGAGGGACCCGCCCATAGACTCTCCCCTTGATGGAATCAGGACAGAAGTGTTCGAAAGTGGACAAAAGAGACGCATTTAAACGCCAGGTGTGAACGGTAATGTGTCTCCTTTGTCAACCTGTGACTGGATTGATGAAAACGCATATTAATACCAGGTGTAAACAGGGCCATAGATTGTGAAAACTGCCTAAATATTACTTCTGTGTAGAGTAAACTTGTTTACAAACCAGTTTAAAATTGGACTGAATGATGCATTAGTGAATGGAAATCGAATGATAAATCTTTGTTGTTGTTGTTGACTAAAACTAAACTAAATCTATTTAAAAAGCAGAAATAAAGCTGAAATCAAATATAAACATTAGAATAAAAAATTAAGCTTACATATAAAATGTTACATTTTTGCATTGGCATCTAACTGAAATATGTTTAAGTTAAATTATTAAAGCACATAAAATTACTAAAATTAAAACTAAAATAATTCAAATCAAAAGCTAATTCAAAATAATAATAAAAAACTATAATTGTATGTAACTAATACTAAAATACTGTTTTCAACTATAATATCATACAGATACAAATTTTGGGTATTGTGATGCTGCCTTAGAATTTAGCAATAATTATGCTTGAAAATGTAATGGAAATTCATCAGTCAAAATTTAAATATATAATCTTAAAACAAAAATAACCCACCATCACCCTGTTTCAAAATAAAGAGAGACTGTGTGTCTGTATGGATGTGAGTAAGAGAAAATAACAGCGTGGTAAATAGAGAGGTCTCCTCAAAGACAGAGCCAATGAATTTCTCCATGATGTGATTATTATTGATCGGTTAAGTGTGAGATGTGCTTGTGTGCGTGAGGTCCTTGCGTTAACAGCTGCGGGTGCACCACATAATGTGTGGATGACCGGACCTCACAAAGCACTTGCCCTCTCAGCAGGTGTGCGTGTGGAAGTGTGTGTGTCTAAGCCCCAGATTGTTGGCCACTCTCCTCCTCAGCAGGAGAGAACGCCCAGCGTCAGGGATGAGCTCTCTTTAACTCTGCAGCCGGGTCAACATCTATCACTGTCACACTGACCCAGTGCATCACGGGATGAAGACAATCCACATCTTCACATCAGTATTCGGCGGCGGTTGCTCAGCAACAGGATTCGCTCTGGGTCAGATACTGAGGTAATAAATATCACAGAGAACCGGAGCAACCTCAGACTAGTCTGGATGAGTTGTAGTCTGACCAACAACACTATCTACAGTATTTACAGTATATACTACAGTATATACCAGATAAAACGATAGATAGACGGACAGACAGACAGACAGATAGATAGATAGATAGATAGATAGATAGATAGATAGATAGATATAGACACACATTTATACAAATATATATTTTCAGTTTGTGTGTCCAAACCGTGGGTGGCGAGCCGTATGGGAGGTGTTCCAGCTCTATCAGGTAAACGTGCTAACCTGAGTGCATGCTGGGCTGCTCAATTCTCTTTGCTGCTGTTGTGTGGGCATGCTGTCATCCAACAAAAAGTAACTTCTCAAACATCTCCTTCTTTCTACCTTTTCTCCTCCCAGCCCTGTCCATCCATCTATCCATTCACCCATACAACCATCCATCTAAATCTGAAGCAAACAAGGTTCTCTCTGTGAGTTATCAAACTAGTCTCAAGCCAGCAGAGGGGAACACGCCGGAGGGGGGGGTAGAAAGAAACAAAACAAATGGAGAGCGGTATAGAGAGATGGAATATAAAAACAAATCAATATGAGACACACACACACAAACAAATGAACACAGCCATCCGAACCTGCACACACAGTCACAATATAGAGAGAGGGTGATATAAGCAAGAGCAGGAGTGTGAATACAAACGCAAAAAAAAGACAACTATAGCAGACGTGGTTTTTGCAAATACAACTGGACTTGATCTTAAAGGGAACCATGTACAGATATCTTCTGAGAAGCAGCTTGCAAAATGTTGAGCCACTTGTAACAGTTATTGGGCAATATAACCAATATTTCTGGTGCATTTTTATGCATCAATCATTTTAATGCATTTTTAATTTACTTTCCTAAAGACAGTATCGTGCAGTATGTCAGTATGAGTGTTAATATTTAATAATTCACTTATAAGCTACATTTTTAGCGATATAACTGTACAAAAAATATTTTAAAAAAGTAAGTTATACATAATATATCATTCAAACATTTTTAGTGTCTTTTTTTTCTTTTTTAATTAAGATTATAAATGTATTTGCTGCTACTTCTGATCAATTTAATTTATCCTTGCCAAATAAATGCATTAATTTCTGTCATAAACAAAAAAAATCACTGACCCCAAACATTTGAACAGCAAAGTATTATATATAGAATGTATGTACATATATATATATATATATATATATATATATATATACCAACATTTATATCTCAATATTTTTCAGCCTTATAAAAACTCTGTATTACTAAAAACTAGAGAATTATATTTAGCTATTTTTTTCTAGTTTTTCTTTTCTTTTTTCAGTAAATTAGGGAGTAAAATATTAATAATGTGTAATTTTAGTATACCCTGTGCTTATGAAGACCCCAAACAAGAGGATGACAAGTGCAGCACTCGGAGGAGAATACACCAAGCAAATTAGGGCAGGTGTAAAAAACTGCAGGTGTAATTGATGACCCGAGCTGCTGTTTGCTCCACCTGCACCCACGGTCCTCTGGGAACATTTCTGCACCCCTTCTGACCGGCTTCAACTGTTGCTCAAAGTTTTCTAGAGCATCGCCTCCTCTGCCTCGCTATTCTTCATGTACACGCTCCACACATAAATCATAGCTGAAACATTCCTGCTGAGGAGCTTCACCAGATCTACTGTTTCACTCATGTCCTGGAGTCACACACTTATTCATCTGTCCTGCATCTCCCTCTGTCCCGAGAGAGAAAGAGAGAGAGAGGGAATTATTCATCCTGCAGGAGCTAAATGGCACGTCTATGAGCACGTTTCCTGAGAATAAATAAGATTCTTTAGAGAGAGAGAGAAACTGACCAGCAGGGCTAATCTGACAGTGTTAGTGGTGTCAAGGTGTTTTATTGAGTGTTTACTTGTTGTGTGAGGAGCTGATAGCTTTTACTGCAGCTCAATATGGATCAGCCCTCTGACAAACACAACTATTGGCAAAAACGAGCACTAGGGCAGACGGCATCTCATCAGACAAGCGTCTCTGGCAGCGAGAGGAGCAGGGCTGAGTGCTGCCCGGAGGTGCACATGCCAGGACTTCTAAGTGTCTGGATTGCATGCATTCACACAGAAGTGTCATGCCATTCAAATTTACGTGCTCCTCAGATCAGAGCAGCAAGATCTTTTGGAATGCAACTTTCAAAATAACTTTTTTGTAATGTGCAATTAAAGGGACCGTTCACCTAAAATTCAGCATTGCGTTAGTTCATGTAGGCCACGTCAGTCAAGCTCGCATCAGCCGACAGTCAGCTGTTCCTGACGTGTACCAATCCAGTACTTGACACACCTATCACAAGCGGTCTATTTAAATTCCCATTCTTCAGCACCTCTTCCATCGCATCGGTGCTTGCAATTAACTCCCTCCTCCAGCCCCAACTCCACCTAACTGAACCTGTAATCTGATCTGACTTTTGTTTCTTTCCTTATACAGTTCACTTCATTGGAAGCATTCTCTCTCACGTTTTTGTTTTCTACAACTCATGTAATTAAGAATTGTAATTATGTATGCATATAATGGTTCTGTTCTGTACCCAGGTGGGGGTTTGTCTTGCTGCTGTCCCCACTCTGTCCAAGCATGGCTGCATGGAAAGGCGTGTGGAGTGTTGCCCAGAACAGAACCATACCGCCAACACTAACAGTATGCAATATAATTGTAATAAATATACTTGACGAAAGTGGTCCTGATTGAAATGAAATTTCTGTCATCATTTACTCAACCTTATGTTCTCCCAAATCTTATTTTGAAAGATATTTTGTAAAAATGAAAGCCATTAAGGTCCAAAGCTGTTCTGGGTCCAATTGACTTTCACTATTTTGGACTAAAACAGTTGAAACATTCTTTTGAAACATCTTTTTATTTTTCATTTCTTGGGTAAAATATCTGTAACAGATGTCACAATAATTTGTCCGAATGTGGTGAAGGATTTCCTTTAAACAATTTTCACTCAGAGATTGCTAGTAAATTTCACAAATAATTACAAAAAATAATACATTGAATTACAAATTAATTTTTTTAGAGGTCGAAAGACTGAAATAGTATTTTGTTGTAAAACATACTCCAATAATCTTTGTTTTATTGTTAAAAAAAAATCAGATTTTTTTGAATGTTTTTGAAAGTAGTCTCTTATGCTCACTAAGGTTGCATTTACTTGATCAAAAATATCAGTAATATTGTGAAATATTATTGCATTTTAAAATAACTGTTTTCTATTTCAATATATTTTAAAATCTAATTTATTCTAAAGCTGAATTTTCAGCAGCCATTATTCCAGTCTTCAGTGTCACATGATCCTTCAGAAATCATTTTAATTTTCACCCAGAAACTGCATTTTCTTGTTTAAAAAAAATTGACAAAAATCTTTGTTATATTGTTCAAACATTTCAAAAGATTTTTCTACTGCTTTTGAATGTTTCTTAGGCACACTTAAGCTGCATTTATTTAATTAAACATTTAAGCAATGCTGTGAAATATTCTTAAAGAATTTAAAATTATAATAATATTTTAAAATTATATTTTTAAAAATTGTAAAAGTATTTTATGCTTACTTTACAACTACGAAAAATCATTTTTTACAGTGTAAAATCAAATCACACCTTTCACAGGCACCAACTTATCTTGGCGTCAAAACAAGCAGGAGACACGGTGGCCAAGGACAGCAAAGTGAGGCTCGTGTCCAACAGGGTTAGAAAGGGACAGCGTCTCCTGTCAACACTGCATGCTTTTCATCTAACAATTAATTTCCCATCACGTTTGCTGCAGCGCTTTAATTTCCCTCACCTACTTGGTCAACACAAGACCAGACGCAATTTATTGACCGGCAGAACATATGCTGACAACTGTGATATTTCTTAAAAGGCTTCAGAAAAACTTTTTCTTACCTCAGGCATATTTCAGGCCTCATAACTGGACTGGCTGTTTCTCAGCTGTCTGAGCTACACTTAAAACACACAGAAAAGTGATCCTAAAGAACCATAAAAGAGACATACAGTGTGAAAGCGTAAAGCCAGAGTGAAAAAGAGTGAAAAAGAAACAGTGAAACGTGAGGCAAGTGAGTAAACCAAAATTATTATATTATTATATGGAAATAAAACAAATAATATACTAACTTTACTACTATTGCTACATGTGATTATTTGTGATTAATTAACCAGCATATTATAATTAATTAGAGTAAAACAATTAATTAGATTAAAACATTAATTAGATTAGAACAACCAAGATGGCGGCGCGGTCAGACGCAGCGGCCACTCCGGGTCCCAAAGACGGTGCTTTTATGTCTTTTAATGTCGTCTGTTCGTCTCCAAATAGTGTCGATTTACCGCTGATTCATCGGGAGATCACTCCGGGATACATCTAAGATCGCCAAAGCCTTTTGGATATCGACAACATCCCGGACTCCGCCATTCAGTTGCACGGACTAACTTGCTACCGTGCAGACAGAGATTCATCACTGTCTGGTAAGACTCGCGGCGGTGGCTTGTGTGTGTATATCAACAACGAATGGTGTAACAATGCTGCGGTAGTATCAAAACACTGTTCATCGCTGGTGGAGTTTATGGTTGTGAAGTGTCGACCGTTCTATCTGCCGCGGGAGTTCACGGCCATCGTTATTGTCGCGGTATGCATACCCCCGTGTGCAAACGCAAAGGACGCGCTTCGCGAGCTGTACAGCGCCATCAGCGAACAACAAACAAATAACCCCGAAGGCTTTTTCATCATAGCCGGTGACTTCAACCACGCAAACTTAAAGACAGTTTTGCCAAAGTTCTACCAACATGTGAACTTTGCAACAAGGGGAAACAACACACTGGACTTTGCTTACACAACAGTAAAGAACGCATACAAAGCCGAACCCCGCCCCCACCTCGGGTACTTGGACCACATCTCTGTTATGCTAATCCCAGCATACAGACCACTTCTCAAACTCGCCAAACCGGTTCAAAAGCAGATCACGGTATGGCCAGACAATGCCACCTCAGCACTGCAGGACTGCTTCCAGGACACAGACTGGAACATGTTTAAAGAGGCGGCCACCCACAACAACCACACAGACCTGCAGGAGTACACTGAAACTGTGACTGCTTACATCCAAAAGTGCATAAATGATGTGACAGTCACCAAAACCATCACCACACGTGCCAGCCAGAAGCCATGGATGACAGCAGAGGTTCGTGGGCTGCTAAAGACCAGAGATGAAGCATTCAGATCAGGAGATAAAGCAGCCCTCAAAACAGCAAGAACCAATCTGTCTCATGGCATCAAGGCAAAACATCAGTATGCTAAAAAAAATCAACAATCACTTCACAGACAGCAGAGACACTCAGACCCTGTGGCAAGCTATTCAGACCATCACTGACTACAAGCCCCTTCCACAGGCCAGTGACGATGACACATCCTTACCAGAGGCACTCAACCACTTCTACTCACGATTTGAGATACAGAACGACACACCTGCACAGAAACTACCCACATCTCCAAACAACCAGGTACTCTGTCTCTCTCCAGCGAACGTAAGGAAGACCCTATCCAGGATTAACCCACGAAAGGCTGCGGGCCCTGACAACATACCTGGACGTGTACTGAAAGACTGTGCTGCACAGCTGACGGATGTCCTAACAGACATCTTCAACATCTCGCTGAGCCAGGCAGTCATCCCCACGTGTCTCAAATCCACCTCCATAATTCCAGTACCAAAGAAGTCACCTGTGTCCTGTCTGAATGACTGTCGTCCCATAGCACTGACCCCAATCATGATGAAGTGCTTTGAGAGGTTAGTCATGCAGCACATGAAGTCCAGTCTCCCAAACACGCTGGACCCACTCCAGTTTGCATACCGTCCAAACCCTTTCACGGACGATGCAATATCCACCACTCTCCACCTAGCTCTTACCCACCTGGAACAGAAAGACTCTTATGTTAGAATGCTGTTCATTGACTTCAGCTCAGCATTCAACACAATAATCCCACAACAGCTCATCCACAAACTAAACCTGCTCGGCCTTAACACCTCCCTCTGTAATTGGATCCTGGACTTTTTAACTGCAAGACCTCAGTCAGTCCATGTCGGCCGCAACACCTCCAGCACTACCACACTGAGCACAGGTGCCCCACAAGGCTGTGTGCTCAGCCCACTGCTCTTCACGCTGCTGACCCACGACTGCACTGCCAAGTCCAGCTCCAACCACATCATCAAGTTTGCTGATGACACAACTGTGGTAGGCCTCATCAGCAACAACGATGAAACGCACTACAGAGAGGAAGTGGCACAGCTGGCTGAATGGTGTGGTGCTAACAACCTGTCCCTCAATGTGGAGAAGACAAAGGAGGTTGTGATGGACTGCAGGAGAAACTCTGTCGACCACCCCCCGCTGACCATCGATGGCTCAACTGTGGAGAGAGTCGGCAGCACTAAATTCCTGGGGGTGCACATCACAAAGGATCTCACCTGGACCACCAACGTCACGCCGCTCAACAAGAAGGGACAACAGCGCCTCCACTTTCTCCGCTGGCTGAAAAGGGCAAGTCTCCCTCCACCCATCCTCACCACTTTTTACAGGGGCACCATTGAGAGTGTGCTGACCACCTGCATCACTGTCTGGTATGGGAACTGCAGTGCTGCTGACCGCAAGACCCTACAACGGACAGTGAATACTGCCGCAAAGATCATCGGTGCCCCTCTCCCCTCCATCCTGGACATTTTCCTTTCACGATGCTCCAACAAGGCCACCAGTATCGTGAAGGACCCCACCCACCCCTCTCACAACCTCTTCCAGCTCCTGCCATCAGGTAGAAGGTACCGGAGCATCAGAGCTCGCTCTGTCAGATTGCTCAACAGCTTTTTTCCCCAGGCTGTGAGAGCTCTTAACTCCAATCCCCCTGTCCCCCTCTGAAACCATGAACACCTCAGCCCTCCCACCCCCAACTCATTAAAAACTGTTGACAATTTTACTAAGTGCAATTCTGAATGTGCTACACACAGGTGAGTGGGCTATACAAACCTCCTGTAGTAACGCACTCATATCACTATATGCACACTAGACACTTTCTATAAACACTCCCTGCCACAAAGACTCTTAAGAAAATATACTTGATATATCTAAAGTCTACCTGAACTTTGCACTACAAAATAATACATGTTTACTTGACCATTGCACTACAAAATCTTTTTGCACTATGCACTGTCTCCCACAAAATCTCTCTTCTGCACAATAATTTAATGAAAAAAGAAAGTCGTGACGTATTGTCAAGTATGGTGACCCATACTCGAAATTGGTGCTCTGCATTTAACCCATCCAAGTGCACACACACAGCAGTGAATAGTGAACAAACACACACACACACCGTGAACACACACCCGGAGCAGTGGGCAGCCATTGCTCCAGCGCCCGGGGAGCAATTGGGGGTTCGGTGCCTTGCTCAAGGGCACCTCAGTCATGGTATCGAAGGCAGAGAGAGTGCTGTTCATTCACAAACCCCACCTTCAATTCCTGCCGGTGCGAGAATCGAACCGGCAACCTTCAGGTTACAAGCCCGACTCCCTAACCATTAGGCCACGACTTAAAACTCTCAGACATATTTTAAAGATTCTATGCTTTTAAAGATTCGAACTTTAAATATTTCACATACTTTTGAAAATCCAGCGTTTAGTTGATCCTGATAAGTGCTCGTCGTCACAGTTGTAAACACGACGGCTTTCTTCTTTCGCAAGGGGTTTTGGCATCACGGCATCTTTGTTTCCAGGCAGAACGTTAAAGAACGCGACACACACGTCTCCCGGAAATCCTGTATAATTCAACCAATCTCAACCAAGTCATGGCCTGATGGTTAGGGAGACGGGCTTGTAACCTGAAGGTTGCCGGTTCGATTCTCGCACCGGCAGGAATTTAATTGAATTGAAGGTGGGGATTGTGAACAAACAGTACTCTCTCTGCCTTTGATACCATGACTGAGGTGCCCTTGAGCAAGGCACTGAACCCCCAATTGCTCCCTGGGTGCTGGAGCAATGGCTACCCACTGCTCTGTGTGTGCGTTTGTTCACTACTTACTGCTGTGTGTGTGCACTTAGATGGGTTAAATGCAGAGCACCAATTTTGAGTATGGGTCACCATACTTGACAATACGTCACGACTTTCACTTTCATATATATATGAAATACTATATATATACTCTCATTCCGGCGTATATATATATATGTATTTCTATATATAGTATATATATATGTAGTTCCTAGCCATATTGGCCAAGAAAATCGCAACTTTTCATTTTCCGTCGGTCTTAGTACACGATGTAACTACAGAAGAGTCAAGTTTTAAATAGGAAAATTATCGAAACTCTTTGGTCATTTTTGAGCGAGATGCTAATGGTCTAATCCGATTCAATGATCTATGCTAAGCTAAGCTAAAAGTGCTACCGCCAGACGCAGAGATCGGCTGAATGGATTCAAAAATGGTAAAACTCAACTGTTTAACTCTAGGGGACTTGTAAAATGAGCCTATTTCCAAAAAAAAGTGGAGTGCTCCTTTAAATCCTTACCACATGAACAAATACCAGAATCCAGCTGATGGCTGGATGGATTGAGAAAGTGAGAGGGATTTGTGACATCAGCTGAAGAGGAAAAGTCGCTTTAGTGGTGGAGCAAGTTATTACATTTTGATTATGAAGACAAACATTTTTTTTATTTAGAATAACGTGCACTGATGAATCATTCGCAATAAGACCAGGAATGTGTATTAAGGAAGCAAATAGGGTCGATTTTGATTCACGTGGACTTTAATGAGATGTCAGGCCTCGTGTGTGTATTAAAGTCATTTGTCTCTGTTGTGAGAGGGCTCTTTCATCCATTAACGCCGTATGAGAGTAAACAGGCCCACGCTGCGCTGTGAGGATTCTTTGGGCCCCTGTCGGAGCGACGGAGGGCCTCTGAGAGGCGCGAGAAAAACGACAGGGAGGATGTGAGCTAAAGTAAATTTGCAGGATCACTACAGTGACGGTTTTAGTGGCAGTGACAGAAACTGATTAAAGGACCACTGTGGAGAGGAAGAGGGAGAAAGAGCGAATGTAAGCCTGGAATTAATGGCGTTGCCATCCTTCTTTCATCCTTCTATCACCAGATAACAGAGAAAGGCTTATAAAATGATATATGCGGTTATAAAAACCATATGATGTAAATCACATCCACCCAATCACTCCAGAAACGCAGTGAATTCATGAAACTGGTTAAAAAAAAACAGTCATAATTCACCCCACAATCATAAAATACTTTGTATTTTAATAATTTTATTTTAATTTTATACTTTTTTTTGTTTTATTTAAACTGCATTTACACATAAATTAATATTATAACTGATGAATTGCTTTTAATTTATGCTGATCTGAAAAACAAATTAAGATTAAATTATAAATAATACATTGAAAAGAAACACTGAAGACTTTTTAAATATAATTACATAATTTTATTAACCTTTATTATTATTATTAAAATTATTTATGTACTGTATATGGGTGTATACTGTTTAATATATATTACAATTAAATTACAATTAAAACGTAGTAATATATGTACTGTGTTGCATTTATACTGATTTAATGCATAACATTAATTAAACTGAAATTATTTAACATTAAAGATATTTAATTAAAAATGTATTATACAACACAATTACTTCTATTGTATAAATATATTCAACTCCTTTAAACAGGCTTTATTTTATTTATTTATTTATTCTCTTTTTTGGAACGAAATGCGACCTGGATGTATTTTTGTGATATCTCATAATTGCGAGACGTCACATTGCCAGAAGTGAGTTGCTTTTAACTGGCATACACACAAACACCAACACCTGCAGGTACACAAACATTATGGCAACAGTGACTACAAACAGCGTTTCACACAAACACATCCAAATCTCCTACAGCCAGACGCAAAAACACACGTAATCAGGGCGGCCCATACTGGCAGATTTCAAACAGCCTGTGTTGAGTCAGTCTGAGGGTGAGTGGATCAGAACAAGCCTGATCAAACAACATGTTGAGTGCAGCCAAAAGAGGATGGACGAAAACAGACACAAAGAGAATATGAAGAGAAAGGCAGATTGAAGGCCTATTCACACCAAGCAGCTTACTTCACAATCAGTTCGTTTTTGTGCATGCAAAAACCTCAAAGGCCAATGATATTTAAGTTGAAGTAAGTCATTTGCGTTGCCAAACGTTATAGAGTGTAACAATCGGTTCTGGAAATAACATCAATTGATAACTTATAAACCTTTAAAGATGGACCTGTTGTGAGCTCTGAGGTTCTTCATCAATGGTATATGAATTTTTAAACCAACCATTAGCATTATTTCAATTATTTTTTTTAAATAACCATGTTTAACAGCAGAATTTGTGGTGAAAAACTACATTACCCATGATGGTGTGCCGAAAATCCCACCAATCACACAGTGGCGTCCAGAAAAATATGACAAATGACTTGCTGCAGACGTCCACTCCCATTAAAGGTGGGGTATGCATTTTTTCAAAAATGCTTTAGAAAATGAGTCGGGGCCGAGTACCAAAACAAACTTGTAGCCAATCAGCAGTAAGGGGCATGTCTACTCATGATGCAGGGGAGAGAGCGCTCATCAGTGCACATGACGGACATTAGCCGAGCCGAGCGACGACAGAAAGATAGAGATGGCGGATAAAAAACAAAAGAGGAAAACGTCTGCGGAACAAAAGAAGGCTTACACCGTGTCTACACCAGACGAGACAGTTGTCCTGTCACGGTCTGTCTACACTGGACGCGACAAAGCGACCATTGAAAATCATTTGAAATTTGTGTCAATATGTCATAAATAGAACGTGGCAGCAGTTTATTGTCGGGGATTTGTCGCGTCCGGTGTAGACATGGTGTTACGATAAGGCAAGAAGTAGGACCCATGTAAATATCGGATCAGCTTTCCAGCACTAGAGAGAACTCAAGGAGCGGGAAGGCCTTGCGATCGGATACCGAGGTTGCTTTGTTTCTTCTCAATAGGTGAGTAACATTGGTTTTGCTTTGTTTTACAGAACTAATCGTAGCCGTACATATGTGTGGGGCGGAGCTATCAAAATAGGGGCGAGACCCTTTTGGGTTAGGGGCGTGTTTGTTTTGGTGATTTCAAATGTCAACATTGGCTACCAGAAATCGCTTACCCCACCTTTAAGCACAAAATGGAGACTCAATACACTCTGCAAACTCAAAAATATTTGATTATGCATATTTTGCAATATACCTACAAAATATTGTTTATATAGACATAATTGATAACTTTAAATTAATAGTTTTATATTTCACCATCATTTTAAATTTGATTATGTCATTAGCAATGCTTAATGGGATTGTAGTTCTTTCCTTCACTAAAGCCATTATGTTCACAATCTACTGTATTTTTTCCAAAAAAAAAAAAATTGGTTCAAATAAAAGTTTGTAATGTTTATTCACTCACCTTAGCCTGATTTGTGGCTTTTTTTGTTTAATAGAGACTTTTTTTTAAATCCATATGGGAAAAATCAATGTAAAAAAAATACTTCTGGAACCAATGTGGGCAGCCACTAATGTATGGTTAATGTAGAAACCATGTGCCACACTCCATTTTCAGAAAAATCATATCATGAATAGCGCATTTATAGTTGTTTCTGCGCATTAAACCAGGTTAGGATGAAGTATTTTTACACTTAATTAAACTCCATACTTCAGGCATCTGGGATAAAAGAAGTGACATCTTTTTCGTCACATTTCATTCTTGCTGAATGTCTTGTTTCATTTGGAATTGCATCACATTGTGAAAGTAAAATGGTTTGCTAAAGTCGTTCCATGTCAGCTATAACCGATGACAACCGTGAGGCACCTCAGACAAAATTCAGCCATAATGTGTCACCGACACAGAGGCGACAGAACCTCCAAGTGTGTCTCTTACTGCAAAATACAAGCTTGTCAATCAAGAACTGGGAAGCTAGTCTGTGGTCTGGATGTCTCTAAGGACAGAGATGGCATGAGAGAGAAAAACAGAGACAAAGAGACAGAACAGGAGGTACAGAAACACATGTAGTGAAGGAGAGAGAGGGGGCAATGAACAGAATAGTAAAACAGAAAGATGAAACTGGCACCTCAGATCTCCTGTGTAGACTGACAGGGCCGAGACACGGGGCGAGGGATGGAGAGGGAGAGGGAGCGAGAGAAGAGGAAGAAACAGAGATGGGCTACATCAGGCCACCTGACTGGCATTCTCTTTGTGAATAGAGCACATCTGCATCCCATCAAACCCCGGCACACTGACAACATTCCTGCTCGAGAAACTGTGTGATTACACACTTCATTTCTAACGTACAGTAAGGGCTTCGACATCGCCAGAAATGTTCAGTTCAGGTCACCTCCTTTTATGTCTGATGGTTCTTGTCAAGGAACTATCTGAAGTGTCAGAGATTCTCTCAGGCAAAGGTCAGAAAGAAGTTTTAATACAAGCGAGCAACAGACATAAGATAAAACCTGTGAAATAACCTTAGTTTAAATACTAAAAAGAGTAGATTTGGCAGACATTTAGCTGTTTTTTTATAGTTAAATCACATATTGTATAAGATATAAAAAAAATTTTAAAGAAACTAATACTTTGAGTCAGGAAATCAAAATACCCAATCAAAAGTGACCGTAAAGACATTATTGAAAATACTATTCAAAAAATGCTGTTCTACTCATCGAAAAATCATGAATGTTTCTTGAGCAGCAAATCAACATATTGGAATGATTTCTGAAGGATCATGTGACATTGAAAACCGAAATTGTAATAATATTTCACAATATTGCTGTGTTTCTGTATTGTTTGCAGCCTTGTTGAGCAGAAGAGACTTCTTTTATTATATAATTATAATTAAAATAAATGAGTTAAATAATATTTATATAATTTTTTAAAGATTTATTTTTGGATTTATTATGATTATTATGATTTATTATGATTATCACAGCATGTAGACAGAAAACAAAGTGGGAGAGAAAGGGGGGATGGCATGGGGAAAAGTCAGCGAGCCGGGACGCGAACTCGGGACCCCCAACGCACAACTGTGCTAAATGTCAGTGCACTGCAGGGCTATTGGCACTGATCTAATTTATATAATAAATTAAAATGCATTAACCAATAACCTATTGACCTATGAATATATAGTATAATATACAGTATATATATATATATATATATATATATATATATATATATATATATATATATATATATATA
Source organism: Spinibarbus caldwelli (assembly GCA_039654775.1). Classification (NCBI taxonomy): domain Eukaryota; kingdom Metazoa; phylum Chordata; class Actinopteri; order Cypriniformes; family Cyprinidae; genus Spinibarbus; species Spinibarbus caldwelli. Next base: position 5,312,753 of record CM077242.1, on the reverse strand, counting down.
TATATATGTATGCATTAATTCATTTATACATATAATAAAAAATAAAAATCTAAACTTGATGGATGCAAACCAAAAACACTGAAACTAATGTAAAACAGATTTCTATAGCACATACTTTAACATTACACATTTTCTGATAGTTATGGCCTTTCTCTGACTTCATACTTATATATCACAAAATCCTGTCCATACCTCTTCTGCACACACACACAAACACATGCGCACATACACACACACACACACACACACACACACACCTGTCTCAGCTGCATTACAATGGAGTTGAGGAGGTGAGCAGCTGGTGCAGGTTCAAATTAGTGCCATTCTGTCTACAAGTGTTTGTGTGTGTACTATATGTAAGTGTGTGTGTCTATGTATGAGAGCAGCATATGCTCAGGTCAATCTCTCTCTCCACTGGAGTCTAATGGGCACAAAGAGGTGAAGTAACAAGAGATAGAGGAGTAGATGAGAAGAAAGACTATTGGGTCATAAGCCCATCTGTCAGACAGACAGATCACAGCGCTGAGAGAATGAGCAAGGATGAGGTGAGGTAAAGCATCAAGGCACAGGTCAAAGTGGAATTGAGCAAGGTCAAAGGTCACAGAAAACAGCAACCTACCAGGTTGCACATATTCCTTGCTAGTAACCAGTTTGGCTATTTCAGCTGCAATCATTGTTCACACAGTCAGAGTGGATTGACTTGTATTTACTAACAGGCGAGTATTGAATCCTTTTGTTCATACAACAGCAGACAGGTGGGTTTCTTTTAGTAAAATTTTTTTATTAAAAACTACAGAAAAAGCAATGGTCCTTATGATGAATGACAATTAATGAAACTACACAGTTACAAATTTAAAACACATTAAAAACACCATTATGACTGTTTAAATAAGCATATTCATGTTCAAACAAACAACTTTATCAATACATAATTATTTTTAAGAAAAACAAATTCACTTAAAAAAAAAAAAAACTCTATTATATGTGATTGCCACAATTTTATCAATCCAGGAAATAAGGCTTTTCTATTTTTAGTTTTCAAGCTCCATCAAACAGTTTGCTCAAATTATACTTTGAATAATTACTGAGTATATGGTACGCCTCAAATTGTTTGTTTAAGTGTAAACCTTAAATGCACACATGGACTGTGATGTCTGTGTGTGTGTGTGTGTGTGTGTGTGTGTGTGTGTGTGTGTGTGTGTGTGTGTGTGTGTGTGTGTGTGTGTGTGTGTGATAACAAAAGTAGCACACAGTCTTCATTTATTAAAAGAGTGAAGAATCAGTGCTGATGACTCTATTATACAATTAATATGCATTACAGCAATATTTACGAGAGCTTTCTGCTGTTTTTACTGCCAGCCGTCTGTGTTCATGACTCAGAGACCAATAGCATGCTGCTTCCTCTAGTACAGACGACAGAGACAGTCACAGGTTAGACCAGAAACATACTCTAACACAAGCGTGCAAACACAGATGCCAAAGCTTGGACAGTGCATTACAAGCATGTTGTCCTGTTGTACATGCAGTGGGTCCAAAAGTTTATAATGAAAATACTTTTCTAATTTAATATATTTTTGAATGGCAAATTATATCCAGCATAGCAATTTGAGTAAAACATTCAACTGAACTAAGACAATAAATCTGATTAAGTCAAGTCACATAACATTAATATAGAGCTTTATAAAATACAGATTGTAACAGGAAAATAACAATGTCAATGCTGTAAAATTAATCAATTATGAAAGAAATTAAAATTTAGCTGTGAAGCAGCTCTACAGAAGATAATGGTGTCATTCTTAAGCTGTTGTTTCAGTTCACTTCAATAACTGTCTGTGCAAAGTAGTTCTCATGACCAATGTGACAATATGACACATATATTTCTGTGATGGTAAAAAACCTCAGTACTCAAGGGGGCAATAGAGCTTCTTTCAAATCTCTGCGGCATTAAATAGTAGTTAAGTACAAATATGTTAAGAGTTTACCTAACTTTTAACTTGCACAGCAAGTTTCTAATTAAACTTTTGCTTTGATCATGACAATGATATACCTGAAAACGATCACAGAAGACAACAAAACTGTCAGCTATAGCACCCCTTGTGGCAATGCTGAGAATGCAATGAATTTCTGACATTTTTGAAGAACAACACACAAAATTGTGTTTACAACAGGGCAAGTTTACAAGTTTAAAAAGTGCAATGAGAAAGTGCAATGCAACCTTAAATCGCATCTGTCTCTTTTCACAACTATGATATGACTTAAATCCCTGTTTGCCACTAAACCTTTTTTTAGAATGATCATCTTCCAAAAAGTGAAGCAACAAGTTTCCGTTTCTAAAAGTGTAGATATAATAGTCGATACACCCTGGGTTCAAGTACCTGCATAGAGTATGCTGCGGCCACGAGTCCTGAATAACTCAACATTATGAGCCGAGCAAGACTGCCTCCTTATAAAGCTGTGTGCTTTTAAGAGGCAGCTGGGTAAAGCGAGTAAATGTTGTACAATGACCCTCTCTCTCTCTCTCACTTTACCTTCTCTCATCTTCCACTCCCACACACACCACTCAGCTGGACATTTTCACTCACCCACACAAAGACACACACACACACACACACACACACACACACACACACACACACACACTTGCATCAGTAGCATTTGGTGATGACTGTTAATGTAAAATGTGTGACCTTCACTTCGGCTCAGAGTCCTAATGCCACCATCCCACAATGCAACTGGAGCTGATTGCATACTTGCAGACACACATGCAGACAGGCACACACGCATCTATATAGTCATTTCACAGTTTCTCACAGATTCAAACTCCAAAAAGTGAGTCATGAAGTCTAAAAACCTCATGATACAAGTCATTCTGATCTTTCAGAAACAATTTCCATTTTCCATCTTTCTCTTGCTTTCTTTTGGAAGCATTTTATGCTCATAGAAAAGAAATGTTACAAATGAGATTTCTTTAATACCTCAGTTGTTCTTCAGAGACAGCAATAAGGTAAACCTATTACATTAAGTAAGCTATTTGTAGGTTGGTTTTCCCCAGAAGTTGCTCTGTTTGTTTGATCTGTTCAAAACGTTACTCTGTTTGTATGAATATCCCTACCAGTCCGACAATGCAACAATGAATTAACCAATGGCATGAGTTTGGGGCGGGACTATCTGTTCATTTGACCAACTGCAGACTGGGGCAGTGTCTGAACAATCTGTTTGAAATCAGTCATAGAGTGCTACATGAGTCGTAACGCTAGAAAACTTCTGGTTCAATCGTCCCAGAATAATTTTTTTTTAAATGTGTTTTTGGTTAAATGTCTGAAATAAGGTTTGTGGTTAACACAAGATTTTTCCATGTTTTATTCTACAACATGCAACAAAATGCATCAGAAACAGGCCTACCCCTCACTTTTTTAACAGCAAACAGGAAAGCTCATCTACTCACTAGTCTGCTTTCATAGCCTTGTTGTGATTATAATCACGCTCTTGCAAACTATTATAACTTCAAAAAAAGGCCTTTCACACTGTGCTTAACCCTGGGTTATCGTCGTTCTAAACACTGCTTTTAACCCCAGGTAAAGAAATGTTTCACACCTGTAATCTGAAAGCGGTGTTAGCACCACTATTTACCTGGGTGCTAAGTTTGTTCAGTGTGAAACGGAGATGCTGGACACTTGGCAACAGATAACCAATCAGAAAATGAGCAGCAAGGCTCATGTCACATCAGTAACAGGAAACACGTGTCGTGTAAACAGCAGAGAAAAGAAAGAAATGTCAAAAGACTGAAAGTGTGTGAACTGGAGTGATGAGGAGACAGTATTATTCTTAAAATGGCTAAAGACCTACACGGCGACATTTTTTTAATAACTGGCAAGACGCGGGAAAAGCTGTGTAAACAGGTTGCCTGCTGTTCGTCCAATCAGTGACAGTGACACCGCAAATAGTATGAGCAGTGTGAAACGTGATTACAGATAACCCAGAATTCCATTTATCCAAGGTTTAGGATGACCCAGGGTCAACAATTTCAAGTGTGAAAAGCCCTAAAGAGTTGTTTGAAGCTTAGTGGTGTTGACGTTGAAGTAATGCGACCATGTTGTAGTTCGTTTAAAGCCTACGTTTAGTGTTTTACTTCTGCCGATTGAATTAAGGCTTCAAAATTCATAAAAGTTGTGTTCATTTTTGAAGATTATCATGATAAACAAAACATTTACGTATCAAACTTTTGTTTGTCACAGAGCTTATTTGGAAAAACTGAGAATTTATAATGGAAAAATCCTATTGGCTTTTTGTCAAGGGAACCAGGGTAGAGGGCCTACAAAATGGCATCATCCCTGCAGCGCTCTATTATTTTAGCAGTTCTGTTTGGTGATGCAAATGGAAATAAATGGAAAAATGACAGAAAAGGGAAAAATCTTATGGTGTTGCAGTGTATCTACATAAACGATGACATTTTAATGTATATTAATATCAATCCACAAGATTTTAAATTGCAAAGTGGAAAAATTTCAGTGAATAAGGGCGCATTTTTTGTTCATACAAAACTATTGCATGACTTCATAAGATTTAAACTTAGCAAATTAGTCAAATCAACTTGCCTTTTGAGTTTTAAAAAGGGAACATAATAAACACATTTGAGAACCATTGTTTTATTGTAGTACAATACAAAATGACTGTATTTAGTCATTAGAATCTCATTAAAAACTACACACTCAAATGTTTGTATGCATTACGCTAATGAGAATTTGTAGGTGAAAACCACCATGTTTTTGTGAGATTTATCCTTTAGCCTCATTTGAATGTTTAATATCATGGACAAAGAGAATAAGAACATCTTGAGCTGAACATATTCACCCTCTTTTCTACAACACCATCAATTTCAGTCACAGTCCATCACTCTCCTAAAGTCTCATAGACTCTCAAACACGCTCTGGAACCAGCTGATTAAAGAGCGCTGAATGAACCGTATGTTTCCCCACGCGTCCGGGTGCAAGCAGGATGCATCGAGCCGGCGTGGCCTGCAGCAACGGCCTCCTGACCCCAGCTTTCACTGCCTAACACAGCGTGAACGCTCACCGTAATTAGATGCGGTGTGACAGTAGCTCATTATTCCTGGAATGCCTACAACTGAAGGAGAGCGTGTGTGTGTGAAGATTGTCATACAGCCGGTAGAAAACGTCTGCTGTGAGAACGGGGTCTATGCTTGAAAGATCCAGTAAGATCAGCTTTGATAAATGACGGCTCTATCATGCCCTAGATCGATCTAGTGGAGAAAAAAAAAAACACCTGGACGGAGAAGAGAGAAGATTTTCTGGCCATCGCAGTGCTAAAAAGAGGACAAGGGAAAAAAAGGTGCACTCATTTCTTCTCGCTGACCTTGTCTCAGAAGCTTCCGGTCCATTTCAGTGCACAGACACACACACGGACTGTAAACACAACATTCATGTCATCGATGCCACAGAGAGAGAGAGTTTGCGACAGCACATCACACATACTCATACACACTCAAGTGTGTCTGTACAAGACACCAAAATGAAACTGCCCTCTACTTATGAAGTTCAAACTCTAAGCTGTCTTGAGTTTCCCAGAAGACATTTCTGCAGAAGAACATAATGAGATTACATCCAACATATAGCAAGATTTCACCTCAATAATACATACAGTATCTTCAAGATAAAAACACTCACATAGCTAATTTAACCATATTCTGCAATACTACACATGATTCTACAGGAGCAAATGTTTGTTTTCATTCAAATCTAATAACTTTCTTTGCTTTTTCTCCTCTGCTGATGTAATCAGGACAGTGTGGGTGGGGCAAATAATATTAACCAATAAAATCGTCATCTAACATCCAATAGTGTCAAAATCAAATTCACAACTATAATGATAACAACACATGAAAATCATTGGACTCACTTTCAGGACATTTTTCCAGTACATTCAGAACATTTTTTGGTTGTCAAAACATTGACAACCAATCAGAATCCATCTTTAAAGAGCTTGAACATTTAAAGTGGCAGATGACAAAACTGCAGTGCATGCTTGATAAACAGAACATTATTATGCGTTGTTGTGGCCGCTAATTAAGTTTTCATTATAGTTATCTTTATAGATATTTTTTTTATTTGAACAGGCCTTTAGAAAAGGGTTTTGCTTGTCTTTCATGAAAAAAAAATAAAATAAAATTAACATACTGCTTACTGCACAGTACACAGTGTATACAGTTACTTTTTCAAATAGTACATAAAACTATACAATATGAAACACTACACATTTCAAACAGTATTATGCCACATTGTTGTCTCGTGCATTTCAATACAGCATGTGTATTATGCATCATCTCCAAACTGTCCAACAGTCCAATCAAATTAAAATTCTAGAAAGAAAAAATAATGGCTTATATTACTTTCAGTTCATTTCTTGCACTGAAACTGGAATGTCAAATTGAGCACATTATTATCAGACATTAAATACTGCACATATGCAGTAGATCATTCATGTATATGGAAAATTTGTGTAGTCGCTACAGTATGCATACTAGCGTAAGCCCAATAGCACAATTTTGGTATGATATCTTTGATACATTTTAGGAGCCAGCGCTGTGGAGGAATTTTAGCCCACTCATCTTTGCAGAATTGTTGTAATTCAGCCACATTGGAGGGTTTTCGAGCATGAACCGCCTTTTTAAGGTCATGCCACAGCATCTCAATAGGATTCAGGTCAGGACTTTGACTAGGCCACTCCAAAGTCTTCATTTTGTTTTTCTTCAGTCATTCAGAGGTTTTCGTCACTTTTTCACACAGGGCCATGTGGGTTTGGATTTTGTTTTCCTTTCATAAAAAAAAAAAACTTCATTTAAAAACTGCGTGTTGTGTTTACTTGTGTTATATCTGATTAATATTTAAATCTGTTTGATGATCTGAAACATTAAAGTGTGACAAACATGCAAAAAAATAAAAAATCAGGAAAGGGGCAAACAATTTTTCACACCACTGTATATATTTCATCATTTCATGTATTCTCTGGGAATCGAACCCATGAGCTTGGTGTTTCCAGCACCATGCTCTATTATTAAGCTACAATAATGCTGTAGCATGAGAGTATGCTGCTCTGAAAATTGCCACTGTCTTCCCACCAGACCAGACACATTGTTGAAACATCAAGGATGTCTATACGCTCCATCTGTACGTACTCGGCTCTCTACTGTGTCATCTTCTGTCTTATCTAGTAACACTCTGAGAAGAACAACTGGTCCTGTGTTTGAAGTGTTCTGATATTTTTCAAGGCTTGTTTTTTCTCTCTTTTTTCATTTCTTTTTGATGTGAAGCCCTCGACTCATTTAGAGAGAGGCTTGGTAATTGAATGTTGAACACTTCATGAAAAGAGACTTGACTTCTCACCAAGTTCTGATACAGTGGACAAAGGTGTCAGTCTCCATAACGTGTCACCTCTTGCTAACAGTCAGAAAAGTCAGAGTAAAAACCACAGATATACACATAAATGCCTCATTAGCAGCTGTTTCTATAGGCCCCTATACATAAGCCAAATTGGAGCAATCAATACGAGTCCATGAACACTTAAGAGCAAGCTGACTTTTATAAATTACATTATATTATATAAATGTATTTACTGGAACATTTAATCAACTGGGTACTTTCTGTATAAAAGTATTATATTGTATTATATTGTATTGTATTATATTATATTATATTATATTATGTTATGTTATGTTATGTTATGTTATGTTATGTTATGTTATGTTATGTTATGTTATGTTATGTTATGTTATATTATGTTATGTTATGTTATGTTATGTTATGTTATGTTATATGTTATGTTATGTTATGTTATGTTATGTTATGTTATGTTATGTTATACATTTTTATTTCCACAAGACCACCAAAGATCCAAAATACACACTTCATCAATGTCAGAGTACACACCTCTTTATACAACATGCAGGTGATGGAAGGAAGAAAGAAAGAAAGAAAGAAAGAAAGAAAGAAAGAAAGAAAGAAAGAGAGAAACAAACAAACAAACAAACAAACAAATACTTGGTCTGTCACACAACTCTACAATATTAATTACATCAGAGCAGCTTGTGAATAATTAAGAATGCCTATTTAACAGCTCTGAATAATTTAGCTCCAATCAGGGCATGTGTGTATAATGTGATCGATAAGCACAGAGTTTAACCAGTGAATCAGCAAAGGTCTCTATAAGAACTCGGTGTTCTTGCGTATCTATCCACTGCTGAGGCAGTCAATCATAAAGTGTGAAAGCCATGATTAAACGTAGGTACATTTCTACAATGCAGTACATTTTCATTCCCTCATCAGATATTTTAAAATAAAACAAATATATTTATCAACATGCAAATCATATTAGTCAGTTTCATAAAATATCACAAAAAAGTTAAATATAATTCTACAATTATATTATTAATAATTATATATATATATATATTTTTTTTTTATGTGAAGCATTTCCAATAGTCTTTATTTGCATGTTTTGCAGTGTATACACATACTGTATAAGCTAACTGTCAATCCCTCACTGGACAATATCTAACTTTAGCTCTCTATTTCCATCTCTTCTGACTGCGTTCTTGCTGTTGTGTACAGTACATGTAAATAATCAAGACATAATTAATAAAGTGCCGGAATAACTGCATATTTCAGTCTTTCACAGAAATGCTTCCTCTTAAAGCACAACACAAGCACTTACAGAATTAAGGACATACAGAAACGTCAGACAGACGTCATCTTGTAAAGGCCTATGAATCATACAGCAATTTCCGATGTGGACACAAAAATGATATTAGTATTCTATGGAAGTTGTTCTCCCTCACTGAAACATGTTATTGAAGCTATAGCAAAACCCCACGGCACTTTGTGCTAATGTGCGCTCAGACTTGGTTTGTGTGTCCTCTGCAGAAGCGGCGTGCTAAAGCGTGCGACCGCTGACAGCTTCCTAAATGGTTTGTGGCTGTGGAATGAGGAGAAAGCCAGCTTTTCATGATATCTATTACAGTTTATTTAGGAAAGTGTCAGGAGGGATATTGCTGTGTCAAAACAGAACACACACATGCAGGAGGAATGCTATAGACAGGCTACAAACCAGATTTACTGGAAAAGTGTCAGAAATGCAACTGCCCCGCTTTCAGACATCCCTCACAGGAGAGGCTGCCTGCAGAACAAACGTGTTCAGAAAAATCACGAGGAATATCAGCGGCATGTTACATTGCATGTGCAAATGAGCGATGCTGATAAAATATTAAGGTATGGTGCGTTAATTTATGTCCAACAGTAAAAGGAATGTGTCCTGAAACGTTCTTAACAGGTGGTACTGAAAATTCATCTGATGCAGCAGTCTGTCTCTAAAGAAATTGTCTTAAATACAGGTTAAGCTCTATGAACAGCACCTGCTGCATTTTGTTAGTTTGTGAAAAAACTTAAGTCTGTGTATCGCCTAAATCAATAAGAAAGTGAAGTGCAGAAATCTACTGTAATCTTTTGAAATTTTTACTTTCACTTTTTAATCAATATAATACATTCTTGCTGAAAAAGTAATACTTTCTTTCAAAAAAATATATTTTGACCCCCAATAATACTTTCCTTAGCAAGGATGCATTCATTGAACTGATAAAAGGGATGGTAAAGACAATTATAATGTTACAAAAGTTTTCTAATATCTAATCATTTGTTCTTTTATGTATCAAGGAATCCTGAAATCATATTTTCTACAAAAAATATTAAGCAGTTTCAACAGTGATAATAAGAAGAAATAATAAGAAGACATGCGTAATAATGCTGAAAATTCAGCTTTGCATCACAGGAATAAATTACATTTTAAAATGTATTTCTTTTAAATTGTAATAATATTTCACATTATTACTATTTTTCCAGTGTTTTTGTTCAAATAAATGCATCCTTGGTGAGCATAAGAGACTTCTTTCAACAATCATCTTATTGACCCCAAACTATATTTATATCCATATAAATAAATATAAAATATACACAAATATAAAAACTAAACATAAATATAAAACTATATATAAAGAAAATAGAATTCTTCCTGTTGGAAATACAGTCAAAAGGTTTTATGGAGCAAATCTGAATATGGAAGACTACAAAAATATGCAAATATATATATTATTTTCAACAAAATATTTTTTGAACATGAAGTCGTAAATTGCTGATTTCCGTTTTTTCTTCTTGACAAAACTTCTACTTATATTGTCATATTATTTTCAAACAAAACATTTTTTATTTTCTGTCAAGTCATTCGCATATGTGAGTCTAAATCAGTGCAGCTCTCAGTCACACTGAGTAGATTCATTAATACATGAGAAAACATTGACATCCTGAGAATAACTTGCAAATTAACTCAGAGCTGCTCCTGTGTACACACAAGTTTGTGTGTGTGTGTGTGTGTGTGTGTGTTAGCAGGAAAAGGACAATACAATTAATCAGACCAGAGTGTGGCTCGAGTCCCAGAGAAACTGATGTATACACACAGTAAAGGACTTAATTCACAAATAAACAGGGTTATAATTCAGAGAGAGCGGAGGAGAGTGAAAGCAGACCATAAATATGCATTACATTGGGAGCAATATCATACATGCCAGAGAGAGAAGAAAGAGTAAGACAGAGAGAAAGAGGGAGAGAAGAAGGGGGAGGAAACTTCAGAGGAACAGACACTGCATATATCATCATAAAATGATCAATCATAAAATGTGCCCTTTCAAACACACACAGAGTGATATTCCACATCCTGTCCTCAAGGTAATAGTCGCATGCTCACGGGAAAGAAGAATCACAAATGAGATCATCAGAAATCTTGTTTGTTCCTCTTAGATAAAAATGAGATGAACTGAGATGTTTTCACACTTATTTTTCTCCTGAGACAAAGCACCAATTATCTCATATGTACAGTGGGTACGGAAAGTATTCAGACCCCCTTAAATTTTTCACTCTTTGTTATATTGCAGCCATTTGCTACAATCATTTAAGTTCATTTTTTTTCCTCATTAATGTACACACAGCACCCCATATTGACAGAAAAACACAGAATTGTTGACATTTTTGCAGATTTATTAAAAAAGAAAAACTGAAATATCACATGGTCCTAAGTATTCAGACCCTTTGCTCAGTATTTAGTAGAAGCACCCTTTTGATCTAATACAGCCATGAGTCTTTTTGGGAAAGATGCAACAAGTTTTTCACACCTGGATTTGGGGATCCTCTGCCATTCCTCCTTGCAGATCCTCTCCAGTTCTGTCAGGTTGGATGGTAAACGTTGGTGGACAGCCATTTTTAGGTTTCTCTAGAGATGCTCAATTGGGTTTAAGTCAGGGCTCTGGCTGGGCCATTCAAGAACAGTCATGGAGTTGTTGTGAAGCCACTCCTTCGTTATTTTAGCTGTGTGCTTAGGGTCATTGTCTTGTTGGAAGGTAAAGCTTCGGCCCAGTCTGAGGTCCTGAGCACTCTGGAGAAGGTTTTCGTCCAGGATATCCCTGTACTTGGCCGCATTCATCTTTCCCTCGATTGCAACCAGTCGTCCTGTCCCTGCAGTTGAAAAACACCCCCACAGCATGATGCTGCCACCACCATGCTTCACTGTTGGGACTGTATTGGACAGGTGATGAGCAGTGCCTGGTTTTCTCCACACATACCGCTTAGAATTAAGGCCAAAAAGTTCCATCTTGGTCTCATCAGACCAGAGAATCTTATTTCTCACCATTTTGGAGTCCTTCGTGTGGGCTTTCATGTGTCTTGCACTGAGGAGAGGCTTCCGTCGGGCCACTCTGCCATAAAGCCCCGACTGGTGGAGGGCTGCAGTGATGGTTGACTTTCTACAACTTTCTCCCATCTCCCGACTGCATCTCTGGAGCTCAGCCACAGTGATCTTTGGGTTCTTCTTTACCTCTCTCACCAAGGCTCTTCTCCCCCGATAGCTCAGTTTGGCCGGACGGCCAGCTCTAGGAAGGGTTCTGGTCGTCCCAAACGTCTTCCATTTAAGGATTATGGAGGCCACTGTGCTCTTAGGAACCTTAAGTGCAGCAGAATTTTTTTTGTAACCTTGGCCAGATCTGTGCCTTGCCACAAGTCTGTCTCTGAGCTCTTCAGGCAGTTCCTTTGACCTCATGATTCTCATTTGCTCTGACATGCACTGTGAGCTGTAAGGTCTTATATAGACAGGTGTGTGGCTTTCCTAATCAAGTCCAATCAGTATATTCAAACACATCTGGACTCAAATGAAGGTGTAGAACCATCTCAAGGATGATCAGAAGAAATGGACAGCACCTGAGTTAAATATATGAGTGTCACAGCAAAGGGTCTGAATACTTAGGACCATGTGATATTTCAGTTTTTCTTTTTTAATAAATCTGCAAAAATGTCAACAATTCTGTGTTTTTCTGTCAATATGGGGTGCTCTGTGTACATTAATGAGGAAAAAAAATGAACTTAAACGATTTTAGCAAATGGCTGCAATATAACAAAGAGTGAAAAATTTAAGGGGGTCTGAATACTTTCCGTACCCACTGTATCACTATTAGAGTTTCAGAAGATGTCTGTGCTCAGATTTGCGTAGATACTGAAGTCTGTGATCAAAAGTCAGAGACCGTAATGTGAACTCAAACATTTCTCATCAAATTCTTCCAAGGCCAAATGATCTGAGCTGCTATTCATATTATTTCTAAAGCTCTACACTCTTACTGCATGACAACAACTGTCTCATTTGTGTCTATTTATATTCCTCCTGAAGTACTTTATAGGAGAAACATCTCAGATACATTTAAATAAAGCATAACTGTCAACTCCAAAGTTCTCTGGAACTGTGAAAAAGCAACATCTGAGCAATAACACTTTCATAGTTGTATACCTATTGCAACTGGTATTCGAGTGATTTTTCTTTTGGTTATATAGAGGTCACATGACAACTGCTTAGGATTTTATTGTTTTACTCTTATTCCAGACCCAGTATTTTAATGTTAAAATAAGAAAATCCATCACAAAAATATGAATTATTATATTTTAAAAACATCAAACTGTTTGAAAGCCTGTTAACACCACAGAATAAAACAAAGGTAACTGCAACTTTTTCTCTAATGATAAGTTTTTTTCCCTCACAATTCTGAGATAAAAAGTTAAAACTGTGAGATTGCAATTGGAAGAAAAAAGTTGCAGAAAGAAAGTCAGAATTATGATTTCTATTTTTATTTTAAAAACTCACAATTCAGAGAAAAGAAGTCAGAATTGTGAAATTTAAATTTGAAATACTGAGAAAAAAGTCCGATTTTTGAGTTTATATCTCACAATTCTGAGAATAATTCTGAGATATATCAGAATTGTGACATGAAAAAGTTGCAGTTACCTTTTTTATTTTTTATTTTTTTTTAATTCCATGGTGGAAATGCCTTATATAAAAATCTGAAGTAACCATAAAGCATTTCAATATTTTTTTGTGTGAAAATGATATAACAAAGACTGTCCATTTGAGTTTATAATTTAATTGTGTGTATTTAGGAGACATAAAAAGCTGCAATTTTATTATTTTTTTTTTATTTCCACGAGAGAAAGGTTATACATTTGAAATGTGCTGGAAATGACACTGTGTTGGAAATGACTTTAAGAAAAATGACAGAAATAAAATAATTTATGCATTTACAACACCAAACCTGTGCTCCTAAAGGACAAATAAAAAAATAAAATATGTGCAACTAACATTTTTACCAATGTTAAAGTCAGGAGGAAATTTCCTTTCTTAAAACATGTTCTTGGTTTTATTGAGAATGATTCACTGGTGAACATTTGTCTTTGTAATCCTTCCAACTACCACCATTTACAGAGCACTTTTCACAATCCAATCGATTCCCAATCAAATCAAGTCTTGTCCTACATTTTTTTCATTGAATGTCTGGCTATTATCAGAATTATCTCTCAAATAAAATCCGTCAAATTAGAGAAGTAAAATGGGTTATGAATGCCATTTCATGTTCACTGATAGCAGCTGGAAGTGGAAGAAGACTGTGTATGTTAGGTTTGCTATAGCACCCCTCGTGGCAACACTGAGAATACAATGCACATTTTGAATTGCATTCTGACGCATACTTATAGTTCGCTTCAGGCCTTACACTCCAGCACTCACACACACACATGTACAATAAAGTGAGATGTGGTAATACAGAAGACTATCAGCTTTTCATAAGTAAATTCAATAACCTCCTCTCACATTTTACAGCTACAGAGAGTCTGATGAAAGCAATAACAGCTTTTAGCGGCTCATGAGACTTAATGCACAGAGAGATCATCTGGCTATTCATTAGAGAGAGTTTCTTTCTGGATTCTGTGTGTGTGTGTGTGTGTGTGTGTGTGTGTGTGTGTGTGTGTGTGTGTGTGTGTGTGTGTGTGTGTGTGTGTGTATGTGTGTGTGTGTGTGTGTGTGTGTGTGTGAGCTACAATCTCATTACACATATCTAATCTAACTATTACATTCAGCTTCCTACTCTGAGAGCTTTTAAATTACATTACACTCACGTACACACAGAGACGCATCTCAGTGAACACATGTAAATGCATGTAACACAGACATGTAGCTGGGTGGCTCTGAATGCACTATTGAGATCTGCTCTCTCTCTCATACCTGGTGTTTATTCGTTTCCACACATTTTTTTGTCACAGTGGTTGATTTTTACTACAACAAGCAGATTTCAGCTGTTTTCATTTCATTATATGAAGGTCACATTACAGCTGTCTTGGATTTAGATCATTTTACTCTTCGCCCAGACCCAGGCTTTCAATCTTAAAAGACTGAAATAATCATTAACCATTTTGATATTAATTGTATGAAAAGGATTTATATCAATTTTACACCAATTAAAAGGGTCATTTCCACCAAAACCAATAATTTTGCACCTATTAATGTAACATTTTATTTTTAAATGTCATTTACACAACACAATGATATTAAACTGGATGTGCTTGATATGGCACTGTGATGGCAATGACTTAAAATAACAGTGTTTACACTACCTTTCAGAAGATTAGGGTAAAAATGTTTTTAAGGTTTTTGAAATAACTCTCTTACTCTCACTAAGGCTGCATTTATTTGATCAAAAATACAGTAAAACTGTATACTGTCAAATATTACTTAGTTATTACAGTTAGTTATGACTGTTTAAAATGACTGGCTTCCATTTTGTCAGGCCTATGTTTGTGTTGTGTTTTCTGTCCTTGTGATCTCCATGTCCTAGTTTTACCTTTTGTATGTCCATATTTGATTTTGTTCCTTTTCCTGTTCTCGTTTAGTTAATTTAGTCCCACCTGTTTCAGTTTTCCCTGATTATGTTCCCTGATTAGTTCATTATGTTCATTCTGTTCCACCTGTGTTTATTAATTACCTAGTGTACTTCAGCCCTGTGTTTCCCTGTCTAGAGTGTCCGGTATTAACGTTGATGTCCTGTTTCCTGTGTGTGTCTCTGCCCTGCCTTGTGTTACCCTGTTCTGGATTTGATTAATGACTGGTTATTTTGAGTTTACTCCTCGTCTCCTCGCTTCCCTTGTGTTTGATCGTGACAGAATACCGGACCAAACAGTAAGCGGCACCCCATCTCCCTGTTTTGTTTCTCGTTTTTTGAGCGTTTTTTTGTTTTCCTGTTTTTTCCCCTGCGGCTTGGAAGTCGCCATTCCCAAGCTACTTGCTTCTCGTGATGCCTCGATGGAAGCGGTTCCTGAGTTCACCTCTAAGAGGGCCCCTGTCACCACGTTCAGCCCAAGGAGGACTGTTGGTCTCATGTCCGGCCTAGAGAGGGCCTCAGATTCCGAGCCTAGCCCTGAACGGGCTCCTGTTCCTGTGGATAGCCCCGAGAGGGCTCCTGTTCCTGTGTGTAACCCAAGGAGGGCTCCTGTTCCTGAGTTTAGCCCAAGGAGGGCTCCTGTTCCTGAATCCGGGCCAGTGAGGGCTCCAGTCCCCGAATCCGGCCCAGTGAGGGCTCCAGTCCCCAGATCCAGCCCAGTGAGGGCCTCTAGACCCGAGATTCTCCCCAAGTAAATTTTGGGGGGGGGGGCAAATAGAGCTCCAGCTGGGGGCCGTTGGCCAAGGCCACGGAGGCAGATTCACCATGGCTTCCTGAGCTCCCTGCTCTGGCATGGCCGCCCGAGCTCCCAGCTCCGCCATGGCTCCCTGGACTATCCATCCGCCAGGGTCTCCCGGATTGGGTCCCACTCTGGAGCCTGGCCATCCCTGTGTGTTACCGGTCCTGAGGGGCAGGCATTTGGTTTTGTTCCTTTTCCTTTTCTCGTTTAGTTAATTTAATCCCACCTGTTTCAGTTCTCCCTGATTATGTTCCCTGATTAGTTCATTATGTTCATTCTGTTCCACCTGTGTTTATTAATTACCTAGTGTACTTAAGCCCTGTGTTTCCCTGTCTAGAGTGTCCGGTATTAACGTTGATGTCCTGTTTCCTGTGTGTCTCTGCCCTGACTTGTGTTACCCCATTCTGGATTTGATTAAAGACTGGTTATTTTGAGTTTATTCCTCGTCTCCTCGCTTCCCTTGTGTTTGATCATGACACATTTGAATATATTTTAAAAAGTAATTTATTCCTGTAATGGCAAAGCTGAATTTTCAGCAGTCAATATTCCAGTCTTCAGCGAAGTCCTTCAGAAATCATCATAATATGCTAAACTGGTCCTCAAGAAACATTTATTATTAATGTAGTTTCATGCAATGCTCACTGAATAAAAGTATTAAAATATTTCTAGTGCTGTCAAACGATTAATCGCATCCAAAATAAAAGTTTTTGTTTACATACTATATGAGTGTGTACTGTGTATATTTATTATGTGTATATATATAAATACAAACACATGCTTGTATATATTTAAGAAAAATATGTTATGTTTATATATTAAATATATATATATATAATAATATAAATATGTAAATGTATAGATACAGTGGGGCAAAAAAGTATTTGGTCAGCCACCAATTGTGCAAATTCTCCCACTTAAAAAGATGAGAGAGGCCTGTAATTTTCATCATAGGTATACCTCAACTATGAGAGACAAAATGAGAAAAAAAAAAATCCAGAAAATCACATTGTAGGATTTTTAAAGAATTTATTTGCAAATTATGGTGGAAAATAAGTATTTGGTCAATAACAAAATTTCATCTCAATACTTTGTTATATACCCTTTGTTGGCAATGACAGAGGTCAAACGTTTTCTGTAAGTCTTCACAAGGTTTTCACACACTGTTGCTGGTATTTTGGCCCATTCCTTCATGCGGATCTCCTCTAGAGCAGTAATGTTTTGGGGCTGTCGCTGGGCAACACGGACTTTCAACTCCCTCCAAAAATTTTCGATGGGGTTGAGATCTGGAGACTGGCTAGGCCACTCCAGGACCTTGAAATGCTTCTTACGAAGCCACTCCTTCGTTGCCCGGGCGGTGTGTTTGGGATCATTGTCATGCTGAAAGACCCAGCCACGTTTCATCTTCAATGCCCTTGCTGATGGAAGGAGGTTTTCACTCAAAATCTCACGATACATGGCCCCATTCATTCTTTCGTTTACACGGATCAGTCGTCCTGGTCTCTTTGCAGAAAAACAGCCCCAAAACATGATGTTTCCACCCCCATGCTTCACAGTAGGTATGGTGTTCTTTGGATGCAACTCAGCATTCTTTCTCCTCCAAACACGACAAGTTGAGTTTTTACCAAAAAGTTCTATTTTGGTTTCATCATTCTCCCAATCCTCTTCTGGATCATCCCAATGCTTTCTAGCAAACTTCAGTCGGGCCCAGACATGTACTGGCTTAAGCAGGGGGACACGTCTGGCACTGCAGGATTTGAGTGCCTGGCGGCGCAGTGTGTTACTGATGGTAGCCTTTGTTACTTTGGTCCCAGCTCTCTGCAGGTCATTCACTAGGTCCCCCCGTATGGTTCTGGGATTTTTGCTCACAGTTCTTGTGATCATTTTGACCCCACGGGGTGAGATCTTGCGTGGAGCCCCAGATCGAGGGAGATTATCAGTGGTCTTGTATGTCTTCCATTTTCTAATAATTGCTCCCACAGTTGATTTCTTCACACCAAGCTGCTTACCTATTGCAGATTCAGTCTTCACAGCCTGGTGCAGGTCTACAATTTTGTTTCTGGTGTCCTTTGACAGCTCTTTGGTCTTGGCCATAGTGGAGTTTGGAGTTGGACTGTTTGAGGTTGTGGACAGGTGTCTTTTATACTGATAACGAGTTCAAACAGATGCCATTAATACAGGTAACGAGTGGAGGACAGAGGAGCCTCTTAAAGAAGAAGTTACAGGTCTGTGAGAGCCAGAAATCTTGCTTGTTTGTAGGTGACCAAATACTTATTTTACCGAGGAATTTACCAATTAATTCTTTAAAAATCCTACAATGTGATTTTCTGGATTTTTTTTTTCTCATTTTGTCTCTCATAGTTGAGGTATACCTAGGATGAAAATTACAGGCCTCTCTCATCTTTTTAAGTGGGAGAACTTGCACAATTGGTGGCTGACTAAATACTTTTTTGCCCCACTGTATGTATTTTTTATCAAAACATATACTTTATGTGTGTTTTTATATATACATAATAAATAAACACAGTACACATACATATATTATGTAAACAAAAACTTTTATTTTGGATGCGATTAATCGCGATTAATCATTTGACAGCACTAATTATTTCAAAACCAAAAATTGTATTGATCCAAAAAACATTTGATCGGTATAATGTATTCCTGTTCACTGTTGGACATTTTTAAATTAAAATAAAGAATTGAAAGTGCAAAAAGTCTAAAAAAGCCAAACACGCACAGAGTTCACCACCGAACTGAGATCAGTCTATAAGCGCCCATCCATAAACTACTGACCTGGCCCAGTAGAAATCTGTGATCCTTTTCAAGATTTGCAGTGTTTTGACTGAAGAAAATATTCTGACATCTTCCAAATGTATTTAAACATGATAAAATGTGTAAAGCAAACAGTATCATATTCCACTTACTAAATAAATGCATAATCAAATCAGCATCAGAAGCATGCAAACGGTGAGTATGTCTAAATCTCTGTGAATGACAGGCAATACGATCTCAAATCCACAAGCTTCCTGTGGAGTTCTGCAGGCACAGTTTCCGTGTGGGCCTGTAATGAGGCACACTTCTGCTCATCTCTCACACACACACACACACACACACACACACACACACTCGTTCATATAGAGAAAAGACAGACTCTCTACCATTCAATTCCTCTGTCACTAAAGAACAAGACATTCAACCCCTTCACTGATTGAATCCATCTTTCTCAGCTACTCTGCTTCTCACTTTTGGGATGTAACTGCTGAGAAACAATGAAACTCTTTCACATCATCCCTCTTTCTTTTTTTTTTTTTTGTATTGTCCCATCATACTGTCCTTCATTTTTCTCCCTTTCTTTGCACATCCATCTTTCTCCATTTCTCCGTGAACTCAAGTTTTACGGTTCTGTACCTCAAATCATCATGCTGTGAAAATGATCCACATTTTAGTTTCAATAAATGGTCATTTTGGACTATTTCACAGAAAGTTTCGAGTTCAGAAAGTTTCAGTACAGTACTTATTCATAGAATAATGAACTCTCATCTCTATGGATGCACCGAAAAGTAATTTTGTACCGAAACTGAAATTTAAGCTTTAATTTAGCCAAATATCAAAAGTAAAAAAGAACAACATTTATGATTATTGGATGACAGGTGCTATACAAATAGTGTTTCATAAATTAAAGTTTTTATTTTTTTCTTTTTTTTTTTCTTTTCATGCATCAACTGAAAACAGCATAGACTAAAAGATCAATTTTAGAATTAAAGAACTGATATAGATTTAACAAAATGAAGATGAAGAAATTGATGTTGTCAAATTCTGAATCAACATGATTTTGGCTGTTTTTATTTATTTATATGTTGTTTTTTTTTGTTTTTTTTTTGGTTTTTTTTTTTTTGTTTTTTGTTTGTTTTTTGTTTTTTTTTTTGCTGTTTCAGACGAATATTTTGCATGTGTGCATCACTGCTTATCTCAAAAATTCAAGGAAAGTATGACTCATGGCCCATTTAAAGAATGGGTTAGAGAGATCAATAGAGAGACTGCTCTTAAAAAAAAGCAGAAATATTCAATGCCTTTAAAAGAACACGAAAAACATGCACACATTCGAAAATGATATGAAAAACAGTGCTTGCTCATTTCTGCTGTTAATGCAGGATACAAATACATTAGAGCTGTTACTCTGATCACACACATACAAAACAGAAAGGTGACCAAGGTATATTTTGTGCTCTAACTGCTAATCCGTCAAAGTCTTCCCTATCTGTACAAGAAAGAAAATGCGTTGAGCAGAAAATCTAGCGTATGTCTTACAAACTTGCAGGAGTTTTCAGCTAATTCTCACTAAAGAGGGGATTTGAGCGCTGCTCTCGTGTGCAAACCTACGTGCCGATGCCCTGCAGTCAGAATGCGGTTTAAAGCCTTTTTAGCACAGCCTCTCTTAAACTAAAGATTAGCCTTAAATGCAATTGGGTGTCTCATAAGGGTTTAGAGGCAGTGTTATGAGAAGTGATGCTGAGAACGTTCGCTATGTGCGTTCGGATGGGCTGGCATCTTCTGGAGGAAATGAAAGAGATAAATGAGAAGCATATTGTCTCGTTCAGGCAGCAGTTAGTGGGAATTTATTGTTGGAAGAATGTGTGCTTGTGGATATGAATGTAGTGTTGATGTTTGTGTTCACACATACAGAGAGGTTGTCGTGTGTGTGTGCAATAGCGGCCCACTAATCTGGCCATTTTAAGATTATCAGACAGTAACTGCACCCGACTGATCAATTACCAGAAGCTGTAATTTGTTTCCAACATTTTCTGACAGCCGATTCTGATCATATTAGTTCTAAATGATTGTGAATGCATCATAAATATTCTATATTTCTCTCAGCCCTACTGCATACTAACAAGGCTTCGGCTGCTCTCAGTGCTTCTGTACTTTTGTTTGACTTCTTTGACCTGAAAGGCCTCCTTTGTTGGCCCAGGAATCTAACTGACCTGATAAAAGTCAAACTCCAAATATACCTCCATTCTCCTCCCTCACTTCCAAAAAATAGGTAGTACAAGACAGAAGACTAATTAAGGAGTCAAGTGGAAAGAAAAGGAGAGCGGGGGAGAGTGAGTGTGTCATTCTTTAGAAAGACATGCTATGTTCAGAGTGTTAGAATAGAGAACTACTTTTACTGTTTATGCAGATTATAGTATGCATGCAATGCAGTGTGCTTAACTTTACCTTCAACCAGTGTTAATTTTGGCAGGCATTTTTGATTTAGTCTTAGTCTTTATCTTGAGACGAAAGTGCTTAAGTCACATTTTAGTCATTTGAGTCTTTCATAGTTTTAGTCAATGAAAAGTCATTGCATTTTTGTCAACTTTTAGTCATTACTTTTAGTCAAACTGCAGTTACCAGCATTTATTTTGGTAGCTATTTTATATGTAGTCTTCAAACAAAAATAGTCATTAATTCTTCTCTCTTTAGACCAAATCAATTAAGCTTATGAGAAATTCAATCAAGGATTGAATTTGGAAAAACTGGAATAAATTTTCATTCTCTGGTAGAGATACAAATTAAACTCATTTTTCAGATACAGTGGGTTTACTTAACAAGTATACATTTATTTAACAT
Source organism: Spinibarbus caldwelli (assembly GCA_039654775.1). Lineage (NCBI taxonomy): Eukaryota > Metazoa > Chordata > Actinopteri > Cypriniformes > Cyprinidae > Spinibarbus > Spinibarbus caldwelli. Next base: position 5,291,043 of record CM077242.1, on the reverse strand, counting down.
CTTTTGTTGGTTAACATTGATGACACAGATAGGTATTTAATTAGGAATGCTATCCCTTTAAGACGGAAGGCATGCATGTAATACTGACACACATTCAGTTTTCACCCACCTGTTTACGGTTACCTGTTCACTTAAGCCATAACCGACTGTTTTTACGTGTGATACTCTACACGATAGACATTTGGACTGCTGTGTGTGTGTTTGTGCACTGAGAACAGAGAACTGATCGCACGCTGTATGAGAACTGAAGAAGTGGAGTGTGCAAGAGAGAGAGCACTTCTATCAGCATGATTCCACCTATCGCGCCTTCACTAACTTTAAGTTAATCGACAACGAATTATGACTCCCGGGAAAAACGGGACGTCTAGTTACTCTATCCCTAACCCTTCAGGTGCTGACGCCATTGTTTTAGATCACTAGCTCGCGTTTTGGTAGTCTATCTGTCCGCTGCGGCTGCCATACTGAGACTAGATATGCAAACGCCCCTCGTCCGATTGTGAACCAATGGCAGGGATGCACATTTTGAAAGACAAGACAGTTAACTTAAGATGCTTATTGGATGTATTTTGAATGTCCGGTAGTCCTCAAATAACATTCTAGTCCCGTCTCGTCTTGTTAACGAAGACGCGACATAAATTTCATCATAGCTTTTATCATCAGATATTAGTTTTAGCTCGTCAACGTCTCGTCTTAGTCACAGAAAAAAGGTTCGTTAACGAATATTTTTTGTCATCGTCTTCGTTGACGAAATTAACATTGCCTTCAACAAGCAACAGCAGTTCATTTTTAATATCTCTAAGTTCTCAGAGAATGTGTTCAGAATAGCATGTCACCATAACTTTCATACTGTATTGTGTGCATTGTGCCAATTTTTTGAATGCATTGTAAAAGATGATGATATATGCTAAATGTGCAGCAGACAGTGCACACTGCATTTCATACTGTATCCCACAATGCAATGCACTCTGAATTGATCTCCCTCATCTAGTGTGGTGAAATGACTGCACGTAATACGAGCTGCAATTTTTAGGAAGAAAATTAATTTAAGGAAATATCTGGGATTCAATACAGGTCAAGCTCAACCGACAGCATTTGTGTCCTAAAAATGATTATTACAAAGAAAAAAAAAGTCCAAACAACACAAATCTGGGTTACAGTGGAAGTGAATGCCAATCTGTAAATGTTGAAATACTTACTGTTTCAATAGTTTAGCAAAAAGACATAATATGTGTGTTGTTGTAAAATAACAATTTTACAGCTTTGCTGCCATGACACAGGAATGCCATAAACAACTGTCAAAATAATGATTTAAACAGATTTACAGTTCACAAAATACACAAGTTTTAGCCTATCCAGTGAATTAATGCAATTGCTTTTATAAACTGAAAAGCTTCAAATTTCTGCTTTAAAATTTTCCTAACCTTAAATACCTCCTTGTTACTTTAACTGTCGCTCGCTCGCTCACTTATTTATTTATTTACTTACTTATTGAAAATTATACCACAAATGATACTGACTGAGGTTAACTTTTATTGGACCAGGAATATTTCTTTTAACTGTCATTTAAATAATATCGAAATGCCAAAAATATGCTTTATTTTCTTATAATATAATTTTTGTCCAGTCAAACCCTCTGTTAAATGAGAATGACCCTCCTAATATAAGTGACTAGCAAGTGGGAAGTAATGTTTCATGGCCTACAAGCTAAAAACAGCCAAAACAAAAAGGCCATCAAGACGTCTGACCAAAACTTCTTGTTTCAACAGGACATACATAAACTCATGATAGAAAACTGCACACCATTTCATGCAGGCCATTTCATGACACAAGAAATTATTACTTTTTCTCTTATACATGCACTACCTTTGAAAGTTTTTTTGAATGGTAGTGTACAGCTGTCACTGGGATGGCATCTTTTCAAAAGGCACTAAAATTTACCATTTAGGTACTAATATGCACCTCTAAGGCAAATTGCAAATTGTGTCCGTTAGGGGTAAACATGGTACAAAGGTGATACAAAGGTGCACCTTCGCTCCAGCGACTCAGATTTTGTAACTTTTTCCAGAGAGTTTGTATATGTAAATGTTAACCCTCATGGAAATCTTGTTTACTTGCTACTGCGTGCATCAAACAAAACTCAAAGATCTGACGCCACTAACCTGACAAAACATGAAAAATCCAGTGACCAGTAATTCCTCAAAAGCACTCACTGCATCAAACCTTGTATACACGACTTTGCTCCTAGAAGTCAGTCAGATGAAAGTGCAGTTTAAGTGCAGTGTGCATCAAACGGTCAGCGAAGGGACTGTGAGGCTGAGACGTGTGTTAACTAGTGGAAACATATGATGAACAGAGCATGTGGAAAGTGGCAGAGCTGTATTCATTATTCCAAGCCCAAAATGATTAGTGTAGGCCAGACATGTGTGTGCATTTCCTCTTGTGTAAAGACATGAGGTTTTCATTTCGTGCAGATCTCTCTATCTCAGAACAGAGTTAATGATCAGAGACATTCCCAGGATCTACACTGCTGAGCTGCTGCTTCATCATGGAGAATTTCTCAGAAGAGAATGTGTGTGTCGTGTTGCATCTCTTGAGCCCAAAGCAGGTGCAGGAGTGTGTCTCTCTCTCTCTCTCACACACACACACACACACACACACACATTCACGGCCACAAGCTTGGCACGCAGGCAGGCATTCATTTTCTCTCGTTCATCAGACACAAATCACAGCAAACAATGCCTAATCAATGAGCAAGCCTTATTGACAAACGTCTGCAATGAGACATGAGTGAACAAAGAGCTCAAACAGAACAAACAGGAGGAGAAAAGAGTGAAACAATCATTCACCCAGTGAAATCAGGCACACCTGCGCTCTCCTCTGAGGACAAACACACACGTGTTCACATTTATAAGGCCGTCGCTAATGGGGTGAGCGGTGGGGACAGATTCTAGAGGTCCATAGGGGACCTCACAAATTTTCCAGTAGGATTCAGTGTAGTAATTCAATGTACTTTTTACATCACAACAAAAGTAACTAATTCATATTCCATCCTCTATGTGATGCAAGTATTTTTAAAGGAACAGTGCACCCAAAAATGAAACCTCCTGTTTACATTTATATATATATTTTTATTACATTTAGCAGACGCTTTTATCCAAAGCGACTTACATAGCATTCAAGTTACAGTTCTTACATTTTATCAGCTCTTGCTTTCCCTGGGAATTGAACCCATGATCTTGGCATTGCTAGCGCCATGCGCTACTATTTGAGCTACAGGAAAGCTTTTATTATTTTATTATCCTGTTATTATTATTTATTCACCCTCTTGAATATATATGACTTTTTTTAAAAAGAAATTAGTACTTTTATTCAGCAAAGATGCATTATTTTGATCAAAAGTGACAGTAAAGACATTTATAATGTTTATACATTTATAATGTTAATAATAATTCTGTAATAAACTTTCTATTCATTACAGAATCCCGAGAAAAAAAAAAAAAAAAAACACGGTTTCCACAAAAACATTAAGCACAACTGTTTTCAACATTGATAATAAAAAGAAATGTTTCTCGAGCAGCAAATCAGCATAGAATGATTTCTGAAGGATCATGTGACACAGTGAAGACTCGAGCAATGATGCTGAAAATTCAGCTTTGCCATCACATGAAAAAATAATAGAAATCTATTATATATACTGCAACCTTGATGAGCATAGAAGACTTCTTTCCAAAAAATTCTTACCAATCCCAAGTTTTTGATGAAAGATGAAATAATGTGTGAAATGTAATAATAAGTATCTTATTATTATAAATAATAATAAGTATCGCTTATTATTTCTCCTCTTTCCTACTACTTGTTTTACTTCTGTTTCAGTTTTTATAACCATTTCTTACTATGTGTAAGTAAGTTGATGTTTTTTTAGCATGTGTGTTTGGCTCAGTGTTATTTTTTTAGGATTAATTTTAATTTTTTAATTTTAGTTAAAGTTGGAGTAATGTTTGTCATTTTATTAGTTTTTTTTTAATTATTATTATGTCTGTACAGGTTTTTTATTAAGTTTTAATTTTATTTCATTTGAGTTATTTTAGTACTTCAACAAATTACATGGAAATGAAAGAATATTGAATTTATAAATGTGTATATATATGTATATATATGTATGTGTGTGGTTGTACATACACATATATGTAGTTGTTTTTTTTTTTTGGTGCTTGGCTTAGCGTTATATTAGAATCATTATTATACTCATACCTTTTGTTCTTTAATACATTGTTTTTAGCTTTATTTTTTGTTTTCATTTAAATGTTAAGTTTTGAAATTTTGTTGTATGCATTTGCCATTTTTTATTTAATTTCTTTAATTTTTTAAATGTGTATATATAGTATTTATGAAGTTTTAGCTTTTAGTTTTGGATCTGTTTTAGTTGTTTTAATACTACAATTGATTGCTTCTGTTGTCCTCATTTGTAAGTCGCTTTGGATAAAAGCGTCTGCTAAATGACTAAATATAAATATATAATGTATAAATATAAATGTGTTAACAGGGTCAATATAGGGTCAATTTAAATTTTAAACTTTGCACTATGACTCAACACAATCACAAACATGCATGCTAAATGCTGTCCTTTTCTATCAAGACTCAGCAGACCTGACCATCATATTGGTGCCCTGATACCCACAACCATTGTGACTACATATCTCAGATATCTTGACAAAAATAGACATATGCTGATTTAATTTTTCATTTTTTGGTCCTGAGGATATGTGTGAGTCACACCATGGAGAGCATCTAATCAAACTTTCCTGACAGCGCCGTGTGTGTGCGTACTCAAATGCTGAGCGACAGTAACGTGGTCTGTCCTGCGTTTGGCTTCACTGCTCATGAAACACTTGTTGAGGGCTGATCAGATGTGTACTCTTCAGTGTGTAAGAGGGAAATGAGAGTCAGACTGAGTCAGAGATGAGTAAGGAAACACACACTACTGAAGTGGAGGGGTCGATTGTGTTCATGGCACAATCCATGAATACAGTATGCTTTGGTGGGCTTTTAATAAAGTACTACAGACACAAACTCGTTACCCAACCAATTTAATTCTTTTTATGTATTTTTTTTTTTTTTTTTTGCCCTTGTCCCACCTCAGAGGTCTTGACCTTCTTGATGGTATTGTTCAAAATTAAACACACAAAAGAATCATAACTTTGACATTGTCTATTAAAAACTTCTAATCAATTCACTGGAGCAGAATCAGTGCATTAGTTATTACATTTTAAAAAACTGTACAAATTATTTAATATTTATTAAATATTAATTATTATTTAGTCATTTTAATGACCGAAGATGTTATATAACTGTCCCATATTTTGAATGACTGTTATTAATTAAATTTTAAAATATATTAAAATATAAAACAGTTATTTTTAAATTGCAACAATATTTCACAATATTACTGTTTTTACTCTATTTTTGATCAAATAAACTTGGTGAGCATAAAAGACATCTTTCATAAACATTTAATTTGTTTTTGTTTTGTTTTGTTTTTTACTTTTGACCAGTAGTGTATATAACTTTGTTAATTTAATGTGTATTGCTAGAAAATCAAGGTTTTAAACTATGGACAACCCTTAAAATTGCAAACCTCTTGCAAAACTGAATAGAAAATAAAAAGTTTATGTAAAATAAACAAATAATCATTTAAATAAATAATAAATTAAACAGTATTTACAGTACCTCCTGAGGCTGACAATCCATATTTTCCAAAGGTTTACCACCTCCTTTCACTGAACACTTTTTTGTTGAAAGAAAGAAAACAGAGTGTATAAGGTTGTGTAGCTGTAAAAATAACTGATTATGGAATATGATGAGAAATTTTTGCGTTCATACTAAAATCTCTTGCTCTGGATTCGGTCCAACCACAATTGCAGGTATCAAAGAAGAAATAGTCACAAATTAAACAATAATCTTAAAATCTTAATATTCTTTATGCAAGATATAATATTATATAACTTTTGGTCTAAAAAAGTGATGTTTTCATGAGAGTCACCTACGTAATAAACATAACAAACAAAAAACATGCGTTTGAGTGATCTCACACCCCTGCAGCCCCTAATCACACACACACGCCCCAGTTCTGCTGTGTAGTGATGCTAAAGCATTAATAATGCAGAGCTGTTTGGAGGAGGTGCTGTTTATTCTGCATGAAGAACGAGAGGGAACGAGAAAGAAAGAGTGAGCTGTAGAAAGAAGTTTAGCTAAAGAATCACTGATCGAGGTGAAGAGCGCGTGAGCTGAAGGCAAGAAACGTCTGAGGAAGAAGCACTGACAGACAACAGCAAGAACAAACAGATTATAGATGAATGACGCTGCTCTGAAAGACTGAGGGACACACAGACAGGAAAAAAGAGAAAAGGAGAATCTGTGGGCCGACAACTCTTTCTTCCTGCAAGAAGGCAACACGATCCATTCCAAAAAGTTACTCTGCCTCCGTCAGGCAAAGCAAGCTGCTCGTGTGAAGCTTTCCCTGTACATATGTCAGTCCTGTGGGTTGTCATTACCTCATCATGATCTCATCGTAGCCTCCTTTGGCCACATACGGGCCGTCAGGTGCTTGGAGCGACTAAAAGCATGTGACCACACTGTAAACACATGCAAGGGGGTCCAGGTTTGGCTGCTTAGCTTTGGGAATAGGCCCCTGGTAGATGCCACAACATTATCTGGGCAAAAAAGCATATTTTTCTACTGATGACCACTCAAAATTTGTCATGAGTTTTGACTAAATAAATAAATTCCAAAACAGGAACAAAGCAAGCAAAGATGAGAGCAACAGGTCACATAATTCTGGAAGAGCTGAGCTTGGAGATGAACGGCAATGCTAACCAGATCTGATATAAACAACTACGATGGAAACTGTGGCAAACATGAAGAGAGGATGTATGTTATGCTAATGGAGCCATACAGGTCAAGTTAATCAAGTCTGTAAAAATCATGTGAAAGTAGTTCAGACAAAACAGATCAGACAGTCTATTTTGTTTGCTGAAAAATAAATATAATCACGCAGGATTTTATCTCGAGTCCCAATGATATTATTGCACGACTCTTACCTTTTGACCACATAAACATTTAACCTTACAATACAGTTTTTTTCTATTTTTGTATTTAATCTGCCTTGTCAAAGTAAAACCAGCCATTCCAGAAATGTGAGCATAAACTACTTTAGAATTGAATTAAGACATGCTGACGTTCAAGAACAGAAATATTTTGTAACATTATAAATGTCTTTACTGTCACTTTTGATCAATGTAATGCATCTTTGATGAAAAGGGTACTGAGTTCTCTTTAAAAAAGAAAAACCTTACTGACCTCAGACTTTTGCACTGTATGTTATGGGATTATAACATGTACTGTAGGTCAAAGGTCCCGGGCTGTTGTGGAGCAGGAGATAATGGATGGCAGACTGAGTGAAAAGGCAAGGAATCATATGAATGACAGACTCCAGTTTCTCTTTCTGGAGGATTCTGATAAACGGGGATTATAGGGCAGTTTCTGACTGACAGACAGCAGCCATCTTCATCTCAAACCCTTTCTTCTAGTCCACACACCAACTACTAGGAAAAGCTAAGAGGTGGAGAAGCGTTCCTCCTCTAAACTAGATACCTTGAACCAAACTGCCATTAATGAAATTTGACACGTAATATATAGACATGATGCCCACAGCCAGGTGAATGTTACGCTTACACCAGTCTTACCCAGTACACCCTCCGTCTATTTACTCCTGTCTCTCTTCATGACCTTTCCACCAAATCACTTCCTGAACAAATATCTGCCAGTTTCTCACTGCCAGAAACTGATGTTTTTCCCCTCGACCACAAAAAAGACATATACACCTCAAACACATGTAAGAGATGAATGAGAGGAGTTGTGTTGTATTATTGAACACAAGAGCTGGTCTGAGGGAGAGCGAGGCCTTGGTTACTAACAGAGAACTCTGTTTTTATGTTGAATTATGCTGTACCAGACATCTGCACTTTTGAATAGATCTCTCATAACCTTAGTGTGATTTGAAAGAAAGCAATGAAAGGAATATGTCGAAAATGACACTGAAAACAGTCATACACTAAAAAATAAAGCTTCTAACATTTGAATATAGTTGTGACTGGATTCAGATTGCCGTAAAACGAAAGTTACACAATTATTTTTACGACTGAACATTGCTGACATTTTCAAATATTCAAGTTCTAGTTCTGATCTCCAGGGGCGCAACTGCACATTTAACAAACTGTTAAATAAAAATGTTGCATTAATTATTTTTAATAACTAAGCTTTTGATTATTTATTACGTTTTATTACTATAGAAGATTTTCACAGAATGATTTTGACAAAATGGCGCCCCCCTATGTGTGACGCCCCTATGCACTGCATATACTGCATACCCCTTATTTGCGCCACTGCTGATCTCTAATCAGTACACACAGTACGCCTTTGTAATTGCAAACGCTTTTAAAATGCTTTCTTGTTTGACTCAGGGTTATGAAGCCCTGTTCAAGAGTGTTTCACATGACAAAAGTATCCAGTGTGAATCCACTGGGATCAGACCTAGCACTTGAGTACTTGGAAGTGTCAGTATGCAATGTGAACTATTACATATTGATTAACCCAGGGTTAAAAATGGTCTTAACTAGGAGTTTAAAACTGACATATAACCTATATAATAAAGGTACACCTTTGTGCCTTATTTACTACTAAGGTTGCAAAATAATGTCACAATGCAAAGAAAAAAATACTTTTATTACAACCTTAATGGTCTTAATAACATGCTTTGTTTACTTAAAAATATAATTTTTAATATTATAAATACTAATTTTAATGAATGATAAATTATTTTAAAATAAAATAATTTTAATATGTCATATAATCATTTTAAAAGAAAATTAAATTATTTTTTTTAAATAAAATTAAAATTGTACTTTTGATGGTCACTGGGACAGTACCATCAAAGGTAAACCATTGTGCCTTATTTACCACTAAAGGGGTGCAAATAAATTTCACAATGCAAATCTTAATGTGGTAAAAATTAAATTAAATTAAATTTTAAATACATTAACCCAGGATATAACCCACACTGTCAGAAAAAAATTGCAAACATTGTCCTTTTAGACTGTATTCGTTCTCAGTGTTTTTTTGGTCACGCTACCCCTTTAAACCTTTTAAAAAATCTAGCGTAGACACGATGTTGCACGGTTGCTTTTGAAGGGGAGCGGCGAGTTCACAACAGCAGCTGTGATGCCATCAGCTGAATCTATGCTATTCAATGGCGTGGATCTTCCATGTCAGGCTTGATGAGATGGTGCAAAGTCAACGGTCTGAAGAAGAAAGATTCAGAGGAATTGGCATTCGGTACTGCTTTATAGAAGTCAGACAGCCAACCGCTATTCACACACTCGAACGCTGCCGCAATTTCCCCACAGCATCTGTGCACACCACACTTTGGGAACCACTGCCTCAAAGTAATAATATTCATACTTTAAGCACTAATATGTACCCTTTAAGATGCTCATTTGCATCCTTTAAGGGTAGCTAAGGCACAACAGTATAGCTTTGAGGGTGGCCTCTGTAAAAGCAGTTGCACCCCTAAAGTTGCCATTTTGCTATTTTCTCTGACAGTGCAGAATAGCATGAAATGCCCGTAGTCTTTTTGGATAGTCTTTGATGATATTTTCTTGCCCTGCCCAGATTCTCATGCATTAGTAAAAGCACGCAAACTGTTCAATCTCACAAACTCTTTGTCATGTCCGCCTGTGGACACGCACACATCACCTTCTGTCCATTCACACTACACACATTAACCCACACCTCTTTGTGTTTGAGTCACCATTCACCGCTGACCTATATCCAGACATAAACCAGGTGAAAATATGCTCTGAGTTGCTTTCAGTGTCATAAAATTCAGCTTCAGGGCGGATCTCCATCGATCCCCAGGAGAATCCCCTTCACTGACACATACACGCCACGGGCCGCTAAAGCTAAAATAAAACTGCAGTCACCATAGGGCAAACATGCTGACCCACAGGTTAATAGAATTTTAGCAGAGTGACAAACACACATACACACACATCAAAAACTACACAGTGAATAAGCAGAAGCAGAGAACTGTAGAGAAACACAGTACAGATGGGAAGAGTAAGATGAAAAGAGTGACAAAGCAGAGAAGAGAGAGACAGTGCATGACAGGCCATGAGAAAAAAGCAAGCAAGAGAGATAGTCTGATGAGATAGTAATGAAATCATTCAGCTGCATGGAGAAATATAGACTGGATTCAATGAGAAGAAAGAGTAAGAGGAGGGACTTTAGCACATTTGTGCAGGATAGAGAGAGATAAGGGATAGAGGACGAATCTTCTGAGAGGGGAACATAGAAAAATTTCAACAGAATATTCAGATCATATTTCATCCCAAAATTAAAAGAAAAAATATGATTTGCTAAAAGAAAATGTCAACATGAAATGCAGTTAACAATCATAAAAAAACTACCCAATTATTTAGGGCAGGATTTTTTAAGTTGGCTGAAAAGGAAAGTTGTTTGAGAAAAGATTTTTTTTAAATAACATACACACATTATTTATGCACAATAAGACCAGAAACATTATAAAGTAAACATTGTCATTATTCAAGTTGATTTTTGCATCATTTTAGAAGCTTTTTTCCAAAGCAAATTGAAAAAAAGAATGTATTACTGTATTACCAATAATTATATGTCACACAATGTCACAAAATATCACCAAAAAGTCACAAAAAAGGTCTCAACAATATGGAAAGGACGTGTGGGCAAGTATTGGAATTTGTGCTCTGCATTTAACCCATCCAAGTGCACACACACAGCAGTGAGAAGTATGTCAGGCGGCGCACAGTCGTGGTATTGAGGGTGGAGAGAGAGCTAGACATTCACTCCCCCCACCGACAATCCCTGCCAGACCTGAGACTCAAACTCGCAACCTTTGGGTTACAAGTAATAAATAAACCGTTTGGGTTTTAATAAATAAATAAACCTTTTGGGTTTTAATATGTAATAAATAAAATATAAAAATAAGTTTTAAAACAAAATAAAATAAAATACCTAGATGGCCTGGACATGTTTTGTGAAATTAATCCAGTTAATGTAAACATCTTAACACAGATTAAAGTCACGATCACAGAGAGTTAACAGCCCCCATAGCAGAGACATAAAGTGGGAAGAGGAGTGAGAGTCAAGTCTCGCTCACTCTGGGGCTTTGCCGCCCTTAATTAACTGAGCTGGCATTCATTCTCACACCGTAAAGGCGGTTCTTACTCCGCTCCCAGCAAAGAGGCCTTCACAACAAAATTAAACTTGGTGCACTCACATGACTAAAGTAATAAAAACTAAAAAGGTCAGTCAACATTGTCTTACAGTGATTGGGGTAGAAACGCATGGCATGACATTAATTTTAAAAGTCAGGTGAGACGGCACGTGCGTGATGAGATATGAAGATAAGAAGGCGAAGGTGTGAGAGAAAGACGTCATCCAGCTACAGACAGAGGACTTAATAAAGTAAATGAATATACTGGGTGAAAAAAAAAGCATATAATTTCAACCATTTTTCTAAAATAAATCATTTTTAATTCTCGTAATGGACCAGCCGTCTACACAAGCAAAGGCAAATATCACATGTGCATTCTTTATTTCTTAAGCATATGGAACAAATACACTGCTGCTTTTACACAAAGATGGATATATTAATGCAATGCAGATATTACTGAATCCCACCCAAACGCCATGTCTTAATCATATTTGTGACATCACGGCTTTACTACACAAAAAACAGATGAAAATCCTACAAAGAGTGAATGCTCAGACTTCACCGGCGTTTGCTTAGTTTTCGAGCTTTTAACATCTCAAAACAACAAATAACACACCCAATAACCTTTTTTTAACATGGCATAATGTTCCAGAGGCTATAAATGTTCTCTCAGTATGACAGACCGAGACAAGTGTGTCTCTCTTCACCGCACATTTAATCGAGCTCTTTAAGTCCTTTCACAAACTGACAGTAAGTGCAGTAAATGCAGAGGGTACATCAATATAAAAAGATTAATTATGCAAAGAAGAAATCATTTTTGGCAAGCACCGAGGTGAATGAGTGTCATCCCAGAGAGAAATTACTGCACATTTACGCGAACGCGAACTTGCAGCGAAATAAATGGAGAAAAAACCGTGAATCACGCTATAGTCTACAATTATCACAATCATGTGATGTAATAAGACTCTTTGATGAATGCTTCTAAAGATTTCTGCATTCTTATTATAATCATGAAGTATTTATCCTACTTGATAATGATCTAATTGAACAGAGTCGTTGAGTTTGTGTTAATAGATTGATATCACTCTGCAAATCTGTCATACTTGCTTGCGCTGACCTACCACTAGTTTAATCTGTCATATCTGAAATTCCAACAGGCATAGCATCTCTCATAAGAGAGAAAAAAACAATGTTGGGATGTTGAATGTGCTGAAAACAAGGGTGGCACAGTCTTGTCATGCAGGAAATACCAATATCCTGTAATAGGATGCCCTGCAACCACTATAGCATAACTCAGGTGAGACTAACCCACCCAACCCCTAACTTTAACATTAGCATATTTTCTCCTTACCGTAAACTCCTTGCGTTTGCACGTAGCGATGGAATACAGAAAATAATAAAATCCAGAAAAGCTCCATCTTCAGGTGCGATCCCTCATTACCTGCAGGGAAAAACAATGATAGCCAAAATCACTGCACAAGACACCACAGCACAGCACGAGCTCAGAATTAAAATAAGTGCTCCTGCAGCCAGAATCATGCCATCATCATCATCATCCTCATCAGAGATTAAAGTAGCCTAACAAAACATTATTCACCAGTTGAAGTATTTTTATCCCTGCATTGTTCCAGTGCATGCATGCATGGAGGTTAAGAACAGACAATTCATTTGCAAAACCTTGGATTATCTGCAGATTACAGGAGCTGTGCTATTGTTTGATTGGATTGAATGCAGCAATCATGGGTTATTTCTGAAATTGGTGGGCGGTTAAGGACAATCAAATACATGATTTATTAAACCTGACCAGAATTCAGTATCATGCTGGTCAGGGCAAGAAAGACAACTTTTTGCTATAAAAAAAACTCTATTTTGGCACACAGGAGCTGGTTTCTAGATTTCCAACCATCTTGGACCAGCAGGTAATACAACTTTAGGGTGGTCAAACTGATTTTTTTGGATAATGGTAGCTGTTCGGGGTCACCTATTGACCACTTTGGTCATCTTAAACTGATTTTAAAATCTTAAACTCCAACAGAGATCTGAGAAATTATGTTAGAAGTTTGTTCAATCAACTTTATGACTGATTCTGACTATTTGTTTCATCTAAACATCGAATACAGCATTTAGTAACTAACAGGCATCGACAATAAATAAATAATGCCATTATTTAGCACATTACATTTGACATAACACAAATATTTCACAAAATTATAAATGAAATCTCTAAAGAAATTATTCAAAAATAGCCATTAAATACACTACAGTTCTACACTATACACAAGTATTAGCACGTGGGCTATAATTTGAATACATGACATATACTACAATACATAACTTGAATCTGTAGTAAAACATCTTAAAGACAATTTAAACAAAACACAAACGTTTTCTGTGATATATTTGCCACTTGTACCTCTAAAATAAAGTGAATACAGTAGGGGTAGGCTACTTCTGTTTTTTCCGTGTGCAGTCCCATACTTATCCTGACGGAAAGTCCTCGAGCAGCGTACTGTTGCTATAGTAACTGCCTCAGGGGACCGCGACTTCTCGGGCATCTATTATTCTGCTAACTTGTAAGTCTTACTTTTATGGTCATTAAAATGCTGTTAAAAGTCATATAAGTGTATACTTTTAAGACCCCCAACCATTTTTTGCCTTTTTTGAAGGTTCAAGCCTTAATTAAGGGGACGTCGAACCCCCAGGTGTCGCACCCTTTCCAGTAGGACTAAACCTGTGGAAAGTATAGGCTACTAGAAATCGCTTGGAATTGAAGCAGTTCAGTGTGAGATTCACGGCAGAATTTCTCCACAGTCTGAAGTTTAAATTCATGAACACTTAGTCGCAGCTCATTTGAAATCCATCTGAACAGGTTTATACATTTATCAGCTAGCAGGGCTAAAAAATAAATAAATAAATAAATACATCACACACTCGTTAATAAGAAAAGTTCTCTCGTGTCTAGTACGCACTATTAAAAGTGGGAATGTCCAGCAACTTCTACCTTATTTTAATGTTAAAAATGAATTTCACTGATGTAATTTACGCAGTCTGGCTATTTGGGACTTGACTAAACCATGTTAAATTAGATGAAGCGTTTTAAGGATACCTCACAAAACATTCCTGTAATTGGGTGTGGACATCGAGCGTTCACATTTACACTGTTTCAAACACTCAAACCTCTCTTATGAATAAAATATGCAGATCTAAAGTAGCGCCTACCTTTCTCTGTGCGGGTTCAGCCTTCTGTAGATCGCTGCCTTTCGTAATAATTCCCTTAGAAAAGAACGACTTTCAGCAGAACACTAGAGTTCCAGGTGTTTAGTTTGTTGCGTGTTCAGCGCGAGCGCACCGATGTCTCTCCGTCCAGAAGATAAAAACAAAATTCCAACACATTCTTCCAAGCAACTTCAACTGATGGGAAACTCTCGAAGGCGGCGCGCATCCACACATCCAAGAGCGAAATCGTGGAAAGCAGCGGTCCGGTCCGATGAGATGTGATCTCTGACTGAAACTCTTGTCCTGTGATGCTCTCCTATCAGATGTGTGCTCATCGATGGCTCTCTGAAGAGTGAGGCGGATGGAGAGGTTGCGCGTCAGTGTGGAGATGCGCGCACAGGTCTCACTGGGTGATGCGCGTCTGAGATCTGAACGGGCTTCTGGAGAGTCTCTGCGTAAAGCTTGTCCAGCTCTGCTCTCGGTAATGAGTGGGTTTATCAGAAGGTACCGGGGTCTAAACTGTATAAACTCTCGGCTTTTTCCAATAGTATTTTGGTGGAATCTCCAGCCAATTAAAGCTGCGCAGCTGCAAACAGAAGACTCGCCCAGGATCCCGGAGGACCAATTAAATAAGAAAGAGGAAGAAAAAAAAAATCACAATGTCTCTGCCACCCCTCCTCTTTATTACCCTCTCTCCTCCTCCTGCTTTCTACTCCATCTCCCCTTCCATCAGTTTCTCAGTGTCTGTCGTCACTGATGGTGCGGACACTTTTTGCACTGAAGCGCGCTGCTGCTCTTGACCGATAGGTGGCGTGTTTGAGCTAATTATAATTCCAGAGAGCGCTCGCCATCACCCTTGCCCTTACTCATGACGAAAAAACAAATCGTGCATTAGGTCATGAATCGAAAGTCTCTGTAATCCGTCAGTATATTATATCAAGACATCATGTGTGAGTGTTGTCTTGTTGTTTTGTTTTGGGGTGAATGTCACTAAAACATGTCTAGGTCACATTTCACCTCAGATTAAAAAAAAAAAAAAATAGAATAAAAACAATCTAATATTTCTACATATATTTTGCCTAAAAATGATCTTTCATTATTATGGGAATTGTTCTCAAAATTTACTTTTTATGCATTTTATTTTTAACTTACATTATTTATTTAAGTCATCATAAGAGGCAATACAGCAAGCATGGCCATAATGAATAAATACTTTATTTATTTATTATCATATCACTATTTATTTTTTTGTTTGTTTAGCATTACACTAATGAGAATTTGGAGGTCAAATACGCTTAGTTACAATGAATATTATGCTTCAGAGCAAAAATAAATAAAAATAAAAAAATGGTGGTCCTATAAGCTTGATTTGCTTCAAGTAAAAATTTATTTCTTATTTCTTACTTTTGATTTTTGGGTTGAAATATGACCTGGACATGTTCTTATGAAGTTTCGAATTATAAAATACAAATATTTATAAATATAAAAATTTAAAATTATTTTTCATTATTTCATGACAAATTTTCTCTAAATCCTCATTATTCTTAACTCCCATTATTATTATTTTTAATATAAATCATCATATAAGGCAATACAACAGTACAATACTTTACAATTAAAATAATATTTACTTACCTATTAAGTAAGCTTGTACTGGGGGAGTGTCTCTTAGGAAAAAAGACACAATTTAGCAAAGAACTGCATTTTTACATAAAACGTCATATTACCTGATGGATATTTCTGAAATAAGTGTTCTGAGACACCACACAAACAGAGAAAGTAGAGAAAACTGTTTTTCTTAAATCTCAAATAGAATGACATTAGCGGCATTTTTTATCCCATCAGAAACACTCTCTGGTCGTCAATTGTTTTGCATGTCGGAGTTTGCTGACCTGTCTTTGGAAGGTGCAGTTTTGCAGAAAAGGTGTGTCACTTTTTAAAAATTAGCGAAAAACTGCATTTTCACTTTTTACAGTGAGGGATATCCGGAGCCAGAGAATCAACACCATTCTCAAATCCACTGGGAAGCCCTGCCTGCGACAGAGAGAAATTAAACATCAGTTTGATCCACAGACAAATCTAGAGGCAGAAAATATGCTGAAATTAAAAAATCAGTTCCAGGATGTACTGTAGAAGAAACCTCCAGCCTGTCTAAATCCTCCTCCCTCTCCCATTCTCCATCTTGCTCCCGTGTTTGGGAGACAGCCAGCAGCCTTGGCAAGGATCGTGAAGAGAACATCATAGTTTAGTTCATCACAGTAAATGTGTGTGAGAGGCTGGCAGAGCCGGACTGGCGGCTGACATGCCCGCTGCGCGCCCCAGGTGTGTCCTCTCCTGCCCAGGGCTAGCGCATGGCACATGAAAGCAGGATGAGGGCTCTCTGGACCAGAGTGGAAGACAGAGAAATACTCTGGCCAAATGAATGTGTGAGCCAGGGGAATGCTGTCAGCAAGCATGTGTCAGTGTGTGGGAGTATGTCAGCTTTCCCAGACTCCTCTTGTGCTGGCCACAAAGGAGTACGCTTCTCTTACTTCAGATTGAAAATATCCTCAATGAGATGTTAATTAATGGGATGCTCTGCTTACAGTTTGCAGCACCACAAATCCCTGGGCTTATTCTTGTTTATACATATTTAACATTTAAAGGGAAAGTTCACACAGAAATTAAAATTCTGACATCACTCACCCTGCATAATTTTCTTTCTTCTGTGAGACAGAAAATGAAAAATTCTGAGTAATGAAAATGGATGTCGGATTACTGTCAGTTCCATAAAGGACAAAACGGCAGCATATAATTATCATATAAGTTACCTATATAACTTACGTGCTGCCCTCTATCCATAAAATTTGCTTTTTTATTTTTCTGAAGCCATGTGAAAAGTACAGGCCAATTCAAATTGCTCTTTACTTCAATTCTTGCTTTCTGTCATAGTTCTTAAATGCAACACTTTCACTTATTCAGACCTTATGTCAAGTTTGATGTTAGTGACTCCAAACACATAATATTTCATATTTACTATATAGTGTATATGTGAGATTGAGAGGTAAAACAAAGAGCAAGCTTTTCGGTGAACAATGAATATTGGTAATAAATATCTGTTATTCATATGACTTCAGAAGACATACAGTATATTATAGAAAATTATAGAAAATTTCTGCAGATTTTATGGATTAAGGAACAGTAGATTTTAAATTATGATTTTAATTTAAATTATTTCTTATTCATAAATATATAATAACTTTCTTTTCCTAATTTATACTTTTGTAATTAAGAACTTTCTCTTTGTAACTTGCAAAGAAAAGACATCCGTTGGTGACATTAGGCATGAAAAATTACAGCATATACTGAATTTTCATACATTAGGGAGGCACTACAGCAGAATAAGGTAAAACATACAATATTCCTATGAAATATCCTTAAAAAATAATCAAAAGGATTATTACAATTTTATTTAAAGTTGCTCCAAAACACAAGTTCTTTCTTTGAATTTTCTTGCTCTTTGGTAAGAAATATTTCTTGAGCAGCAAATTTGCATATTAGAATGATTTCTGAAGGTACATGTGACACTGAAGACTGGAGTGATGATGCTTTGCATCACAGAAATAAATTTTGATATTCAAATATATTTAAATAGAAAATAATTATTTTAAATTGTAATAATATTTCACAATATTACTGTTTTACTGTATTTTTGACCAAACAAAAATATGTATTTCAAAAAGTATTACCGATACCAAACTTTTCAGTGGTAGTGCAACAAAACAACTATCCCAGATCCTTTACAAATACAGAAAAAAAGGAATAAAAGCACTGTTTTTGGCAAGTGTAATGTAACAGCAGATGCTGCACGTAAGCACTGAAAGCATGTGATGGCATCTCGAGCGATGGATGAGGTGATCAGTTGTGAAATTCAGCCTAAATCACAAACCCTAGAGCAAGAGCCACTAATGCTGGACTGATCTAATAGAGAAGCATTTACAGAGTCTGCCAGATGTTCACGCTTACAGAAAAATGAACACAGACTTCTGACCAGTAGCACAAAATTTGATTTACTCTGCAGCTTAAAGCTAGATTAAACACTGAAAACTTTAAGTATGTAAGATCACATCAATTAAAAAAAGTGGCATTACTAAAATAAGGCTGTAATCAAACTGCGTCTAAATAGTAAGGCTGAGTAACTGATTTGAAACAAAAGTTCACACTTCATCTTGGATTTCAATGACATCTTTACAGTCAGACCAGATTGGGCCTCATTTCCGGATCAGTCAAGAGTTCTGGTCAGATCTGGTCATCCTCTGGTGTATATATGTATCAGAATCCAGCTGAAGCATGTCAGCCGCCTCCATGGGGGCCATTATTCAGAGGTGTAATTGGCAGAGCGGCGCACGGAGATGCCCTTGGGAGCCAACAATTCATAACCCCCTCAAAGCCAATATCCGATACCAGAAAATACGCTGAGACAAGAGACGGGTGAGTGAGAAGAGAGAGAGATGGACTGCTTCATCACAGAGAGAAGTAATGGCTGTGTATTGATTGCTCTCAGCCGAGACTCCGATTTCATGTTTAAAACAACACTGATCCTCATTAGGCCGAGGAGGGAGAACAGAGAGACTAACACTTAGCTATCACTTCCAAGGACACACAAGTGCACAGAGAAAGAGGTGAAACCAGGAAGAGAGGGGAAACACAAGAAGAGAGGAGCAGATGAGGACAAGAACGGACAGGAGCTTCACTCCTTAAAGGGGTCATATTGTGAGGTATCAAATTTTCATTGATCTTTTGAGGTAAAAGAGTTCAATGTAGCATGAAAACATTCTGTAACCGTTTCATTATTTGAAACATCCTCCACAGTGGAAAGAAAAGCATATGTTCTGAAACTAATCTACTGAAATGATTCATTTGAACTTCCAAAAACCTCCTGACATCACGCACATGAATCATCTCAAAATGACCACTCACATTTAACACCTATAAGAAATTCAGAAACTCTTTACTGGAAGTCACTTGGAACAAAATAGAATATTATTATTATTATTATTATTATTATTATTATTATTATTATTATTATTCAAAGACAACAGAACAACAAAAGTAATGAATAAATACAGCATCTTTATTTTAAGAGTCAAAGGGTGTGTGTGTGTGTTTGTATGTATGTATTTTAGGGGTGGAACGGTACACAGATGTCACGGTTCGGAACGTACCTTGGTTCAGGGGTCACGGTTTGATACGATTTCGGTACAACAGGAAAAAAAACAACAAATCTACTTTGCTCGGTTTCTTTGCATTTATTTTGAACAGACAGTAGTACAAATTACAATTTTTTTCCACCTAGATGTGGAAATACTAAATATTATTACATATATATAAAGTCTGCAGTACATATATACATACAAGGAATAAATTATTGAAATATATTTGATTTAGTTTACCGATAAACAAGGGGAAAAAAAAACAATGCGACACGTAACGTAGCCTATATATGCTCAGTTTTTCAGTTCATTTTTGTGACACGCTTAACTTGTTCACAGAAAGGAAACTCAAATGACAGAAAGAAACATTCTATTTGTTTTCCTTATTTTACAAAAATACGTTTTGTTTTCATTGTGAGTGTACACAAATAAAAGCAGACCTTTATACAGTGATGCATTATTAATAAGACAATAAGTGTTTAAAGTTGATTCTGCTGGCATGAGGAAACAGTTGAAGTGATCGCGCCGGAGCGCACACACACACACACACACACACACACACACACACATAAAACACATCAGTTCCAGCATTGCTAACTCGACAGCACAGTTGGTACTTTATCAAAATAAAATACAGTGAACCAAACATAAGCGCGCGCCTCTGTGTCACAGTTGGAACGCGACTGAAGTACAAAGCCTATCATTTACATAATAAATAATAGTTTAGCATTCAGATATGTTACATGGCAAATATGGAAATATTATGGAATATTTGGATTTGTGCCGAATGAGAGAGGTAGGATACACGAGCTCAAAGCTCCATTTCGCAAACAGTTGAGTGCGCAAGCCTTTAAAGTATACTCCTTTGTCAGTCTGTGTGAGAGACGCATTCAGAATCAGCACGTTCACTGTCTAGAGGGCTTTGTCAAAGCCACTAGAATGCAAGCCTGCAACCATTAGCCGAAAAAGCATAACGACTAAAGCTAACGCTGCCAGTACGTGGGAAAGGAGACCAGAGGCCGTTTTTTTTTAATGGATGTCAATGGGGGAGAGGCTTCACTACGCTGAATAAACAGCTTTTTAGAGTTAACGACTTATCATTTAATAAATCGACAGCCTATCTGCTAATCTTCAACGTGTTTTACACTAAACAAAACTTTTGGATTGAACTATTTTTAGAATTTACCACGAAAAAAATTCTGTTTTATTAGAGAAGTCACTGACTTTTTGCAACAGGTGGGATTCAGCTTATGGCACTTCTCATTCATTTCTACGGGATCCGTCGCACAACTCTGACTGAAATTCAATGACGTAAAGGCTGTAATGTGATTGGTTACGTCGCAATGTTGGAAATATTTCTGTTTTAAAACATGAAGGCGAGCCAATGGATATCACACAAGCACGCGTTTGCACCAGGGTTTGCACACCTGCAAACTTTGTGCAAGATTTATGCTGGTGAACGTCTTAATCTCAGTCAATTCACTATAAGCAGAAGGTGAAAGTAAAAACGGAATGTACGGCCACGTTCACACAGCAGCAGAAAACGGTTGTCAATCCTGTATTTGAGTCCTTAATACGGTTACGTTCACACATGCGGGCGTGACAACCGCATTCTGTAACCGAACTCACACCTGTAAATTTTCAGGACTCACAACCGTATTCTCGGAACACACGCGCTGTGTGAACGGAACAGGACTGGACAACTAGCTGTCTATCACGTCTGTCACTGCGAGAGAGAGCCGCTCTGCCACACAAACGCACGTCTACCGTGTGTTACGTGTTTTCATGTGTGTTTTCGGTAACTTACAGTGATGGAGAAATGAGCTGTGTGTCGTCTGAAAGTTTTAGATCCAGTCAGTTTTCCACCGGAGCCGCTCCCGTCAGTTTTGTGTTCTGCGCGCGATTCAAATGTGCATCTCTCCACCCAAATTTAAAAGCTGATGTCGGTTTATGAAGATTTGATGAAAGAACTCTTGGCTCGATTGGGTTCTTGTTGTGTCAGAAAGTGATAAGACTTTAAGTTTTATGGACGTCGCCATCTTTGATTTTACTTTGGTCACTGTCGCTATGGTTACTGGTGAGGGATACTGGCTTGACTCCCGTTGCACGTTCATACAGACCGTATTCTAAACACAACTGTAAGCTGCTGTGTGAACGAGACATTTCGAGACTCACACCTGTAAAGAAAATGCGGTTGTCAATCCCAAAAACTGACAGTGTGAACGTTGGAGTAATGACGGAGCTTTCGGCATCTGACGCCGCATATTCTCTCAGAGACAAAGAGAGACGAATCTACTTCAACATGCTGATAACGGTATAGCCTATAGCTGTTTTCATTTATTTCCTTAATATTTCTCTTGTGGCCCCTTACTGGAAAAAAAAGAGAAGAAACGTATTTCGTGTTAAACAGGTTATTTTTGAAAGTCGGTGCTTGAAATAAAAGCTTTTTTTTATTTCATTGATTTTTATTGATGACTGCAGTGTTAATATTTTAATTATAGGACTATAATGTATTGTATAGCCTAATAGACCGGTTTTAAAAGACCTTTTTTAAAAACATTTGAATTGAGGAGTAAATAGCCTAATCTTATCCTCGCAGCGTGTCAGTTATGTGGTAATTATTGCGGCGCAAATTAATTGAACTTTTAATTTAATAATAAAAGTAACTTCATAATAATAATAGGCCTAATAAAAATAAGAATGTAACGGGCCTATATTAATTGGAAATGCCAAATCTTCTTAATATTTTCAATAATTGATGTTTTTGACAATATCTCTGGCTATCCTCGATACAAGATCATCGTCTTGGGAGGTTATCGCGGGGCAGACAGCACGTTGCCTGTTACGTCGTTTAGGCTGCGTTGTTGAGCGCAGTGGCACTGATATTTCACACACTTTAAGATCTTTTATTTTCCAAACGTAATAGGATTAGTCCAACGAATCGTTCGGTTTGTAATGCGTACCGAACGGTTCAATACGAATACGCGTACCGTTACACCCTTAATATATATATTATATACCTGGTATACAGCACCATGGTCCAACACCATGGTCATTTAACCTACTTTTGGTGCTTTTGGCAGTGTGGGCAGGTGCCAAATCCTGCTGGAAAATGAAATCAGCATCTTTAAAAAGCTGGTCAGCAGAAGGAAGCATGAAGTGCTCCAAAATTTCTCGGTAAACGGGTGCAGTGACTTTGGTTTTCAAAAAACACAATGGACCAACACCAGCAGATGACATTGCACCCCAAATCATCACAGACTGTGGAAACTTAACACTGGACTTCAAGCAACTTGGGCTATGAGCTTCTCCACCCTTCCTCCAGACTCTAGGACCTTGGTTTCCAAATGAAATACAAAACTTGCTCTCATCTGAAAAGAGGACTTTGGACCACTGGGCACCAGTCCAGTTCTTCTTCTCCTTAGCCCAGGTAAGACGCCTCTGACGCTGTCTGTGGTTCAGGAGTGGCTTAACAAGAGGAATACGACAACTGTAGCCAAATTCCTTGACACGTCTGTGTGTGGTGGCTCTTGATGCCTTGACCCCAGCCTCAGTCCATACCTTGTGAAGTTCACCCAAATTCTTGAATCGATTTTGCTTGACAATCTTCATAAGGCTGCGGTTCTCTCGGTTGGTTGTGCATCTTTTTCTTCCACACTTTTTCCTTCCACTCAACTTTCTGTTAACATGCTTGGATACAGCACTCTGTGAACAGCCAGCTTCTTTGGCAATGAATGTTTGTGGCTTACCCTCCTTGTGAAGGGTGTCAATGATTGTCTTCTGGACAACTGTCTGATCAGCAGTCTTCCCCATGATTGTGTAGACTAGTGAACCAAACTGAGAGACCATTTTGAAGGCTCAGGAAACCTTTGCAGGTGTTTTGAGTTGATTAGCTGATTGGTATGTCACCATATTCTAATTTGTTGAGATAGTGAATTGGTGGATTTTTGTTAAATGTGAGCCAAAATCATCACAATTAAAAGAACCAAAGACTTAAACTACTTCAGTCTATGTGCAATGAATTTATTTAATACATGAGTTTCACAATTTGAGTTGAATAACTGAAATAAATGAACTTTTCCATGACATTCTAATTTATTGAGATGCACCTGTATACATATATATATATATATATATATATATATATATATATAATATACAGTGCCGCCCACTGATATTGGCACCCTGGCACCCTTGGTAAATATGAGCAAAGGTGGCTGTGAAAATAAACCTGGATGGTTTATCCTTTTGATCTTTCATTCAAAAAATTTACAAAATTCTAACCTATCATTGAAGTAAAACAATGGAAAGTGGGGGAAACTCACATTATGAAATAAATGTTTTTCTCTAGTTCACGTTAGCCACAGTTATTGGCACCCAATTATTGCAACATCCTTTTCCCAAGATAACAGCTCTGAGTTTTCTCCTATAATGCCTGATGAGTTTGGAGAACACCTGACAAGAGATCAGAGACCATTCCTTCATACAGAATCTCTCCAGATCCTTCAGATGCACAGCTCCATGTTAGTACTTCTTCTCTTCAGTTCACCTCACTCATTTTCTGTAGGGTTCAGGTCAGGGAACTGAGATGGCAGAAGCTTCATTTTGTGCTCAGTGACCCATTTTTGTGTTGATTTTGATGTTTGTTTTGGATTACTGTCCTGATGGAAGATCTAAACATGGTCCATTATAAGATTTCTAACAGAGGCAGTCAGGTTTTGATTTTTTATCTGTTGGTATTTGATAGAGTCCATGATGTCATGCACAAGATGTTCAGGACCTCCGGCAGAAAAACAGGCCCACAACATTAAAGATCCAGCAGTATATTTAACCGTGGGCATGGGGTACTTTTTTTCCCTGTTTGCACCAAACCATCTGGTGGGTTTGCTGCCAGAAAGCTCTTTTTTATGTTTCATCTGACCATAGAAGCCAGTGCCATTTGAAGATCCAGTCGTGTCTGACAGCTGAATTTGCTGGAGTTTGTTTTTTGATGAGTTGGGAGTTTTTTTTTTCTTGAAACCCATTTTAATAACGTGGTGATGTAGGAGCTATTTGATTTTTTTTTTTTTTTTTTTTGGCTTTCTGACCCTAAGACTCAACTAATCTCTACAATTCTCCAGCTGTGGTCCTTAAAGAGTCTTTGGCCTCTCAAACTCTTCTCCTCACCGTGCATTAGGACGATATAGACACACGTCCTCTTCCAGGCAGTTTCCGAACATCTTTAGTTTATTGGAACCTCTTAATTATTACCCTGATGGTGGAAATGGGGATTTTCAATGCTTTAACTCTTTTCTTAAAGCCACTTTCTATTTTGTGAAGCTCAACCATCTTGTTCTGTACATCAGAACTATATTCTTTGGTTTTACTCCTTGTGATAGATGATTAAGGGAATTTGGCCTTTGTGTTCCTCATATTTATAATCCTGTGGAACAGGAAGTCATGGCTGGACAATTTCATGTTCATAATCACCCTGGTGTACTAAAAAAATGTAAATGTAAATATGAATAGGAATATACTTCAGAGATATTTTACTCATAAGAATTTCTAGGGGTGCCAATAATGGTAGTCAACATGCATTGAAGAAAAACATTTATTCCATAATGTGAGTTTCTCCCCACTTTAAATTGTTTTACTTCAATGAAAGTTTAGAATTTTGTGAATTTTTTTGAATGAAAGATCAAAAAGATAAATGATGGAAAGATTTATTTTCACAGCTGCCTTTGCTCATATTTACGAAGGGTGCCAATATCAGTGGGCGGCACTGTATATTATTATTGTTGTTACCATTATCATCACTATTATTGTCTTTCGTCATTAGTTTTTCTAATGTTTATGAATAATAGTAATAATGGTAACGATAATAACAACAATAATAATAATAATTATATATATATATATATATATATATATATATATATATATATATATATATATATATATATATATATATTCTTTTTTTCACAAAACTTGACAACATTGTAAGTGGACCTCAGAGGACAAAAATAAAAAAAATAATAAAACTTATGTATGACTCTTTCAAAAAGATTCACAATCGTTCATTCAATCCCTTATCAGGCTGCCCAGCAAAAAGAAAGAAAACAAAAAAAGAAAAAAGATTTCCATACAGATAGTGACAGACATCAGGCATAAAATCATCTGAACACAGCCACCCACATTTATTCAGCAACAACACATATCAGGAATTTACAAACTTGTGGAAGTAATGTGGGGGAACATAGGATAATAATAATAATAATAATAATAATAATAATAATAGAAAAACTAAGATTTAAATGACTGAATGAATGAATGAATGAAATATGACCTCTTTAATGCTAAGAGTCAAATGGAAAATTGTCTTAAAGTTTAAGTTCTTTTTTGCACAAAAACTTGATAACATTATAAGTGGACCACAGGGGGGAACAAACAAATAATAAAACTATTATATGTGACTCTTTCAAAAAAGATTCACAACAGTTCACCTAATCCTTTATCAGACTATCCTGAAAAAAAAACAAAAAAAAAAAAACGGTTTCCAAACAGATAGTGACAGAGAGGCCGAGGGTGAGTCTTTGGAAATCTATAAGCACTGCTGCAGACACAGACTAATTCCTGTTTTTTCCCTCTCATTAAGAAGCATTCATTTGGTAGCTGGGCTCCGTATTGATCCACAAGGCCTTGAAAGAGTCTAAAAACAGAACTCAACAGTGTTACTCGGATACTTCAATACACTCTGATAAGAATAAACACCCTCACACATAAAGTAAAGGTACACTGTAAGCGTGGGCCACTTTGCTAACTTAAACTTCAGAGCTCTGCTCTCCAATCAAGTGAAAAAATCCCAGGCCAAATGCATAAAGATCTACTTGAATTTGAAAATAAATTCATCTTATTTTAAGCATGCTTACATATTTTAGAAAATAAGACAAAATGGCCCAAATGCGTAAAATGACTGACATGAATGTTTCTGATTGGCTAAAAAAGTGTGGGTCACTCCACTGTTTTTGCTTTGCTCTTTTGTTTTTTTATTAAAATATAATATACAGTGCCCTCCACTAACATTGGCACCCTTGGTAAATATGAGCAAAGGTGGCTGTGAAAATAAATCTGCATTGTTTATCCTTTTTATCTTTCATTCAAAAAAATCACAAAATTCCAACCTATCATTGAAGTAAAACAACTGAAAGTGGGGAGAAAATCTCATTGTGAAATAAATGCTTTCTCTAGATCATGTTGGCCACAATTATTGGCACCCAATTATTGCAACGTCCTTTTCCCAGGGTAACAGCTCTGAGTTTTCTCCTATAATGCCTGAAGAGTTTGGAGAACACCTGATAAGAGATCAGAGACCATTTTCTTCATACAGAATCTCTCCAGATCCTTCAGATTCACAGCTCCATGTTAGTACTTCTTCTCTTCAGTTCACCCCACTCATTTTCTGTAGGGTTCAGGTCAGAGGACAGGGACAGCCATGGTAAAAGATTCATTTTGTGCTCAGTGACCCATTTTTGTGTTTATTTTGATGTTTGTTTTGGATTATTGTCTTCATGGAAGATCCAAACACGGCCCATTATAAGATTTCTAACAGAGGCAGTCAGGTTTTGGTTTTTTTTATCTGTTGGTATTTGATAGAATCCATGATGTCATGCATCTGAACAAGATGTTCAGGACCTCCGGCAGAAAAACAGGCCCACAATATTAAAGATCCAGCAGTATATTTAACCATGGACATGGGGTACTTTTTATCCCTGTTTGCACCAAACCCATCTGGTGGGATTGCTGCCAGAAAGCTCTTTTTTATGTTTCATCTGACCATAGAAGCCAGTGCCATTTGAAGATCCAGTCGTGTCTGACAACTGAATTTGCTGGAGTTTGTTTTTTGATGAATGAGGAGAATTTTTCTTGAAACCCTCCCAAACAACATGTGGTGATGTAGGGGATGTTTGATTTATTTTTTTTAGGTTTCTGACCCCAAGACTCATCTATTTTCTTCAATTCTCCAGCTGTGATCCTTGGAGAGTCTTTGGCCACTCAAACTCATCTCTTCACCGTGCATTAGGACGATATAGACACACGTCCTCTTCCAGGCAGATTTTTAACATCTTTAGTTGATTGGAACCTCTTAATTATTGCCCTGATGGTGGACATGGGGATTTTCAATGCTTTAACACGTTTCTTACAGCCACTTTCTATTTTGTGATGCTCAACAAACTTGTTCTGCACATCAGAACTATATTCTTAGGTTTTACTCCTTGTGATGGATGACTTTGGGGTATTTGGCCTTTGTGTTCCTCATATTTATAATCATGTGGAAAAGGAAGTCATGGCTGGACAATTTCATGCTCCTAGTCACCCTGGTGTGCTAAAAATGTGAATATGAATGGGAATATACTTCAGAGATATTTTACTCATAAAAATTTCTAGGGGTGCCAATAATTGTGGCCAACATTCATTGGAGAAAAACATTTATTTCATCATAAGATTTTCTCCCCACTTTCAGTTGTTTTACTTCAATGATAGGTTAGAATTTTGTGAATTTTTTGAGTGAAAGATCAAAAGGATAAACAATGCAGATTTATTTTCACAGCCGCCTTTGCTCATATTTATCAAGGGTGCCAATATTAGTCGAGGGCACTGTAAATGATATGATATGATATGATATGATATGATATGATATGATATGATATGATATACTTAAATTTTATTAAAATTTATCAGAAAATATGACAAATATAGCCAAATGCATAAAATGATTGACAAGTAAAGTGTTTCTGATCGGCTAAAAAAGCATTAGTTGCTCCTCTGTTCCTTCTGATATATGATATTATATGATATAAAGATCTACCTCAGATAAATTGATCTTGTTTTGCATGCTTAGATATTGTTGCTATTAAATAAGAAAAAAAATAAGTATGTGATTTTTTTAGATGAAACAAGTTCAACACAAAAACAGAAATGCATCTGTATCTTAACCAAATTTAAATGTGAAATGGCATTATTTTCACCTCCACGTGCACGCACACACACACACACGCGCACACACACACATACACACACACACACACACACAGTCAATCTTGCTTTATGCCTGCTCTTGTTTGCCTCTCATGCATTCTGTGTTCTTGAACGACCGTGTCTTTGTGTGTCTCTCTGATAAGAGATGGCCACTCTTCACTATCACTGATTATAGATCCGCCTTCAGAGATACTGTCAGCTATACTGATCTCACATCACAGCACAGCAGACGCCCTCCCACTACATGGCTATCTGACTGATCTGAGAGCAGCTGGCGCTGGAGAAAAAGGCACAGGATGATGGCTGAGGCCGAGCTCTTGTGAAGATGCTCAGAGTGGATAGACACACCTGTTTAAAGAGTTCAGCTTTTGAACCTTCACGCTTCAGATGTCGCAAAACACCAGCAAACTTTGGTGGCTTAATCACAGCTCGCTGTGGCCCGTTTTGCGATATGGTTCTCACACTGTTGTTTTACCATATCAGAGGGTTTAACCTCACACATCTCAAAGGGAAATCACCGTGAGGTTAACACTTGCTTTAAAAAATCATGCACCTTTAATTTTAGCAAATCTATATATACATACATGTTTGGATACAGACTTGAATCTCCCTTTGACAAATCTTGACAAATTGACTTTTTAATTTTGGTTATTTCTGGTTAAGATGTACACACACAAAAAGTTTTAAACTCCCTAGGTAAAGTGGGGACAAAAATCATTGGGAAATATCAGCATCAATTTTGATTTTGTGTTGACTTTTCATTTATAAGGTGATGACACACAAACTATGAAAACATGTTGATAACACTTTACAATAAGGTCACATTTTTTAACATTAGTTAATGTATTAACTAACATGAACTAATAGAGCAATTTTAGTATCGAGAAACTATTATAGTTTTTATTAATATTTTGATTATAATTTTAGAGATTTTAATTTTAAAGCTTAGTTATTTTGTTGTGTGTTTTTGTTATTTTTTATATGTCTATATAGTTATTGTTAATTGTTTATTTATTTATTTATTCATTCATTCATGCATTCATTCACTCATTCATTCATTTTATTTCAGCTAGCATTTTAATTTTAACTTTTTAATTTTTAATTTTAGTTAACTATAATAACCCTGACAGTGAGCAATGCATTTTTTTACATTATTTAATAATCTTTGTCAATGTTAGTTAATAAAAATACAATTGTTCCTTGTTTGTTCATTTTAGGTCACATTTTGTTAACTAATGTTAACAAATATAACTTTTAATTTTAAAAATCTATTAATAAATGTTGAAAGTAACATTAACTAAAATTAATAAATGTTGTAGAATTAATGTTCAATGTTAGTTCATGTTAACTAATGTTAATAAAGGAATCTTTACCATTTTATTAAATTACAAAAAAAAAAAAAAAAAAAAAAGGAATTCAGAACATCATTAAATCATTATTGTTGCACTTGAATTGCTTTATGCTTGAATGATGAATCCTTACCCAGAAATGGTAAGGATTTATAATATTGTCCAAAACCTTCCTTTGTTTCCAAACTGTATTTGCTTAAGGGTTAAGGTTAAGGTTAAGCAATCAGACTTGAATTTTCACCTGGTGGATCATAAAATGGGTGGGAAAAGACCTATAGACTTTGAGTTCCTTACAGCTGGTATTAAAATTCACCTTCTAGACCTTGACAGATCTAGTTACCAGTGAAAACAGGGTCCCAAATCTCATAGACTTACATTAACACATGGGTCCCAGCTGTATCTAGAAACCAAAACATCATAGAGACTTGAAGGTGGGCTCTTTTGACTAAAAAAAAAACATCTACCAACAAAGGACCCCACAGAACACCATAGCAATGGATTAGCAAATACTGAAAAAAAAAGTGTTCCTGTATCTCAAACAGTAAAGCATGCATGACAAGGTCAGAGGTTTGATTCCCAAGGAAAGCATACACTAAAAAAAAAAGGGGTAGCATTCAATGCAATGTAAGTCACTTTGAATAAAAGATTACACTTTATTTCGATAGTCCACTTTAGACATTCTATAAGTAACTTTGTAACTACATGTCAACTTCATGTCAACTAATTCTCATTAATTTGCAACTACATGTCTACTAACTCTCAGTTTCGGGTTAGTACAATAAGTTGACATATACTTGCAAAGTTTCTCATACTCAGTTTGTTGTATGTTGTGGACCCATCAAAATAAAGTGTTAGAAGATATTAAGCAGACAGGCTACTAATACTCTAATGACTGCTAGTTGACATGTAGTTGCAAAGTTACTTACTGTTAGTAAAATGTCTAAAGTGGACTATCGAAATAAAGTGTTACAGAATAAAAGCATCTGGCAAATGCAGGATAAATGTAAATCTCAGGCCAAATCGCCAGACAGAAAAGCAGCACTCACATTTTTAATTAAAAGTAAAAATCTAATTATAACTTGGCAGATATACCTCAAAAAAGAGGCAATTAATATTATGCTAAATATTTTAAAAAACTGGCTACTGGCAGCTCTGACATTCATCAAAATGTAAGATGTGTGCTATTCAATTCATTCCTTTAAAATGAGATGTTGCTTCTACATAAAACACAGAAATTTTGATGCAGGTTCAAGTCTGGCCTGTGTCTTGATTCTGTTCCCTCTCTCTACCCAAGAAACTGCTCTGTCTCTATTTCTGTCCAATAAAAGAGGCAAAGGCCAAAAAACCCTGTTTAACACAACCAGCACAGCATTCGACAAGGAAAAAAAGTGCCAGAGCCCATGCACACAAGCCATATTATAAGCCTTCAGGGTCATTGTTAAAATCCACAAGAGTAAATTAGGGAGCACAACCTCTGGGAATTACAAGAGAGTGGGTCTGGATGTAGAGGGAGACCATACAGTGAGCTAATGAACAAACCATCAAAGTGTGTATACAAAGGGATTATTCACATGACCATACGATCAAACATGGGCCAAACTTAGTTAAGAGCCTGTAAAGAGACTATTAGAAAGAGAGAGAGAGAGAGAGAGAGAGAGAGAGAGAGAGAGAGAGAGAGAGAGAGAGAGAGAGAGAGAGAGAGAAGGCCACTTGAGCCGAGCAGTGTACAGCACTCTCTAAATGTCAGACAATAATCTTTTTTCCTTTTTTCCCTCAATAACCTAGGATTAGTGGTTAATTATTAGTTTTCAAACAGGAATAAGTGCATATCAGAAATTAGACTGCAAGCGATGGCATCTCTCAGTGGCCTCGCAAACAGCTGGGAAGTAAAGTGGACAGCAAGTGGCATTATGAGGAAATGATAACAGTAACTGAACATGACTATCACATGCTCTAATACAGCATAAACACATCTAGGGGTGGACAGCATGACCAAAATGTTCAGATAATTGGCAAATCATGGTACGAGCAGATTTATATTATGGCAACAGTATTTCTGCTGGAAATTCACTGGACAAAAAAAATAATAAAAAAATAGGTTTAATACGACCATTCAAAAGTTTGGGCTCATTAAGAAATTAGTACTTTTTTCTGCATTAAATTGATAAAAAGTTAGAGTAAAGATATTTATGATGTTACATTAGATTTGGACTTTCTATCCATCAAAAATCCTGAAACAGAAGTTTCCACACAAATATTCATCATCACAATTGTTTCAACATTAATAAGAAGAAGAAACATATCTTGAGCAGCTAATCAGCATATTGATTTCTGAAGGATCATGTGACACTGAAGACTGGAGTAATGATGCTGAAAATTCAGCTTTGCATCACAGGAATAAATTACATTTTACAATATATCCAAGTAGAAAACATTTATTTAAAATGGAAGTAATATTTCACAATATTAATGTATTTTTAATCAAATAAATGCAGCTTTGGTGAGCATGAGTGTGTATTAAATAACCATGTGGTAATACAGTTTTTTGAAAAATTCATTAAATAAAATACTTTTGGTATTTGATTGAAAGGTAATTCATTTGCATATTTTCTTTTTATTCAGAAGGTGCTACACGCAAAACCAAAAAAATACAATTAGGAATAAGAGTGGGAAAAAAGAATGATTCAGATTGGATAAGCCACTTTAGAAAGCGTAAAATAGCTTATAATAGCTTAAGGTGTAAAACTGCACATAAAACAGCACATGTTGCTTGTTGCTCTTGCATGTTAATAATGTAAATCCTAACATAAAGTCCAAGCCATGCACAAAGATATTGCAATATACAATGAATGGTAAAGCAAAATAACACTCTCATCCTCATTTATAGAAATGTTCTATTCCAACATCAACTTTCCACATAATAATAGGGTGCAAGCATTAATTTTATCATTCTCTGCACATAGCGAAGCCTGGAAGATTGCTCGTTATATCTGAATGACGACTATATAATTGACAACTTTTTATTGATGAATTGGCCATGCAAAGGTTGTGCAGTTAATGGCATTTAACAGCAGACAGTCAATTAGCCTGCAGATGGTCTTAAAGACCAATTAACACAGCCGTGCACAATGAACAGCAGTCACTCAGATTAGATTCTCATATCTGCCGGCTTCTGTGTGTTGTGTAAGGACAATCTCTCCCCAATCTATAAGGCAGCAGCACATAAAACCCTTCAGGACCTCATCACATTTGCAAGGTTACCATGGCAGCGAGGGTTACACCTCAAATCTTACATTGACCACAAGCTACAAGCATATTGTATGACAGGCATTAATAATTAATGCAAAAAGATCTTTGCGAGGGCTGAACAGCTGTCCTCGAGTCACTTCTGACGTGAGTCAAACACACTCAGGCTTAAAGCTACACAAGTGTTAATCACACAAAACGGACCGCGGACAGACAGCTCTGTGGTAGGTTAGATAACAGCTGAGAAGGTGTCAGTGAATCGAGCAGAAAGCATCATGGACGCTGTGTACTGATGTTAGCCACGGATACGGCAGATTGGAGAGCAGATGCATATGCAATGATCCAGATGTTTGCCCACCTCAACTAAAACTCATAAAATAACATATATAATATACAGACTCTTAAAAATAAAGGTTCTTTATTGGCATCGATGGTTCCATGAAGAACCTTTAAAATCCATTGAAACTTTCCACTGCACAAAAGGTTCTTTAAGTGGAAAACAGTTCTTTATATTATTAAAATGTTCTTTGCACAAGTAAAAAGGGTACTTTTAAGAACCAAGAAATTGTTATTCTATGGCATTTCAGCAAAAAATAAAAAAAATCTATTTTTAAGAGTGTATGTTTTACTGCATAAGATTTTGATAAATATAATCTTGCAAGAATTCCCTGTGGTGCCTCATGTTAACACTCAGCTAGCAAAATCTGCCTTCCTGCAAATCAGTTCGCCCAAACATCACATAACATAATCAATATTCATGAACCAAGCCACGCCTGGCACAGTATGTGCACAGCAGCGCTGACAGAAACTTCATGAGGAGAGACGATGTGAACTACAGAACGGAACACGGAAGACAAGTTGTCTGTAACAAAAATATGCATTTTTATATTTTACAGATGTTGCAACGTTTTTGCTGTTTGTTTTGTTTTGTGAATGTTTTTTTGTTTTGTGAATGTTTGTGTTCATGTATACACCACCATTTAAATGACTGGGGACAGTGATTTTTTTTTAAGTAATACTTTTATGCAGCAAGCATGCATTAAAAGTGGCAGTAAAGACTTTAAATTGTGACAAAAAAAATCTATTTCAAATAAATGAACATCATAACAGTTAAAAAAATTATTCAGCATTGATAATAATAAGAAATGTTTCAAATCAGCATATTAGAATGATTTCTGGTTTATGTGACACTGAAGACTGGGTAATAATGCTGAAAATTCAGCTTTGCCATCAAAGGAATAAATGATCATTTAAAATATATTCACTTAAAAAAATGTTATTTTAAATTACAATAATACTTCACAATGTTACTGTATTTTTCAACAAATAAATGCAGCCTTGGTGAACAAAAGCGGCTTCTTTCAATTTTTTTTTTTAAATCACTTTACCAACCCCAAAATTTTTTATCATAATTTGAGCATACAGTAGATGTCACTTTGTCTGATATTTTGTATCTAAAGCAAAAAAATGAAGACATTTGTAAGTGTCCTTATACTGACAATAGTCTTTTTTCAGCACCTTCTAGTTTATTGCCGACCACATGAGGACTCTAAAAGTAACAGAAGCTACAAGGTACACACTGCAGATGTATATGGAAAGATCACTTATGCAATTAAAACTAAAATCACTCACATATAAATGGAAATTTTCAAGCTCATACTTGCAAGATATCAGCCTCCTTTTTGGCCGAGGCATTTGACAGGTGTTGTCTGAGCATCAGTGTATTGGTGAGAGACAGAACTCATATCTGAATCTGGAAATGATGCATCACACAGCAGGAGTTTACACATGGTTAGTAGACCACCTCTCCCTGCCACACGCTACACACATGCTCGTGTCCCCTCCCTCTCTCTCTCTCTCTCTCTCTCTCTCTCTCTCTCTCTCTCTCTCTCTCTCTCTGTCTTGCTGTCTCTCCATCTGAGAGTGGCGTGAGCTGCACTAATGATAAGATCACTCATGTCCCAGTTAAAATAAAAACAGAGAGAGCATCTTCCTGCTATTCTTAGGGAGGTTACAGAGAGAAGCCACACTCACAGATCTCTCTCTGTCTAAGGTATTAGGAGCAAAATATTTTATTATAAACAAAAGAACACTGTACAACTGCATAATTCTCATTTGTCTAGCACAGACAGACAGAGCAACAAACATGCAGACACACAGACAATTTGAGAGAAACAAATAGACAGAACAACATAGACAAATAGAATGACAGACAAATACAACAACATACACAACAACAGCAATGCAGAAAGACAGACAGAACAACTGACATGTAGACAGACCGATAGAATGACAGACAGACATACAGAATGACAAACAGATAAAACAACAGATATGCAGACAGACAGACAGAACAACAAACCGGCAGAACGAAAAACAGAACATACAGGCAAACAGACAGAAATATATACAGAAAGATAGAATGAGAGACAGAAAGACAGAGAACAACAGACATGCAGACAGAACAACAGACTGACATACAGAAAGAGAGAATGACAGAAGGACAAATAGAACAGACAGAACAACACCCATGCAGACAAACAGACCGACAGAATGACGGAGAGAGAGACATACAGACAGACAGAATGACAGACAGACAGAGCAACTTACTGAACAACAGCCATGCAAACAGACAGAATAACAGAAATAACAAACCGACAGAACAACAGACAGAACAACAGCCATGTAGACAGACAGAGCATCAGACATGCAAACAGACAGGCAGAACAACAGAGAGACAAAACAAAAAGATAATATGACAGACAGACAGACAGAAGGACATACAGAACAACAGACATGCAGACAGATAGACAACAACAGACATGTATAGATAGAAGGACAGACAGATAGAACAACATACAGAATAACAGATATGCAGACAGACAGAATGGCAGTAAAAAGAACAGTAATGCAGACAGACAGGTAGAACAACAGACAGACATACAAAAAACAGAATGACAGACAGGCAGACAGGCAGAGAGAGAATGACATACAGAACAACAAACATGCAGAAAGACAGACAGAACAATAGACATGTAGACAGAACAATAGACATGTAGACAGAACAATAGAAGGACAGACATAATGACAGACAGATAATGACAACATACAGAACAGATATGCAGACAGACGGACAGAATGACAGACAGAACAACAGCAATGTAGACAGACAGGTAGAACAACAGACAGACATACAAAAAGACAGAATGACAGACAGACATACAGAAAGATAGAATGACAGAAAGACAAATAGAACAACAGAGCAACAGACATACAAACAGACAAAATGACAGAAGGATAGAACGACATACAGAACAGACAGGCAGGCAGATAGATCTTTTCACATTTTGTTCTCTGATTCTTGACAGTTTGATCTGATCCTTGAGTGTATGATCTGATTCTCATTATGTATTGTGTTTAACGGTATAGTTTCTTTGCTGTCATGTTTATTTGCTATATTACTGTAAAGTGACCTTGAGTGTTTTTTTTAGAAAGGTGCTATATAAAATAAACTTAAAATTATTATTTAACATACAGAACAACAGACAGAGACAATAAAACAAATGAAATGAAGACAGACAGACAGACAGATAGACATACAGACAGTTAGAACAACAGACAATCACAGATCTCTCTCTGTCTGAGGTATTAAGAGCAAAAGCTTTTATTATAAACAAAAGAACACTACAACTGCATAAACATCTCATTTGTCTGGCACAGACAGACAGATAGCGCTTACTCTCACCATAGTACTCAGATTTCTGTCAAAGTTAGTTCACTGAGCCTGAAAATGCAAGCAAGTTTACAAGACTTTTCTCCCAAAGAGAGAAACTATCATCCGTTCCTCACTCCATTACTTCAGACCTGAGCTGGGGTCCTGGGTGGCGTTTATTGAGACGATCTGTTGGCATTTCACTCAGACTGCAAGTAGAGCTTTGGGAAACAACAACAGACACAGTCCTAGGAAATACTGCTCTTTCTCACTATCCTGCATTCAGTCAAACAGAACTTTCTCCGAGAGTGAGAGAGGAAAGGGTGGTGGAGGTGGTGGACTGCTTTTCTCACTGACGTACTCCATCACAACTTTTCAACTTTGCATACACACACACGCACACTTACAAACAAACCTACTTCTATATATAGCAGGTGTATCAGTATCATCCACTGAATAGTCCAGAAAACAACAGGGGAATGGAAGAATGAAACTGACATTTAGACCCTCATCTGCACAGAATAAGAGTGAAGTTACATGATGATTGTTCATATACTAAGTTACTTGTGTTACCTCAGTTATCTCTGCATTTACATTTATGCTAAAGATTCACATTTGTAACATTTTAGCATCGTATATTGTATATTTAGCATATACATGTGTGTGTGTGTGTATTATATATATATATATATATATATATACACAGGTGCATCTCAATGAATTAGAATGTCGTGGAAAAGTTCATTTATTTCACTAACTCAACTCAAATTGTGAAACTTGTGTATTAAATAAATTCAATGCACACAGACTGAAGTAGTTTAAGTCTTTGGATCTTTTAATTGTGATGATTTTGCCTCACATTTAACAAAACCCACCAATTCACTATCTCAACAAATTAGAATATGGTGACATGCCAATCAGCTAATCAACTCAAAACACCTGCAAAGGTTTCCTGAACCTTCAAAATGGTTACACAATAGCCTATACAATCATGGGGAAGACTGCTGATCTGACAGTTGTCCAGAAGACAATCATTGACCCCCTCCACAAAGAGGGTAAGTCACAGAAGGTCATTACTGAATGGTTGGCTGCTCACAGAGTGCTGTATCAAAGCATATTAAGTGAAAAGTTGACTGGAAGGAAGAAATGGGGTAGGAAAAGGTGCACGAGCAACAGGGATGACCACAAGCTTGAGAATACTGTCAAACAAAGCTGATTCAAACACTTGGGAGAGCTTCACAAGGAGTGGACTGAAGCTGGAGTCAGTGATCAAGAGTCACCACGCTCAGATGTCTTCAGGAAAAGGGCTACCAAGCCACTTCTGAAACAGAAACAATGTCAGAAGCATCTTACCTGGGCTAAGGAGAAAAAAAACTGGACTGTTGCTCAGTGGTCCAAAGTCCTCTTTTCAGATAAAAGTAAATTTTGCATTTCATTTGGAAATCAAGGTCCCAGAGTCTGGAGGAAGACTGGAGAGGCACAGAATCCAAGCTGCTTGAAGTCCAGTGTGAAGTTTCCACAGTCAGTAATGAATTGGGCTGCCATTTCATCTGCTGGTGTTGGCCCATTGTGTTTTCTGAAGTCCACAGTCAACGCAGCCATCTACCAGGACATTTTAGAGCACTTCATGCTTCCTTCTGCTGACAAGCTTTATGGAGATGCTGATTTCATTTTCCAGCAGGACTTGGCACCTGCCCACACTGCCAAAAACACCAAAAGTTGGTTAAATGACCATGGTGTTGGTGTGCTTGACTGGCCAGCAAACTCACCAGACCTGAACCTCATAGAGAATCTATGGGGTATTGTCAAGAGGAAGATGAGAGACACCAGACCCAACAATGCAGATGAGCTGAAGGCCACTGTCAAAGAAACCTGGGCTTCCATACCACCTCAGCAGTGCCACAGACTGATCACCTCCATGCCAAGCCAAATTGAGGCAGTAATTAAAGCAAAAGGAGCCCCTACCAAGTATTGAGTACATATACAGTAAATGACCATACTTTCCAGAAAGCCAACAATTCACTAAAAATGTTTTTTTTATTGGTCTTATGAAGTATTCTAATTTGTTGAGATAGTGAATTGGTGGGTTTTTGTTAAATGTGAGCCAAAATCATCACAATTAAAAGAACCAAAAACTTAAACTACTAGTATGTGTGCATTGAATTTATTTAATACACGAGTTTCACAATTTGAGTTGAATTACTGAAATAAATGAACTTTTCCACGACATTCTAATTCATTGAGATGCACCTGTATGTATGTATGTATGTTTGTATATATATATATATATATATATATAAAATCATGGAACATATATTACAATGGAACGTAACAATAAATACACATACACACAGTACTGGGTTGTAAATGATTACATGTAAATCTGGATTACATAATCAGATTCCAAATATTAAATACTTATAATTAGATTACATTACATTAAAAAACTACAGGTACTTTTTCAGACTACAGGTACTTTTTCATTGATTACATGACAACATATTATTCGCACAATAGCAATAAATTATTCATAATTTTTTGATTCTCCATAATTCTTCTTTTTCATTAAACTCACAAACCCCCTGCAGTTCCTTTACAAACCCCAGTTTGGGAAACCTTGACGTAATGTTTAATGTAATCTAAAAGTAGTCTGATTATATTACCTAAAATGTGAAATGTAATGGATTATGTTACAGTCTACAATTTGCAAGTAATCTACCTAGCATATACATAATATTTAATTATTGTTAGACCCTATATCTTACTATATATAAACCCCTTCCTTTTTCACATCCAACTTGCATTGAACATTTTTCTCATAAAAAAACAAATAAACCCCGGACTGAAAGTCAAAAACTTACTTCTAGTCCAACTGACCACTTGAATTTTAGCAACATGCTACATAATTTAGCAAGTGTGTACAAAGGGTAGTGTGGTATATGTGTAATCTTTACATGTGCAGTTTTAAATGGTTTGTCTCCTCACAGCTGTTTTTAAAATTTAATTTGCTGACCCTTACTGCAAAAATATTAGGAAAAAATTATACAGTTATAGGTTTGGTGGCCCCTGAGAGCCCTGACACTGATCAAACAAGCAAATCTGCCTTTGAAATCTCCTCAGGTACTCGCCAGACAAGTATTTCACATCCAGCATCGGTGTGATCCCTCAACACATAATCTGAATGCATTTCCTGTGATCTGCCGTAACACAGAGGAATGAGAGAGAGGAGTCACGCTCCGGCCACCCCAGCTGTTAGCTTTCATTTCCTCCCCTCACTGTCCCCTTCCCTCCCCGCATCTCTTCATCTGCTGCACACCACTGACAGGCCTGAAATGAGAGCTGAAATCAATTCACATGAAGGTCCAAACGAAAGCTGGATGTGTAACAACCATCCTATTATCTCAGTGGCACATCCTATACACTATAGACGACTTCCCAGACACAGATTGAGCCAATAATCCAATTACTGACATAATGTCCTTCAATGCAGCATATTTTATATCACAATCATTATTACTTAAGATGGAACAAAATGGTTGTTTACATAAAAGCTGAACAAATGCACTTGTGGGAAGCGAATCGGTGTCTCCCAGTTCATCTTTTCATTTTATTTTTGGCAGGAAGACAGGAAATGGTGAGAAGGAGGAGAAATGGGATCTAGGAATGTCTCGAGCCAGACTCAATCACACATCGCCCACATGAGCACCACGGCTCAATGCATCAGACTATGTGCAGTAATGCTGCATTCAGTTCAACTCAGAATGTTACAACCTTCTATGTGGAAATGTCTATCTATCTATCTAGAATGGCAGCATCCACTGAAATGTATACAGTTAACAATAAACATGCACTTTTAAGCAAATATGATGCATCAGTAAGGAACATTCCTATATTACATTAAAATTAAAAAAATAATCATTACAGTGTTGAAAAGTCAGAAACGGGAAATAAAACAGAAAGAGGAGGGTAAATGAATATTCCTTCGTTTTTTTTGCGCCAGCAAGATTAGTTAGCCAGGCTGGGAGATATAACTAAATAAACTAAATTAAATAAATAAATATTTTCAAAATCCAATATATATCTCAATATTTATGCATAAGTTCTGAAATGCATTAAAAGGGTAATTTAAAAATAACAATAATTTTAACCTTACAGCCACTGCAATTTTAACCTTACAGCCAAAATAATGTACTATATGAACTAAAGCACATTTTTGTGTCTTAAAAGAGTTGGATGCAGAATGGTGCAGAACAAATGGATATCTTGGAAAATTTTAACCAATTGATTAAAAATTGTCATTAAATATTGGCAATCATGGTACAAAATTCTGAAAAAAAAAATACTTTTTCACTTTACAAGAAGTTAATCAATGGACTGGAGTGGTGTGGATTACTTGTGGATTATTGTAATGTTTTTATCAGCTGTTTGGACTCTCAGTCTGACGGCACCCATTCACTGCAGAGGATCCATTGGTGAGCAAGTGATATAATGCTAAATCTGCTCCAATGAAGAAACAAACACATCTACATGGCCTGAGTGTCTATAAGGTCTACCAGCTACATTTCCAGCTGTTACAGACCTTATTTAGACAGGTATGCGCCTTTCCAAATCATGTCCAATCAACTGAATTTGCCCCAGGTTAACTCCAATTGAAGGACAGAAACATCTCACAGCTGATCCAACGAAACTGGAATGATCCTGACCTAAATTTCAAGTGTCAAAGAAAAGGGTATGAATACTTATGCAAAGCAACTATTTCAGTTCTTCCTTTTTAATAAATTCGCAAAGCTACCGCAAACCTGTTTTTTGCTTTGTCATTATTGGAGGTATGAATACTTTAGCAAGGCACTGTATATATATATATATATATATATATATATATATATATATATATATATATATACACACTACAATATTGTAATCTAAGTTTTCAGCAATTAGCAATTACCGTAGATTATTTGTGCATGAACTAG
Organism: Spinibarbus caldwelli; assembly: GCA_039654775.1. Lineage (NCBI taxonomy): Eukaryota > Metazoa > Chordata > Actinopteri > Cypriniformes > Cyprinidae > Spinibarbus > Spinibarbus caldwelli. The sequence continues at coordinate 5,249,032 of CM077242.1, read as the reverse complement.
AGGGGGAGAAATTATATCATTAAGAAATGTTATCTGTTTGTTGGTAATGGAATCCAGGCAGAGAGACTGACAAATAAGTAAAGCTTTATGATCTAACACATGCACAGAAGCAGGTCCACGTACACGTGAGGGCTAAATGAGGTCAGGAAGGGTTTTGCTGGGAGATTTCCAGCAGGCAGTTTTCCATACTGCAGCGACAAAGATCACATGTGTGAATGTGAACAGACACACACACTTTGACAATGGCGGATCAATAATGATCAGAGGTTTTCACTGAAGGGTAATGGATGAGGCATACATGCATGAATCAATTTCCAGGCCTCATTTACGCAGACATTTACAGCATGACATAACGACCAAGCCTATTAAAGTTCCCACATGTAGCCTAACCCACCTTACATTGCTTGTGCTATTGACATGTGCAGGAGAGATGTGCTATTGCTGTTATTCTATGCAATAAAACGTATGATTTGTGCCAGGTGGATAATAGAATAAGCAAAAAAACCCTCAGGGACCTTGCAACCAAATAGCAACCAGAACACCCTAGAAACCAAACAGCAACAAACTAAATAGCAAATGCATAGCAACATCCTGGCAACCACCCACAACACCATAAAACCATCATGGCTGTTACAGCTGTGACTGTTATACAAAAATGACCAAAAAAAGAAAATTTATTATTATTATTACTAAATTAATTTATTATTTATATTAAATTAATAAGTTCAGTTAAATTAATAATACTTGAAAGTTGTTAAAACATTACTTGAAAATGTTATTTCTTGCTAGTACTACTACTAGATTTCATTTGCTACACAATTTTAAACGTTATTTAAAATAAAAAAGAAATGAATTAAATTAAAAATGGAATATGTTATTATTAGTCCAATTAAGATTAAGGTTAAATTTAATAATAAAATTTAAGATCCTTTTGCAGTGTTTTTTTTTTTTTTTATTGTAAACAGCCAAGCTCCAAACAACTATGAACTTCCAATTTGTCATCATGCCAATAAAACACACTAAATTGAAAACTGAAATTGAATTGAGAGAGAGGGGGGATTAAAGAAAGAAGATGTTCAAGAGCGTTCACCGGATATTTAAGCACCGCTGTGTGGTCGTAGGTGGGCACTGAACCACCTTTATCTCTTCACCAATCAGATGTGAGCGGCTACAGGCAGAGCCGGAGTCCCTCTGGGCTGAGGAGCTCTCACTCGCTCACTCTCTCTCTCTCCATCAGTCTGCCATCAGATGAGTCTGTTAGTTTTCCTGCTGGTTCACTCGCAGCAGCTGATTGATATTCCAAAGCCGTTCACTCCGAACGCACCAAACACTAAAGCTCTCCATGACACCAGTGCCCTCTCAGCTCACGAACAACAGAAAGCAGATAGACACCGGAAAAGCCCCCCTGTCAGAGAGAGAGAGAGACAGAGAGAGAGACAGACAGAGAGAGAGACAGACAGAGAGAGAGAGACAGAGAGAGAGAACTCTTCCAAAGAAAACAATCTTCTCCACTTTGGTTTGTTTTAAGAGTCCAGGGGACAGAAAAATCAATAAGAGAAGCCACCGAGACACAGAGAGAGAGAGAGGAAGATGAGAAAAAAAGGAAAGGAAGAGAGGGAGGAAAAGACAGAAGGGGCGAGACAGGAGAAATTAAAATGTTGAAATTCACTGCAAACCCTATTATCATGGACATCATGAGAACAGCAGCAACAGAGCCGTCTGCACACAATTACCTGACGGACACACCAATCTTACACTTTGCAGAGCCACTCTGGTCATTTTATTTTCAGATATCACATTACCATTAAAAAGTTTGGAGTCAGTAAGATTTTTTTCATACTTTTTTTTATACTTTTATTTAGCAGGGATGCATTAAATTGATCAAAAGTGACAATAAAGACATTTATAATGTTACAAAAGATTACATTTCCACTAAATATATTAAGACATCAACATTGATAATAAGAAATATTTTTTGAGTAACAAGTCAACATATTAGAATGATTTCTGAAGGATCATGTGACTCTGAAGACTGGAGTAATGATGCTGAAAAATCAGCTTTACATCACAGGAATGAATAACATTTGATATATTTTCAAATAGAAACAATATTTCACAATTTTATAGTTGTAGACTGTTTATTGATCAAACAAATTCAGCCTCGGTGAGCAGAAGAGACTTCTTTTAAAAACATTTTTAAAAAATCTTACTGACCCCACGGTAGTGTATGTGTGAACTGACTGCTGTGATATTGTTCAGCATAAATTAAAATAAACCTCTGACCGTTACCTTACAGTTAGCTGTGGTCTGCTTAATTAATTCATCTTTAGTTTTTAACCTCATGCTGAATGTTTAATACACACTGGATTTGCCAGAGATCGACAGGTTCAAGGTTGGAATCTTTTGTTTAGGCCACATACTATAGAAGCAATTAAACTACATATTCACAGTCAGCCTGTGAAATAATCACTAGGCATTCTGACTGCAAATTAACACCGCTGACCGCTGTTTCAGTACTTCTGCTGTTTTCTGTGCTTGCTCTGGAGATTTCTATGCCATATTTCGAAAGAGATCTTTTCTCTGGCAGTCTATTATTGTGATCTGATCTAATTCAGTTTGACCCAGATGTTTTTGGCCGTTATTCATATCGGTCAGGCGTTCTCTTCCTGCTCCTGTTGAAAAGCTGCAAAGTGGACCAAACTAGACTAGCACTGAAAGACTACAAAAAGTAACATCGAGTCTGATTATGAAACACGACCAGAATTTAAATAGCTCTTAAAACCATTATGATGTCAATTATTGCAGTCAAGTCAACTATTAAAGCAACTGTACGTGTTTTACCCTGAAATAACAGTTTCAAAGTCATTCTGATGGCACAATTACTTCTAATAATAAGACGAATGGCTTGTGTTTCTTTTCCAAACGTCTGCTCTGTGAGATTTTAAGTGTGGTGAACGGTTACGAAATTCCCGAAAAGAGCGAATTGCTTTGCGGCAGCAACAAATGCATGTGTACAGCTATTCACTGTAATAACGACAGTCATATATTTACGACAGTCGCAAAAATACACAAAACCACATTCAGCTGCTTTACGGAAGAATGGTTTTACAAATTAAAAAAAAATAAGATTACGTAAAAATATTATCACACAATAAAAATATGTTATAAGAAAGTTTTGCTTGCTTCCCCAATAAGTAAAACATTTTTTTTTTCATTCAATTTTAATTCCATTTTATGGAGTCCATGGAATTCAATTCCATTTTTGCATTTTGCAAACATTATGGAAAGTTACTTTTGAATGTTTTTTTTTTTTTTTTTTAATAATACTGTTTAAAAAAATGGATTAAAGACCAGAGAACAAACGTTCTATCAACATTCCTAGAAGAATGTTTGTTCATAACTTTGAGAGAACCTTGCTAGAACATTAGCCTAGTCAAAGTTCTAAGAATGTTCCCTGTTAGCTGTGATTAGGCAGGAAATTTATGAATTTACACCATCTACATGAGCATCATATTTATATTTTATAACTCCCCTTTTGTACATGCAGTCATGTCCTTTTATTTCCAGTCCACAAACAGGCATCTGTTCAGTGTCCACTTGACATTTTACATCAACAGGATTGCATTTGATGTTGACTATAGGATCACTATGAGCGATTTAAGGGTGTTGATGTGTCAGACAAACAGTTAAATACCTACTCAACATATTGACCACGTGTGAGGCGATTAACAGCGCTGAAATGAGATGGATTATAGCAATTCACTGCATTCAATAAACAGAAATCTGTGTTAATGAAGAGCAAATGTTGCTCTGAATCAACACCTCTTATTAACTGAGCAAAACCACCACACATATAGGCTACAGCATATTAGCATTCTGTATTGTATTTCACTTTTCTTTTCTTTTTTTTGACATAATTAACCATGATCATCTTTAAATTAACCATATTAATGAGTTAAATGAATTTTCTGTTACAAATTAGCAAACAAACTACACCATGGCTGTATTGGGAATGGAATACTAACATACTGCTTACTGTGCAGTATATACTGCACACTACCTACTAACAGTATATATAATGCAATGCTGATTATTTAAAACAGTTGTGTGCCATGTTGTCACGTTGCAGTGGTGTCCAGTTATTACAGCACTAAACAGTTAGTAAACCAAGTAACCATCTATTAAACCATATATTATACCAAGTTTAATACCTTTACGTTCATCAGTTTGTATTGAACTGTGAATGAATTACTAGGGCACGGCTTACTGCATACTGCACATACACTGAATACTGTGAAATACTGTTATTTCAAAATAAAACTGGATAAAGATGTAAGCATAATGCAATTGTAAACACTTTAAATGGTAAAACACAGAAGTTGCATACTTTACATACTGTATGCTGCAGAAATAGTATGGTAGTAGAATACTATTCCAAACATAGCCAATCAGGAAAAACAAAACACAAATCTCATGAGAATTTGTAATTATTGTGCAATCTGACACATAAATGGACAATTTAGGTAAAACCTTCAACATGAAGGCAAAAACATTTTCATTATTTTCAATAAATGTTTTTTTAAAAAAAAAATAAAGTAAAATTCAAAATGTAATAAAATTAAGTATTAATATAGTCAACATTTTTTATTATTTCCTTATTTAGAGTTCACTGAAAAAAATGACTCATTGAATTTACTAAATTTTTTTAAGGTAAGTGGTTGCAATCAATTTATTTTAGCTACATTTAAATAAACTAATTTAGTTGAAAGTTAGTCAACTAAATTTGTTTATTTAAATGTAGCTAAAATAAATTGATTGCAACCACTTACCTTAAAAAAAATTTTAGTAAATTCAATGAGTCATTTTTTTCAGTGTTGAAGTACTAAAAGAACAAAACCTAAAACTAAAACATAATAAAATCAATACAGATATATTAAAAAAAGGGGAAAAAAAAGAAACTAATACAAATGATAAAAACATACAAGGTAACCCCAAAAAAAAAAAAAAAATCTGAAATTAAAAATATTAAAACTGCTGAACTGCTGAACAACTAAATACTCAAAATGAAGTGCAAGACAGCACTAAAGGTCATGAGTGTCAGGTCACCACATCTCACTGACACCACTGTCGTCTTTGAGCACCAAACACTCATCATTCCTTTATCCAGCTGAACTTCTCTCTTCACTACTATTGTTCATCTGAGTGAATCCTTTCACTTATCTGTCTTATCCCTTCCAGCACCGATGTGTCATTAAATATTTATAGATTTTATTGGGTTATCTCTGAGCTGTCCACGAGTGATCCTCAGCAGCCAGTATAAAGGGCAAGATAGAAACGGACAGAGAGAGAGTGCTCAGATGATAATAGGGTGAAGAACAGAGAGACTTGCAAAAGACCTCCTCACAGCATCTGTAAAGTGGCCATTTTTGAGCTGTTCGTAATACAGTGACTCAGAAAGCTCACAGCCCACCGTCACACACCTGCCGAGAGCCACAAAGTTTTGCTGTAGAAAACAGGAACCAATTTTCTTTCAATAATTCTAGATAGAAAAAAATATATTTTTAATTTGTGGTAACCAGTTTGTTATTTACACTATGCTTAAACGTTTACGATTTCTGTTTTAAATTAATGCTGCTCCTTTCTTAATTAATGCTGCTGAACTTTCTATTCATCAAAGAAACCTTAAACTCCTGAAATTCCACAAAAATGTGAAGCAGCACAATTGTTTTCAACATTGATAATAATAATAAATGTATTTGAGCAGGATATTAGAATGATTTCTGAAGGATTATGTGACACTGAAGACTGGAGTAATGATGCTGAAAAATTCAGCTTTAAATCACAGGAATAAATTACTTTTTAAAATATGTTCGAACAGTAAAAAGTTGTTTGAAATTGTAATAATATTTTACAATTTTACAATTTTTACAATTTTTTAACAAATATATCCAGCCTTGGAGCATAAAAGACTTATTTTAAAAACATTAAAATCTTACCAACCCCAAATTATTTAATGGTATTGTACTGTAGATGATGCACAAAAACTAGTAATTCTTTGAAAACTGTTTTATTTTAATATATGTGTCCTGATTTATTTATTATATATATATATATATATATATATATATATATATATATATATATATATATATATATATATATATATATATATATATATATATATATATATATATTTATTTATTTATTTATTTATTTATTTATTTATTTATTTATTTATTTTTTAAGCAAAAATATTTCATATACTAAAAAATCTTATCAGGCATATCAAGAATCATTAGATGACATTAAAAGACTCCATTTAAGGATCACAGTGCATAAAGACTAATTAACTGTCATTTTAAATCTTTACCTATCTTTACCACTGTCCTTCAAACCACTAGTTCTTACCCATTTGTCAGCAAGAAGTTTTTAATCACTTAAAATATAATAAAATTAGTACGATCACTTGTTATATATTTTAATAAGTAGGGCCAACAGATCAGAATAAGTATGCTGTTTCATTTTTTACATCTGCTGCTTTATGATGGAACAATATTTCACCCATATTTTGACATTTTATTTACACAAAAGTTACTTGAATCATAATAATATATATCATAGATTAAGTGGCAGGAATGATATTGAATACATGCAAAGAGCAGAAGATTAAGAGAGATACGAGAGAGGTCACTGTCGACACTAAAAGCCTAAGATTGATTGTTCATTTAAGACTCCGAGTGAACAAAGTGTGTATTAACAAGAAATGTAATTTCAGCTCAACTCTTAGAGATAATGAACGCAAATCACATCAGACACCCTGCAGTCTCTCCTCCCTCATCCTCCACACAGATATCTGAGTAATATGACAGTAAATAAGGACGTCCACTGCTGGCCATCTTAATTTGATTAGAGAAACATCTTCATACACACATAAGGCCTACAAGCGCACACACACTCACTCCATTAATCCAGTGGTAATTTGCTTTCACTTGCTATCAGCCAGAACAAATCGTTCTGTCTCAGGAAAACATTTGCAAGAAGTGCAAGAGAAACATGAGGCTAATTGGGGGAGAACAGCATTAGGACGCAGCGGGACGCCTGTTACCGGATTCTGCGAAGAATCTGCCTGGATTACAGCCGCATGACCGGCCAACCGCTGGCCGTCAGAGGATCAGGGTTTGAGTGGATTACAAGTGGACAAATCCGCTACAGCACTACAATATCCTATCAAGATAAGACTACAACAGGCTCTGATGGGGACTGACGGCCAGTCTGAGCCCTCACATAACATAACATAACATAACATAACATAACATAACATAACATAACATAACATAACATATAACATAATGTTTTCCAAATTTCGATATTGCTTGTAATGATTTTAAAAAGCATGTAAAGTGATGGGAGAAACTGAGCTTTTCGAAACTCTGAATCAGTTAATCCACTGCGTCGCAAAATGATTCACTGTTTCAAAGTGATCCAATCGGATTGTGTATCGCGCATCATTTGATTCAGATCAGGATTTCAAAGTGCGTATCAGGAATCATTTGATTTAGATCGGGACTTCAGACAGAGTTCGCAAACCATTTGAGATCAGAACTTCGCATATAGCGAAACATTTGATTTATATCGGAACTTCAGAGTGCATATCGCAAATAATTTGTATTATATCAGAATTTTGGAGCAGATTCACAAATCATTTGATTCAGATCGGAACTTCGGAGTGGGTTCGCAAATCATTTCGCAAATTTAATGATTCTCACTCCAAAGTCCCGATCTGAAATGATGGTTCGTGAATCATTACAGAAATCATGAACTTAGATCAGAAATTTAGAGCGGGTTCATGAAGCCTTTGATTTAGATAGGGTCTTCGGAGTGGGTTTGCGAATCATTTGATTTCAATTGAAACTTTGGAGTGCGTTCATTCGCGAAGTGAATGGTTCACAAACCGAAGTCTCGATCTGAAACAATGGTTCACAAATCGCTATTCAAACCGGGACTACAGAGCGTGGGTCGAATTATTTGATTTAGATTGGAAATTTGAGCGGGTTCATGAATCTTTTGATTCAGATTGGAACTTTGGAGTGAGTTCGCGAATCATTTCGCAAATTGAATGATTCACAAACCATGCTCTAAAGTCTCGATCTGAAACAATGGTTCACAAATCATTATTCAAACCGGGACTACAGAGCATGGGTCGAATTATTTGATTTAGATCGGAAATTTGGAGCAGATTTTTTATTCAGATTGGAACTTTGGAGTGGGTTCGCAAATCATTTCGTGAATTGAATGATTCATAGTCCGCGCTCTGAAGTCCCAATCTGAAATGATACTTCAAGACTTCAAAGTAGGCTCATGAATCTTTCTTTTATTTTTATTTATTTATTTATTTTTGTTTATTAAACCGCACAAAACATTAAACAATTAAGGCAGTACAGTTATAAAAACAAAACAAAGAAAGAAAAAGAAAGAAAGAAAGAATATACAAATCCCTTTAGAAAAATAACTAAAGTTACTAAAGTCTCAGTGAGGGATTGACAGCTGTTTTAAATGAGTGTCAACTTAAAGATAATTTTTTTTTGTTTGTTTTAATCATCCTGAAATGATGATCAAAATGATTTCTACAATTTTATCCAACAAGATGTGAGACAAACTAACATATACCACAAAATGCCAGGTATTCATCAAATCCACTGCTAATACTTACTAAAGTTTGTGCTGTCGATTTCATCAGTTCCCTCCAAAGTGATGTCACTTCCTAGATGATGTCATTAAGGAAGTGGCTGGTGTTAGTTAAAAGTTTTGTTTTGTTTGTTTTTTTTTTAATAAATTGCTGAACAAAATGTTTTGTTTGAAACATTTTCATTTAAGAATGTAAAAATAAAGGAACACCTGGATTTCAATAAATTGTAGTAAAAAATAAATCATTAAATAATTGCTTGTTTTTCCATGTTAAAATATAATACAGTACAAAATTTTCAAATTTACCAATATATATATATACAAATTTACCAATATATATACATATATATATATAAATAAGTTTACCAATATATTGTTACGGGGCAAACGAGACATGAGACATGCGGATCCATATGCAAAGCTTTATTTAGACAGAGACGAGGTCATAAACACAGGCAGGGTTGAACAACGCCAAACAGGTATGGCATGGACAAGACACAGAGTAATCCTAGGACAAACGTGGGTCGACGATCGGTGAACAATATCCAACAGGGTAAGGCAGAGAGATAATCCAGGTACAAGAGCAATAGTCCAAGCGAGGTGCAAACAGAGTCCGAACGGCAGGGCAAAGGGTTAATCCAGGAAACACAGGCAGGAATCAAAACACGGGAAAACAGGCAAGGCAAGACTATGACAACTAAGTGGGTTCCGTAAAGTAGCTATCGCTAGGAGAGTGATAAATGCTATACAATACTCGGCAATCATAACGAGGAAGTCCATGGCTTATAAAGTGTAGTGTGAGAGTCAGTATGATGGACAGGTGACCTCTGGTGGAGAGTGAACTGAAAGGCAGGCACAGGATTCGTAGTGCTGTGTTCGACACCACAGACCATGACATACTCATAGATCGTTTACAAAACTATACAGGTATTCAAGGGCAGGCTTTAAGATGGTTTAGATCCTACCTGTCCGATTGCTACCACTTTGTTTATTTAAACAGGGAGTCATCTCAATTATCACCAGTAAAGTATGGAGTACCACGAGGATCTGTCCTAGGTCCTCTGCTATTTTCAATATACGTACATGTTGCCCCTTGATAATATTATTAGAAAATACGGGATTAGGTTCCACTGTTAATGCTGATGATACTCAACTATATATCTCAACAAGATCAGATGAAATTTCTCAATTATCTAAGCTAACAGAGTGTGTTAAAAATGTAAAAGATTGGATGACCAATAATTTTCTCCTATTAAATTCAGATAAGACAGCGATATTACTTATTGGACCAAAAGACAGTACACAGAATCTCTTAGATTACAATTTGCAGCTAGACGGATGTACTGTTACTTCCTCTACAGTCAAAAATCTGGGTGTTATATTAGACAGAAACTTGTCTTGTCATATTTCCCATGTTACAAAAACAGCATTCTTCCATCTTAGAAACATTGCCAAGCTACGAAACATGTTACCTTTTTCTGATGCAGAAAAGCTAGTTCATGCATTCATGACCTCTAGAATGGACTATTGTAATGCACTGCTAGCTGGTTGTCCTGCATCTTCAATAAACAAGCTACAGGTAGTCCAAAATGCAGCGGCTAGAGTCCTTACCAAATCAAGAAAATATGATCATATTACCCCAATTTACAGTCTCTGCACTGGCTACCTATTAAGCTCCTTATCAGTTACAAAATATTATTACTTACCTATGAGGCTCTTAATGGTTTAGCTCCTGCATACCTAATTAGTCCTCTACCAGGCTACAATCCATCCCACTCCCTAAGGTTGCAAAACTCTGAACTTTTGGTAGTACCTAGGATAACAAAGTCAACTAAAGGAGGTAGAGCTTTTTTGCATTTGGCTTCCAAACTCTGGAATAGCCTTCCTGATAACATTCGGGGTTCAGACACACTCTCTCTGTTTAAATCTAGATTAAAGACACATCTCTTTGGCCAAGCTTTCAAATAATGCATCTCATAATCTTGTACTGCAGTTATATCTGATAAAATGCACATTATTATTTTTTAGCTTGGGTTAAACAAACCAATTTTGCTTGGTTAGAACAGCAGCTACGCTAATTATGTCTCTATTTGTTTCTCTGTTTCTGTCACGGGATTGACATCCCGTGTTAACTAGGATTTACACAAGCTTCAGTCTGGATCCAGAACACCTGAGAAGAGATGATGCCAACCCCTCAGAGGACCTCAGACGATGCCAACCCTGAAACAACATACAGAACTACCAAATCTTGCTATAAGTTTGATTTCAATATATAATAATTGCTGTTAATAGTGTTCATCATCTGTTTGATTACATCTGTCACCAATGATAAGCTACTACTAAATATATTGTAGAAACTTAATTTTCTGTACAGCGCTTTGCAACAATTTGTATCGTGAAAAGCGCTATACAAATAATCTTGAACTGAATTGAATATATATATATATATATATATATATATATATATATATATATATATATAACACATGAAATGACCTGATCACACTAAGTACAAGCTTCATTTTTATTTGTTCAGTAAATGCTGAACTCTGCACAGCATGCAATGCCTTCGTTTGAACGTTTCGGCACAGTAAGCCACATATTTATCAAAAGTCTCTGTTTATGAGGAATATTTTGTCTCCATTTATTTGATTGATCTGCCCATCTGCCTTTGGAGTGGCTGCCAGTGCTGCAGTGGCCCTGTTTGAGTCTCAGCACACCGGCTGGCCACGCTGCATCTGAAGGTGCTATTTGATTAGAGATTCCTGTCTTTGCTGACACAGAGCTGTGAGACTGATGTCTGAGAAGATTCAACACTCATCATCTGCTTACCTTACATCCATCACAACACAACTGACAACTGCTAGCCACTTTCCACGAGCACACTACAAATTATATAGACTGCTTTTTTATAACAAAAAAATAAATAAATAAAATAAAATACAGGAATATTGTGAAATATTATTGCAATTTAAAATAAATGTTTCCTATTTGAATATATTTTAAAATGTAATTTATTCTTGTGATGCAAAGATGAATTTTCAGCATCATTACTCCAGTCTTCAGGATCACATCATCCTTCAGAAATCATTCTAATATGCTGATTTGCTGCTAATATATATATATATATATATATATATATATATATATATATATATATATATATATATATATATATTATTATTATTATTATTATTATTATTATTATTATTAATGTTGAAACATTGATAACAAGATTGTTAATTGAATTATTGAAGCACCAATAATAACTGGATAACTGATAATAATGGGCGCTATGTCAGCCTGTTAGAATGATATCAGCATATTAGAATGATTTGTATTCTATTTTTAATATATTTTATATAAATGTTTGACCATCTGTATTCTGTATTTGTATTCTATTTTTAATATATTTTATATTGTATTCTATTTTTAATATACTTTATTTTACTTCTATTGTATTATAATACACACACACACACACACACACACATATATATATATATATATATATATATATATATATATATATATATATGAGCAACATCACACAAGTAGAAGTGCGATATGGCTGTATATCGCGCATATATATATATATATATATATATATATATATATATATATATATATATGTATATATATATATTAGTGATTAAAAAAAGGAATGATGCTTTTTACAATCATATTAACACACACTGAATTTGCATTACAGTTGAAAAGGGCATACAGATATTTAATGCATTTAAAAACAGATGCTTTTCATGTTGTAGGTTAATTTTAGGGTGGATTCAGTATAAAGACATTTTTCCAAGTCAATGATAAAATTTTCCCCAATTTATTTAAATTCACTCCATCTAATAGGTCTCATCATAAAAAAGTCAGAAGACATTAAAATGTAGCATATTCATGGAACATGCAGAATTTTATTTATATACCACCGAATGATGCAACAAATTGTTGGCTGTGCCTGAAATAAAAGTAAAACCCCTCTATTAAGTCACTGGCTGACTTGGCAGTAAGACAGCTGCCTTTGGTTTGAAACACAGCCATTACGAGTTCATAGCTGGGCTTAAAGCTTCCAGCCCACCGTAGCCTTCGCTGCGCTCATGGGATCCAGGATCAGAGCTTCTCCGCCACAGGTTACACATCACTGACCTTAAACAGCAGCGCTTTATGAACGCTCGCCGTCAGACCCATATTTGCGGGGCTCATGATGCAGGTTTTGAAGAAACTGGGTCACAGGTGTTCATTCCATCCAGGGGAATTTATGAAGCCATTCCTCCAGCCCGCTAATTTCTGTCTGTCCTGCGGTTGTGCTTCCAGATTTTACGACTAACCTATTTGTCAAAGGAATTCGTGTTTGGCTTATGCCGGTTGACAATTTTTCTTTTTAACCACATTAAAAATATGAGAATTGTTGTCGGCGCTGTTCCAAATCAGACTGTGTTTACTTGTTGGACCGGCATGCATGTTCAAGCTCTGTCTTTTTCTTTTAGTATCTTCTGCACATAAAAGGTCTGTTGTAATTATTTATGGCTAAAACCTTTATTGAAGAAAGTTGGTTTACCCAGCGGCCATTTTGGCATTTATATTTAAGTACAGCTTCACCACACACTCAAAAATTTAGGGTCAGTATAATATATTTTTCAAAGAAGAGGAAGAAATTGCTCGTTATATTCAGCAAAGATGCATTAAATTAATCAAAAGTGACAGTAAAAACATTTACAATGTTACAACACATTTCTATTTCAAATAAATGCTGTTCTTTTGAACTTTCTATTCATTATAATAATAATAATCTTTATTTTCTATAGTGCCTTTCAATGTTACATCTCAAAGTGCTTTACATAAGTAAAACATTATAAGGACAACCTTAAAAAAGATCATTAGTTTTCACAAAAATATTAAGCATTGCAACTTTTCAACATTGATGATGATAAATGTTTCTTGCGCAGAATGTTTCTTTGCTAAAAAAAAAATTCAGCTTTGCATCACAGAAATAAATGACATTTTATATTACATTAAAACAGAAAATGGTTATTTTAAATTGTAAAAATATTTTACAATAATACTTTTTACTGTATTTTTAATCCAATAAATGCAGCCTTGGTGAGCATAAGAAATTTCATTCCAAAACATTAAAAAAACCTATATTGACCCCAAACTTGGTAGTGTATTAGTATATTTATGAATTCTTCGCATATTTCATTCTACAGCTGTTTAAATCAACATGTTTTTGCACAAACTCTGTGTATGTAAATGAAAAACACTCAATATAGTAAAAAAGAAAAAAAGAAAAGCATACCACACATCCTCTAATCCAGTTTTATTCTTTTTCAGCAAAAGAGGAAAGGAAAAAAAGGAAAACATGAAAACAAAAAAAGAAAGGCTACAGAATTTTATCTTATCCATATCTTCGTTTTTTGTATGTTTTTTTAATGTTAACCTAAAAAGGGCAAAGTAATGCAGCTCTATGCTTAGAGTGAGAGTTAACCAGAAACACAAAGGAGGTTAAATAAGGATTTTACTTAAGATACACAATATTCATCTCTTTTCTTCAGTTCTGTCCATGTCGACATCTCAACAGAAAACCAGTCAAAGTAATAATTAAAAAAAAATTTAAAAAAGGCGCAGGTAAATTGAGACTCCGCTTTCCTCGTTCCCACCAGAGCTGAACACATCCCTCCATAATGCATGTGAGGGAGGGAAGGAAAGAAAGAAAGAAAAAGAAAAAGAGAGAACGCATCAAGAGAATATAGAAAGAAAGGTTAGCATGGGCAGGCAGGAGAAAGTACAGGAACTAGTGAGAATGAAGGAGAGAAAGCCAGAAAAAAGGGCAAAAAAAGCCACCGAGATCTTCAGCTGCTTTAAAAGAGCCAGAGCGCATGATGCAAGGGCTGATGGGAGTCGTACGAGGTTACAGAGTGTGTTTATTCAGACCTGAACGAACTAGTTTTCAGATGAGCTGTGGGCGGCCCTTTCCCAACCGAACCCAAACCGAAGGGTACCATCTGGTTTCGCCTCGGCCCTCGTGCCGAGCGGCGTTTGAAAACACGGTTGTAAGTGCATATGTGAGTGTGAGTGTATGCCAGTGAAACGGGCACGGCTCTGACGCGGCTCGAGCCCACGGGCCACGGCAGAGCCGGCCTTTCTTTTTCGTTTTGTCCCAGGACGGGGTGACTCGTGCGATCCAGGTCGCCCCCCCTTCCCTCGGTCGGTGTCTGTCATCGGAACGTCCGAAGCAGAAGTTCCCAGAGGTCTCGATCGATCGATGTGTTTCCCCTGGAGTCGATCGCAGCCTCTGAGACGAGAGCAGTTCTCCAAAGTACAGACCGCCAAACTCGTCTGACCTGCTGACCTGCGTTTGGAGGTGTGTGGAGGGACAGATAACAGAAAGTTAAGGCTGTGCGGGTCGCCTGTGTGTGATGAGCACGAGGCTACTGAGAGGGGTCACAGGTCAAGCAGGGGTGTAGGTCCTCTGAGATGTGTTGGAGGAAAAAAGATGCCACTAACAGGTGAGTGAGTCGTGTGGTCGGTGGATACGTGTGTGTGTGTTTGCGAGTGAGTGTGTGTGCGTGCGTGTGTGTGTGTGTATGCAGGGGGCGTTCAAGAGCACTCCTCTCCGATGCGCTGGCAGGTTCGGCCCACCTTGCGGTCCAGTTTCACCATCTTCAGCACGGCCTCCTCTCGGCCGCGGCCCAGATGGTCAAACATACAGTCATGTTGCTCCGGCAACCGGTGCAACATGCAGAAGACATAACCTGAGAACGAGAGAGAGAGGGAGAGCGATCAGAATGAAAGTGTTGTATAATCTGCTCAAGGTTGATTTTAATAGCACGGCACATAACACTTGGTTTAACAAATTTTAACAGCATGCTTGAGAGCACGTCTTGTTCCCCACACGTGCCGCCTCTTTGAGACATCAGGAATGGCTCTGAAAAGTCACTAATTACGTCACCGTTAACCCTGCTGAAGTGTCGGCTTTTTTAAATGAACGCCAGAGAGCTGGCACAGACATTATAATGATCTCAGATCATTTTGAAGTAAAAAGAAGTGAAACACTGGCATGATGAGTTGTTGGAGGTGGTTACGAACTGGAACAAGTAAATAGAGCCTCCTCCAAGTCTCTATATCCTAAAGCTAGCCAGTGCTCGGGCCATCCTTCAGTGCAATTCTATTTAGTGCTTTTTTGCCATTTTTTTACGTCTCCAAATCTAATTTCAGTTTTTAATTTAGTGTTCAGTTGGAATGAAAATAATTGTGCATCTAGATTTGTTTGCAGCTTAATGAGATGAAAAACATGAGAAATGAAAAACAAAAATATTTAATAAATAATTTGCAAACAAACAAACAAATAAAAAGAAAGTAAAAAAAATTAAAAGTTATCAGTACAAGTTGACACCATGGTGCTATTCATATTATTTAGAAGTGAAATATGAAATGTGACAATTAAAAATGTTTAATAAATAGTTCATATCAAACAAATAATTAATAATTATTATTTTTTTAATTTAAATACAGTTTTTAAAAAAATTAAATTCAATAAAATATTCCCAAATCTCTACATATGGCTCTGGTCTCTCTTTTTTGGCCATTTATTCTCTCCAAATTCAATTTCAGTTTCAATGTATTATTGGCATGACAAAAATTGGGTATTCAGAATTGTTTGTAAATCTGTGTTAGAAGCTAAATAATCTGAAATCTGCATATATATATAAAATGCTAAATATTTTATAAATAGTGTAAACAAACACATAATAAAAAACTGAAAATTAAAAAGAAATAAAGAAGGGCATTCTGCCAGATAAAATGTGCAGCGTTAAAATCCCTAACACCACACGGAGAAATAGCTATGCAGGCAAACACCACTAACTAAAAATGAGAAAATCATAGGTTGGGAGCGTAAAAACTGTGATGAGATCATTTTAACATAACTAACTAGATTTTAATGGTGCTTGCAAAATTCACTGTCATGATGCTGGGATCAAATTTCATATTTTTGCTTTTATTTCAGTGTAATTTAATTGTTTGACTGGCATGGCAAAAGTTGTGCATTTATATTTGTTCATAGCTTAGCTGCATTAGTAGCTAAAAAATAAGTTTACTGGACATCAAATCCTTTAGACCAAGTTGAGTTGATATATGCTAGCAAACACCACTAACTATCCACCTTATTCTTTAACACGGAAGCAAGCCTATGGGTGAGACTTCTGGTTCATTAGCTGCTATAGGGAATTAACAAAAACAACAACAAAAAAAGGAAAAAGGAAAGAAAAGGAAAGAACATGACGTGTGGCCAAGTACGGCGTCCCATACTTGGAATTTGTGCTCTGCATTTAACCCATCCAAGTGCATACACAGATGTGAACAAACACACACACACACACACTGTGAACACACACCCGGAGCAGTGGGCAGCCAATGCTGCGGCGTCCGAGGAGCAGTTGGGGGTTCGGTGCCTTGCTCAAGGGTCTCACCTCAGTCGTGGTATTGAGGGTAGAGAGAGCACTGAACATTCACTCCCCCCACCTACAATCCCTGCCAGACCTGAGACTCGAATCCGCAACCTTCGGGTTACAAGTCCGACTCCCTATCCATTAGGCCACGACTACCCCCCTCCGAAATAGTAAATGGTAAAACTGCTTGCACCACAAACTAGTGTGTTCATTAAAACAATACATTAAAAAAATATATGGAAAGACACACCAATCTGCAATATCAAGCAGTTTTGTACAGCTAATAATAGATGGACGCGAATAAGACCGGAAGCTAGACCCATAGAATTTACAAATGGCCGTGCCCGCTCTTACGGGAAAAATAAGGTGGATAGGTAGGCAAAATGTAAGCTGACTTCTTAGAGTAAAATCTGTGATCTGAGCTCATTTCCAAGTAAATAAAATCAGCTCTGCACATGGAGGAGGATCCATTCCGTCTTAAGAGCCTCATTAAGAAGAAAGTCCCGTTAAGCAGTTTAATATATTCATTAATACACATGGTGTTTTTAATGAGTCAGAGATGATTAAAAGCTTACAATGTTTCAATTACTGCAGCCACAGAAGAGCTGCATGGCACTGCACACACCAGTGCATCATGTAGCGCTATTCAGGAGCGATGCCGCTGAAGCTGCAACCACACGGTAAAAAAGAATGTGCATATATATTATAGATGATCTGTCAGTGTTTGAATTGTCTGATGAGAAAGAAAAACATAACGTGGCGTTGTTCTCACTGACTGCATGCAACCATGAACAAAGCATAATGTGCTGCCTGATTCATTAGAGATTCGCTCAAATGAGGCAGTTCGTATTAATAAATTTATTGAATCAATTAGCAGAGGTCTGAATCAGTCAAACATTTAAAGCAATAGTTCACCCAAAAATGAAAATTAACTGAAAAATTACTCGGGTTATCCAAGATGCAAATATGTCAATGGATTTCCAAGTGAGGAGACAAGAGAGTGTTGACTTTTTCACTGGAGATTATGGATTATGATTATGGCCATTTCGCTTCACAAAATGTTAACTGATGGACTGGAGTGGTGTGGATTATTGTGATGTTTTTATCAGCTGTTTGGACTCTCATTCTGACGGCACCCATTCACTGCACTGATAAATGTTCTGATGATGAAACATACTAAGCTACATCTTGAATGACCTGAGGGTGAGTACATTTGTAGCAAATGTAATTTTTTTTAGGTAAACAATTCCTTTACATTGACTCAGATTACTCACTCACTGGACTGCAGGTTATCATACGTTACTGTACATCCAAACAGATTTTCCTAACCCTAGGAGGAAGATGCGGCAGAGTTTTCGGCGTCAAATAACGGCAGGAGTCCTGTCTGAGATAAACCCCGGCGGGATAATGACTCAGATGCTAGCTGTCACGGGAACAGTCAGATCCATAAGTGTATTAGCAGAGCAGTGGGAATTGTCATTAGAATGATGATTTACAATACCACCTTCAGTTTAACAAAACAAGACAAAAAATAACTAGCACAGCCAGGAGGACTGATGTTAACTGCGCAATTATGTTTAAATGCTCCCTTTATTTCATTACCTACAGTTAGTGTCTAAAATTTAAATGACCGAGGGGGGTTAAATATACTCCTTTAGTTCTGTAGCGATCTAAAAGTTCTCGCTGAAATTGCAAACAGTCAGGTGAGGAATGAACAAGCCCGCATGGAATTGGGAGAATCGGAAAGCCCATCATTTACATCATTCTGTATGTCTCAGAACTAGTGATGTGATGCGACAAAACTAGAAAACTTTCATTTTCAACAAAGCTGTCCAGACTTCACGCATGCGAATCAGGAAGCATTACAGTTTTGTCACATCATCTCGCAGAAGATACGCTGTAAGATGACAGCCATACTAACCACAGCGACAGGACCCCAGCTCCTGTTGTACGAGCTCCAGTTTGGTTTGGCAGCGATGGCACCGCCGACGGTTCTTCTGCTTGGGAACTCGTGGAGAGTCTTCAGAACATGAGGCCTCTCCCACACGAACACGCTTCTCCGGAGATGACTCGCTCTCCGAACCTGAGGCTGAACACACAAACGCACTTTTCAATGCTTTTGCAGTTGCAAGTGCATCGCTGTTTGAGGTTTAAAGGATGTAGGCCTTGCAAGGTGCATGCTAAAGTGTTCTAACTGGTTGCTAGTCAGATGCTAAGGTGTTGCCACTCAGTAAGCAAGACCTTATATGAGTTTATGAATATATAATTTAATATGAGTTTTTCAGGTCTATTTAACAGTAGCATTTAAAGGGATAGTTCATACAAAAATGAAAATTCTGCCATGATTTACTCATCCTCCACTTGTTCCAAACCTGTATGAGTTTCTTTCTTCTGTTGAACGCAAAAAAAAAAGAAAAAAAAAAGACATTTTCGAAAATATTTAGAGCCAAACAGTTGCTGGTAACCATTGACTTCCATGGTATTTTTTTCCCCATACTAAGGAAATAAATGGCTACCGTCAACTGTTTGGTTACCATTTAACTTTAACTTTTTTTTTTTTTTAATTTCCTCAGCAGAAGAAAGAAACTGATAGAGGTTTGAAAGAACTTGAAGGTGAGTAAATGATGTCAGAATTTTTATTTTTAGGTGAACTATCACTTTAAGTAATAAATAATGCACAAATTAATTAAACACTACATAATATTTACTGAATTAAATGCATGATTCTTGTTAAAGCCACAGGAGCTATTCAGTCAAAAGCAGTGAGTCATTCTCTCTTTTTCATGTGTTGTTTGATTAACATTAACAACACAGACAGCAGTAGGTAAATTTGGCTGCTGTCCCTTTAAGACCTAATGCACAGATATAATATACTGATACACATCAAATTTTGACATAACCAACCATGTTTATTTGAATACTGACCAAGACGGGCATTTTGACATCATTGTGTGTGTATTTAACCGTTTAAACACAAAAGAGAACTGAGACGGCTTACTGTGCGTGTATATATATATATATGCACATATATGCACATATATACACATATATACACATATATACACACCACCCAGCCCTAGGAAGTGGGTATAATGTGAAGCCACTGCAAAGGGACGTCAGAGGCGGCAGAAAGTTTGCAAATACATTAGACAGCAGCATGGTTTGACCTTGGTTAGTCAGTCTAAACCAGAGCTTTCAGTGGTTTTACAACTTTAAAACTGTTCTTTCTTGTGGATGGAGAGGTGGTAAGGAATGTGTAAAGTAATGATGCATCACATTTCTACATTGACTCAGAAAAATTATATTTTGACAATTGGATTTTTAAATTAACTGAATTATTTTCTCTAAAAAAAAAAAAATAGTCGGACAAATGGTACAACAAAACATTACAGATGAAGATAACTTTTGCGCAATTCGTAACACCTGATAACCTTCAAACAGCTGCTTTGAGCCTTTAAAACCGCATTTGTATGCTGCTGTACATTTACAACTCAGTTCCTCAGCAGTGTGATGTGCTAGACTATAAAAAGCTGTTAGACACACGCATACACAAGAGCGGTGGTGAGGTGTACCTGAGTCGCAGGGTCGTTTTGTAGGAGTGGATAGCGTGCCACGAGCTGTGTCTGTACTGGAGACTTCTGGGAGAGAGAGAATGATAGAAGATTTAAATTTATGCATCTGGTAAACACATTTATCCGAAGCGACGTACATTGCATTTATCAGTTCATGCATTCCCTGGAAATCAAACCCATGACATTGGCATTGCTATTTAGAAGTGTTTTACCCACTGTTTGAGAACCACTAGTCAATAGCTCTAAGGTTTCAGACTTTCTGGTTGTCTTCAACTCATATTTTGGCATCTGACATTGCCAAAAGTTAATAAACAAACACATTATAATATGCCAGTGGATCTTTTTCATCTGCAGTATAATGTGTCAGTGGTCTATCATTCTCTATGACTGCTGTGTGATATTAAAATGATTAGAGCCCATCTGAGACTAGATGCAATGATGAGTGCTGAAATATCATCTCAGTTATTAGAAGACAGAATTTGTGTGTCCTCACCGTCCTGTGCAGGAAGAGGTGTGGCTTCTGTCGAGGGCTCTTCAGAGCTGGCTGGCTTGGAGGACAGGGTTTGGCTACTGCTGCTGCTCGTCTCGTTACAGAAGACTGCTGATTGGCTATTGCTTGAGCTGGGGGCGGGCTCTGGAGTACAGTCCTCGTCTGGCTGTTTCTTCTGTATGTCTGATGGAGAGAACAGAGAGAGCGTGAGAGTCTCCCAGACACACTGATTCAAGTATAATCGTAATTATACAGACAATGTGATGAAAGTAACTTACCAGCAAAACATTTAGAGCAAAGATTCATGGTTTTGCTGGACCTGGAAAGAGAAAAGACGACAAAAGGAGATATTCTTTGAAATACCTGTATAGAGCTAAACCACATCTCTATTATGAATTGACCATCATAACACCAAAATATTAGTAGTTGCATCCAATACTAATGATATTTCATGAGATTTCAATACCATAGCAAAACCTAATGTGCTGTGGATTTCCTTTATTTAGAAAACTTAAATATTAATTTATTAATGTACTAAATTAAATTTAAAAAAATAAGATAAAAAGATAAATATGTTTAGATTAAATGATACTTTTAATATTCATAATTTCTTATATATGATAGAATATTTTATATTTGTATTTAATATTGAATATTTTGAAATTGAAATAAAAATAAGTTGTACAAAATTAGTCAGGTAAATATTAAAAAGAAAAAAAAAAAAAGACAAATTAAAAGGTTCCCATGCTTTTATTCAATGCATTTCCTGCATGACCCTTCAGTTGTTTGTGATTAATGGATAAAGATATTTATAAACGAATTGGGTTCAGGATTATTGATTCTGAACAGATTCATTTGACTCACTGAAAAGACCTCAAAAAGTCTCGAAAGGACAATAAGCTCACACAACAAACAACACTATGGCTTGCAATCAAATTTTACTCTACACAAAAGCAATCCCTATTTAATGAGACATTTTAGTGGGGACATTTGAAAACAAATCTGAATTGTTTGCAGTGTGAACAAAGCCTCAGACGTCTCTTCAGTGGAGAGCTCTTCACTGTTCTTTACCTGCAGGCTGAGGGTGGTGACATATCAAACACTTTATTTACACACATGCAAACAGCTATTGCACTTCCTGCATGCGCCTCGAAACTCTCTCTCAGAATGACACAGGTTAGCAATGAAAACAACGTCAACAGACCTTCTTCAGCACAATCAAGAGCAATCATAATCAGCGCCCAATCAAGGAGGCGGAAGGAAGCATGGGGAGAGAGCAGGGCATTGTGGGTAGGAATAATGCATATTAAGAAGATGAGCAGCATGAAGAGCACATCACTACATGAACACACCAAAGGGGTAGCCATGTGTGTATGAGCAATAAAAAGGTGTTATTGACAGTGCTGATTGAGTAACATGTATGGCAGTTGTCCTTGAAATAAGATGAAATGATTAAATCTGTCGAAACACATCAGGTGCCTCCTGAGCACTATGACTGGCTGATCAATGCTATAATGGCCATCTACTGAAACTCATCCACAAATCAGTTCAAATAGATCACACTGGTGGAATAATCAAGTAATTACAGCGTAAACAACTCGACCAATTCAACTCTTCACCACTTTCGATCAAATCAAAAAAATGTAACGAACATAAAAATCAGTGAATGAGTTCATTTTGAGCAGCCACTTTGATCGATTAAATAAAGCAACACTCCATACTTGCGACTTTCATTACCCTTGC
This sequence comes from Spinibarbus caldwelli, assembly GCA_039654775.1. Classification (NCBI taxonomy): domain Eukaryota; kingdom Metazoa; phylum Chordata; class Actinopteri; order Cypriniformes; family Cyprinidae; genus Spinibarbus; species Spinibarbus caldwelli. The sequence continues at coordinate 5,226,086 of CM077242.1, read as the reverse complement.
AATGTTTACCAAGGATTTGCTGGCTAATGATCTAAAAAGAAGGTGATTATCATTAATTAAAGCTATATAATGACAACTAGTAGTAACAAAAAAAATACTTGTTACTATATTATGTAGCTATTGAATAAATGATTGCATAAAAAGTAAGTTAAAAAGTTTTGCAATAGATAAAAGTATCTTATGTTAGTAAAATTAATTGTAAAAATTGTAAATGATTGCATAAAAGTAAAAAAAAAAATTTGGATAAAAATCCAAGTAAAATGAATCAAATTGTAAATGATTGCATGAAAAACAACAACAAAAAAATGCCAAAAAGGCAAGAGATAATAAAATAAAAAAAATATCTTGGATAAAATAAAATAACAATTGTAAAAATAACATAAAAAGAAATTAGCAATGCATTAAACTTCTGTTGGATAAAACAACATACACACACACAAAACATACTTTACCTGAAACATGACATTTTACACAAATTGTGCAGCCAAACTTTTTAGATATTTTCAGGAAATGCATGTGTATATGTGTGTGTGTGTGTGTGTGTGTGTGTGTGCATGGTCTTTCTCAGTCACATGACTCCAAGCCAATCAAGCCGGCCTCTCTCCGGATTAATCTGACATCTCCTGTTAAATGTCACCTGCAATTACGGCTTATGAAAAGAGGCAACAGCCCAATCAAGACTCCAGTGCGCACACACCTCAGCCCACCTTCCGAAGAGTCACTGTGTGTGCGGCATATTCAACAAATCACATCACACCACTAATCAAGCCATTTTACTAAATAACCACAATAACACAATCTAATTCAGAGACGTGATTGATACTGTGCTTCCTACAGAATGAACCCACCCGCCAATAATTGGCTCTAACTACATACTAAACAAAACAACATTAACATTTAAATGTTGTAAGTTTTAATTAATAATAAAAAAATAATAATAATTCAAATACTGCAAATGCGTATCTTCAAAAGATGATGTAATATCTGCTATCACTCTCAGCAAAGTCTCAAACGCTTTCAAAAAGCAACTCAAATTTGGGAGTCTTTTAGACTGACTGATAGGGATAGTTCACCCAAAACTGAAAATTCTGTCATCATTTACCCTCAAATTGTTCTAAAAAGCATCTATCTCCTGTTGAACAGAATGTTGGTAACCAAACAGTTGCTGGTAGCCACTTACTTCTATCCACCTTATTTTTCAACGTGGAAGTAAGCCGCTTTCTGTGAATGTGCGAGACTTCCGGTTCATTAGCCGCTGTAGGGAAATACCGAGAACAACAACACCGTGCAGTAAACGCAAAAACTGTTTGCACTACAAACCAGTAGGGATGGGACGATACACCTACCTCCTGATTCGATACGATCACGATACTTGGGTGCCAATACGATATGTATTGCGATTTTTTTTAATAATTTTGATTCATGCTGCTCCAAGTCGAACACACCTATACATTTCGCCCTCTGTTGGAGTTAAAAAGCACTAACTTCTCCCCACCACCTCTTAGGAAAAGTTAAATAATTAAGTATAAATCGATTCTGAATGGTGAATCGATTTTTTCTCCCACCCCTACAATGAAGTTTGTTTATGATAAAGATAATAGATTAAAATAATATGGTAAGACACACCAGTTGGCAATTTCAAGCAGCAAAACGACCTGTATTGTACAGCTAAAAATAGCTGGAAGCGGGTGACACCGGAAGCCAGACACATGAAGTTTACAAATGGCTGCACCCACTCTTACGGGAAAAATGAGGTGAATAGTATGGGGGGGGTGTACTATGGAAGTCAATGGCTACCAGCAACTGTTTGGTTACTAACATACTTCAAAATATCTTCTTCTGTGTTCAAAAGAAGAAAGAAACTTCAACAGGTTTGGAAGAAAATAAGGGTGAGTAAATGACCATTTTTAGCTTTCTAGCTTTATCTATTTATTTGTATTATTTCATCAAACAGTCTTTTCTCGCCACATTCAACATATGTTTGATAGGGCAAGCATCAATTTTATTGGTTATATTTGGGGTTAGGAAATTAAAACCCCAAATATTAAATGATTAATAATATGTGTAGTCTCTATGTATATGAGATCAACATCTACAGCGCCTCAGCAAGCATCAAGAATGTTGCATGTTTTAAAAAGTAGCTGCTGTTCAAGGTCTGATATTACTGCACTTACCTTGAGTAGAAAATTACAGCAACATTGAAATGGTGAAGGCTTTCTTTAGAAATAATGAGAGTATTCTGTGGGAATCACAGGGGACGGCGCATCCAAACACAACAGATGATCTCACTATCCACACTTATTCCCTGCCCGCACCAGCTCCCAAAAGATAATGCATGCTTGAAAATAAGAAGACCGACGTGCTAACAGGTGTTAAAATGGAAGATGCCAGATGGAAGTTCGGAAATGGGATGAAAAATGAAACGCCACTGCTGCCCTTCACACTTCAGCCCCTCTGAACTGCGGCACCCTCTATCTACGCACACAGAGAAATGTCTATAGAACAGTAAATATTTTGCTCTAACTTTTATACCAGACATTTTTGTTACAAATCATTTGATCTTCTGGTTTGCATCCATATAGTTCTAAACAAAAACTTAAATATGATCAAGTGAAATTACATATTTAATTCACTAGATCATCCATAAATAAACATTATTTTATTTCATCAATTTTCCAGCAAAATAGCTATAATTTGACATATAATGTTACCATGACATAAAATTACCTTAAAGGGATAGTTAACCCAAAAATTAAAATTCTGTCATCACAAATAAAAGAAAAAAAGAATGTAACCAAATAGTTAACGGTCCCCATTGACTTTCATTGTATTTTTTCCATCATATAGAAGTTAAAGGGGTCATATGACGTTGCTAAAAAGAACATTATTTTGTGTATTTGGTGGAATGCAATGTGTTTATGCGGTTTAAAAAAAAACATTATTTTCCACATACTGTACATTATTTATGCCTCGCCTTTCTGAAACGCGTCGATTTTTACAAAGCTCATCATTCTGAGAAGCAAGGTGTGCTCTGGTTGGCCAGTTATCTAGTGCATTGTGATTGGCCGAATACCTCAAGCGGGAGACGGAAATGTTACGCCCCTCACCGTATCGTGATGCCGTGTCCCGGCGCGACGACACAAAAAGAATAAAACCCATTACAAACGAGGCATTCGTTGCATCCAGTGGGGACATAATTACTGATTATAATGACTTATACTGTGTTTTTACGTGTTGCGTTGCATTACCATGTCTGCATTTGTGATCGGAGAAATGACAAACAACAAGCACTACTCTACACAGCTCAAAACTCACGTTTGAATCATCAGTAGCAGAAACGTACTTGCAGGCTGTGAGTCAGAAGCGTCAGACTGTCCTTGCAAAGCTGGAATTGCCCCACTTTATAGAAACAGCCTTTGTGCAAGCCAGCATTGTAGGCTACTCTTCCAGGTTCAGGAAATAGTCCTCCGTAAAATGCGCTGCACACAGTCTAATATTTGGGTTGAACAGTTCTGGAACAGTGTTGTAAATACAACATAACCACTGATTTCTAGTTGTGTCCTCTTTTGGAATCCCAAACAAAGTAGTTTCGCTTTCACAACGAAACACACACCGTCTCCACGACATGGCGGTGGCAGCAGCAATACTACAGCGAGAATAAAAGTCCCGCCCCCTTTCTTTGCATGTACGTTTGAGCGGTGTTTTGCAAATCTCCCCACATCGTGACGTACACATGTGGGGGCGTGTTTGAACGAACCGTTTTAGGAGGGCGTGGCAGAGTCTTAACTTTTATAAAGAATATCTCTTTGTTTTTGAGACTTTAGTCTTTGCAACTTCAGGGATCTTATCTATGCACAAACAGCTTGTAACATGCCAAAGAGAAAGGAAAACTGAGTTTACTCACGTGACTTACCATCAAATACTTCATAGCCGTTGGTTTAATCTTGACATGTTAGTGAGGATGTGCTGTTGTTTTACAATTCAAGTAGGTGTGCACAATTTTTCTTGACAATGGTTATCAAAACAGAGCTGCATTTGCTTGTGTCATTCAACACCAGTTGGGCAAGTCTACACAAGGTTGAGGGAAGAACCACTCACGTTTTGAGACTGCTTTTACACATGCAACAGGTTAGCCGAAACCTTTCCCTCAAGTATCGGTTTACTAGGTTTTATGTTTTGCCCAATCAAAAATAACTAGCTTACGAAAGCTTGTCGGTTTAATGCATGCCAGGGATAACAAATATAGGCCTATACTTCAGATTTTGATGAAAAACAAGACCACTGACATTAGCGACATCAGATGCCATTAGTATTTTAAGTGAACTATAATTTAGTCCACATTAGACCATTCAAACTAAAGCTAAAACCAGATATAAACAGGAAAATGTTCATATTGATTCAGCAAAGTACCAAGAGAAATAAAGCATGGAGGACATTTATAAGAAAATTATTTATATAACAGAGGCTGTGTGTCTTCATTTGACCATCTGAGTAAAATTATACATCTGGAAATTTAGAAAACAGAGACAAAACCCTTCACTGTTTATAAGGTTGGGTGACTGACTTTTTAACGCATTTAAAATTCAAACAAGAATTTGGCCTAGAATGGCTTAAATTATTTTTTAACAACAATTCTGACCCAACAGGTATTATAATCATTTGCACACTAATAATGCTGAAATACAGTAAAAGTTGCACAGTTTTATACTAAACAATCACAAGAATGCTGTTTAATCATTGTCATTTATGTGCACCAATACACCAAAAACCGTAAAACAACAACTACCAGATAGTTTTTGCACAGTAAACAAAGCAGAAAGCAACAACACAAACAACTGGGCAGCTTTAACTGAATGACAAATTAATCAAACTTTACAAATCATGATTTACTCACGTTCATGTCATTCTTAAACTGTATGATGCCGAATAATGCAAATATTGACATTTTGGCCTCGTTATCACATAAAACTACTGTATGTCTTCAGTCAAGTGGACTTTTATCATACCAAAAAATTGTGATTTCTTTGGCGCTTGCAGTAATTTTAAAATAAAAACCACAGTGAAAATAAAAACACACCTTTTTAGGACATTTACTGTCTCATTTCTTATATCTCTGCACAAAGCAAACCAGTCAGTCTATTAAAGTCTGAGTCTGAATGGGAAAAACAGTCAAGGAATCAAAATAGAGATGGACTGTGGTTTAAATCTTCAGGATACACAGCCATCAAAAGCCAGATATGATGTGCTATGTTAACATCCAGTTTCAAATCTCATGTTCATCTTCAATGACAGCAACTGTGTCACTTGAATAAAGAGTCCAAAATAAACCACTGCTATAATCTGAGTCTTTCAGTCACACAAACAGGACACATTTAAAGAAGAGAGCTGAAAATGACTACAGTGATCGTAATGATGATGAAGAGACCAATTTGTAGATTATTCATGTGTCATCATATTTATTTACTAAAATACACACACCTATGTACACTCACTCACACACACACACACACCTTCAAGTAAACCTTGACTTCAGTCCAGAAAATGCTTCTGAACAAATGACAATGACAGCACTCGACTGGGTCATTAATACACTATTGCTATAATTTCTTTTCACTCAAACTTCATCTTAACAGAACCTAACATGAATGCATTGTAGATTTCTGTGAAAAGTAAGATTTCCAGTAAAACAGTTTATGAAATGGTAAACACTGAATGGATTTTATTCTCACAATGAGCTGGAATGAAACATGACATTTGATTTTGCCATTTTTTGCCACTAGCAGCACCAAATACAATCGCAAAAAAATGACTGTCTTCAAACAGCTAGTCCCATCTCAAACTCACAACATTGGTTCAGTGAAGCTTGCGCTGTTGGACTGGATGGACCACAATGGTCTTCTAATTGGTTTTTGGATGACAAGTTGATAAATGTGCTGGATCTACCATTGATTAGTCTATTTTGAAAATATGTATGTAGAATTAGTAGGCATTTCTATTACATTCAGTTCCCTCTAAATGCCTATTTGTGAAACCTTGACCTAACAAATCAAGGACACCAACAATAGATCGACAATCTAATTTACACAAAACAGCAGGTTGAGCCTATTTTATAATAGCTTAGTCACGGGTAAAGTGAGAGGGGCTTTATGTGATTAAACTACCTGATACACGAGCCATGAAACATATAATTACTGGTGTACCATCAGCATTTGATCCAACCATCACTATATCATTTATTTCTTTAATGAAAGCAAATGGAAAAATGGCTAATAAAAGGCTGTTAAATGATCACCTGTCAGAGGTCTGTCTTGGTCTTGCCCTTGCCCAAATCTGATGCATTTGTTTGGAGCACAGACAGCAAGGAGTGTCAAATGACTGCACCTGTGAGCCTGACACGTGCTCGAAGAAGAGCCCTGACTGATGTGTCACTCAAGAAAAAGTCAAACTGTCATTAACCTTTAGGAGGTGTCTACCTAGACAGCATTCAAGTCATCGGAGGTGTGTATCAAATGTTCAATATGCTGTCTAGATAGGCCATCAAATAGGTTTTGACACACAGCACTTAAGTGTTATCCTCGATGCCAAAACCTGATGTAAGCACCTACATGCCCAAAATGTTGCCTGTGTAGGAAGCATGTCAAAAAAACAAAAAAAAAACAAAACAAAAAAAACATCCAAAATGTTGTCTAGGACAGGAGTTTTCAAACTGGGTCAAAGGGGCCACAAGGATGTGATAGGGGTCCATGGAAAAGCTAACAGAAAAATAGTCTGAATAAATAAATAAATAAATAGCGATTTTAAAAATCTGAATAAATAATTGATTTAATACATTTTTAAAAAATACAAAAAAAATATATATATTTTTTTTTTTAAAAATACTCAAATAATACAGTAGGAAAACTGTGTAACATAATAATGCAATAGAAACTAAATATTTTCCAAATAAAAAAAAAAAAAAATCATAATAATTATATAAATTTTTCACAGCATAAATTTGATCTTTTATACATAAAAATACATAGCTGCCTTTTTAATTGTAGGATGGGGGTCCCTCAAATAACGACGGTCATATTCAGGGTCCATAACATCTAAAAGATTGAAACCCCTTGGCCAAGGAAGCCAACATTCAATTTTTCAAAAGAGACAGCACAATGTCACCTGTGATGCCCTAAAAAGCTGTCTAGGTGGACAGCTTACTAGGTTACAATCCAAAAATTATGCCACCTTTGATGCTCAAAATGTTGTCTAGGTAGGCAGCACACTAGATTTTGAATACAGCCAAAACATGATGCACCCTATAATGCTGGCAATGTATGTTTTGTTATAACAAAAAACGACGTCCACTTTGATGCCAAAAAAATCCTGCAAACGCCTATGATGCTAAAAGCGTCAAGTTCCCTATGTTTTTTCAATACAAAACACACATTTTACAATCTATAATACCAAAAACGCTGTCTAGATAAGGTTTTCAAACACAGCCAATGATTGTGATAAGAGCACAGTGAGATATGAGTGATATGATCTGTCAGTCCAGCTCACAAGGCTCGTTAAAAACCACTAAATCGTCCAAATCTGCTACTGATGAGCCTGGATTTTTAAATGTAATGTGTGTTTAATGGATGTGTGTGTTTTAAGTGTGTATTCGAGGGGAAACAGCAGCTGTGGATGTGAAAAACAGGAGTGGTTGTTCCCCACCCCCATTCATCGGCCTACAACAATGAACAACAAACACTCCACATTTCATTCACATTTATCGCCTTTTCCGCATCAAATCCGGCGCACAGGTACACTCACGTGTAAAATGAATCGTCTTACCCCCAAAATCCACAAGGGCAGCGGGGAGGAATACTAGGCGGCTTGCTGCGCTCGCTTCCTGTGTCCCCCATGGTGGCGATGTGAAGGCGGCAGGTTTCTGCAGGAAACACCGGGGATCCGCTCGCGGCCTAGTGCTTGTGCGGGAATTCCTCGGCTCGACGTTTAATCAAAAGTGCTTTACAACGAAATCCCCGAGCTGAAAACGCAGCGTAAGAAGTGAAGGATGTGGACACGAGCGGCCGTTACTATGAATTCGACGTAATTTAGACAAAAATCAAGAAATTAACGGCCGCGTACAGTCCGACGGACCGCACCGGGAGTCGAGGCCGATCAGCTGGCGAGTGGAAGATACCAACTTCCGAATAGGGTTTTGTTAATCATGAGTAAAATCCTCTTAAATGCTGATATTTTAGTTTTACTCATATTTACACAAGATCCTGTTGTTAAAAACTGAAATACTTAATACGATGTTTAAATGTTGGTCTACATACATTAGCATCACGTGTTAATAACGTTTTAGCGAACTACTGTTCCCCCAAAAGAAAGTGGAACGTCCCAAGCGGTATTCCTTGTTTGTAAAGGGGATTTGTGCTTTAAAGCTGTTTAAGTACAAGACCTGCTACAGACCCCTACATAAGATGAACCGCTCGCGATGGCCTTGACTACAACACATATTGAAGCAAAACACAAAAATTACATTAAAAGTATGAAATGACAGTACAAATAGATAACATTGAATTGCACATTGACAACACACTGGCTCAAGGCCATACAGTAATGTCTCTCTCTCTCTCTTGGAAGGGGGGATTCCAATGATTGAATTGTATACACAAAAATGTTAACATATTATATTTGGACCTTTTTAGAAGTTGTTGTGTTGAAAATATTCAGGGTACAAAACTATATTTGTCTACACATTTGAAGAATTAAAACTAGAAAAGGAAAGTGCATTAATATGTTGGTTCACCTGAATGTCTCAAACAAGTTTCGAGTTTGAATGTTGTATATGCTTAATAGACTTTGAATACTTACAGATTTTTCAAGTTGTAAGGGATGGATGGATGGACGGATATATATTTACTGATATAATTATAATACTCTAGCAAAACCAGAGTACACTTTATACATAAATGATATATTATAGCAGAAACTGGAGATAGTTGATAGCTGTTACTCTTTGATCCAGTGAATATTTCTTAATTAAAAAAAAAAAATCTATTTCTTAATAGTTTCTTATTAAGTACATTCCCCAAGAAATAAAAAGTATATGTTCATTGTAAATATAGATTTTTTAAATATTGATGTCCCAATTGCAGTAAGAGTATGATTCACGAAACAGCAAAAATAAATAAATGTATATGTGTGTGTCTGTGTATATATATATATATATATATATACATATATATAAACAGCATATCATTGCATCAAATCATTGTGGAAAATAGGATTTTTAATCAATAATTTTAATATTAAAATTCTAACATATGAACATAGATTTTTGCCCCAATGAAAGTAAGAGCATAATTCATGAAGCAGCAAAAATTTAAAAAGTAACACATCAATATATCAAATCATTGTGTCAACTAGAAATTGTAATTCATAATTATAATAACAAAATTACAACATATAAAGCATGTTGCTGTATTACAGTATTCAGTATTACATTGATATGTTGCAAATATTCAGGGTACGAATCGTAATTTCGTCTAAAGAATGTGTAAATCAAATGCAGTCACTGTATCATGACCTACCAAACATTAGAGCAAATGATCCTTTCTTTAGCATGTGATAGTTGAACATGAGCGGAGGGTGAAACGACTCCCTTTCAAAGCAACATCTCCCTCATCATTGGCTAAGTCCAGCCTGAGGCCTCCAGGTCTCCTGAGACGCTCCACACAACTTCAAAGACAATTTTCCCCTCATTTCTACACACAGAACTTTAGGAATTAATGAGAAACTGTTTCAAAGATGACAGAGCTATAATGTAGCTTGAGTGCATCAAGAGTGACACATATTTGCTTTCTTTCACAACGTTTCATTCACTCGAGTCACACACAAACACCAAACAGCCACTCAAGAAAATATTCATGATGGTTTACAAGAGTTCACATCAACTTTTCAACTTTTTGCAGAGTTAGAAATCCCCCTTTACTCTCCGTGTTGTTTCCTGCCTGAAGAGAGACTACAAAGACGACGCTCTCAAAGGAGGTTTGATTATTTAATGGGGAAAATCAGAAGGTGCGGTGCAGCGGGACCTTGGAGATGCATTGATGTGCAAAAAAAAAGAGACAGAAGCTCAAGGTGTCTGGAAGAGGGGGAAAAACAACTGATGATTTTGTAGTGAATTGATGAACATGGGTGAACTTTCATGCTTTTCAAAAACACAGCAACAAGGCCTTTGAGTAAAATATATTCAGATTTAACTTTCATATCAAGGTAGGTACATTCAAAAGCTTCTTTTAAGCACTACATTGAACGATGATTCCTTTCAGTGTGGATCCAATGCAATTCAGCAGAGCTACTGTATAAACACACTTGAAGCAAACCGGCATGAAGGGTTTTACTCTAGGACACAATGGAAAGTTCCTGGTTCACATATGGGTCAATGTCACCATAGAGTGCATTTCAACCCTCACAATACTCTAAAATTTTGGTCTGAATTTCCAATTCGCGTTATGTCATGTCATAAACAGTAGACACTCAAGTACTATAGAAACATATTAGCTGAGCTCTCACACGTTTTTAAATAATTATGGGCCATTATTTGAAGCATAAACGATAAGATATGTCCACCCTGTCATGGGCATATATATTATTGTTAAATAATTCATTGCAAAATCAAGATGCAAATTATATTTTCTGAAAGATATGATGTCCCTTTCCTGAACAGGGTTATTTGTTTGCTTTCAAATTATAAATACATAAACGATTTTATGTAAACCATGTGTTTTTAAAGAAACTCGTACAATTCGCACATGTATTTTTTCTTATTTGGAGAAAACTGATATTTGGATGCAGTTTTTTGTTTGGATGTTATTGCCCCCACACCTAGCTATTGAACACACTGGATTATATAGATATGATTGAATTATTATTTAAAATATTACTGTAAAATATCAAGATGACAGGGTGGACCAGCACATGATGGGGTGGACACATAATGCAGAACACACAAAGCATGACAAAATATGACAATGAAACATTTATTCAACTTTGAAAAAAAAAATAATATAATAATAAATAATATAATTACATCCTCAGTCACACTGATACCCATTCATTTTAGTTTTTAGCAATAAAAACTGCACTTTTCCACCCTGTCATGTATCATGTGTCATGAGTCTAAGTGGCCAACAGGGTGGACATTTTGAGCTTCAATTAGCATATTAGCTTACAACAAACTGTGACTAGCTAAATATTTAGTCTGGTTATTGAAGAGAATTTGGTATATTTAAATGTACATATTTTGAAAATACTGTATTTGAATCACTTCTGGCATATTTTATGCCGACAGGGTGGACATGTTAAGCTTTGGCAAAGCAAGTAAGCAAACTCATAGGAAGAAAATTTGTCAATTAAAAAGTCACCAACTTACTCACCTCAGGCGTTGAAATTCCCGCCACTGAAGAGACAAAAAATGTCACTAAAGTGGATGGCCTTTTCTTAAAGGGGCAGATTCCCCAATATGACAGGGTGGACAACCATTCAAGGGACATGGACGAACTGTTCTTTTTTATTAAATAAAAATATTTTATTACCAAATGATCAATACACTCAGACTGAGTAATCTCTTATTTCACAAAATATTACTAGGAGAACAAAATGTTTAAATTTTATTTTTTGAGAATATTTTACCATCATTCAAATTTAATGAGCAGTGCATGGGACATATCAAAATAACACGCATCCTCTTACACAAAACTAAAAAAATCTATAAAATGTATCTATAGAGCCAAGTAATGCTTTTGTCATGAAAATAAAAACCTAATATAACACACCCTTTCATAGTAATTTTTATGTTAAGTTATCATGGCAAATGAGTTATTTATGTACAGGACACCAAAAGGCACCCTACTGTGATATTGACCCATATATGCTCTTAAAGGGGTAATCGGATGCCCATTTTCCACAAGTTGATAGGATTCTTTAGGGTCTTCATGAAAAGTCTATAACATACTTTGGTTAAAATTTCTCTATGGTAGTGTAAAAAACACCCTTTTTACCCTGTCAAAATGACCTCTGTTTTCAGCAAGCCATTCTAGTCCATGTTGCTTTACATGCTAATGAGCTCTGCTGACCCTGCCCCTCTCTTCTGTGGGGTGACCAGCAGACTGTAAACTTCAGCCGCGAAACTGGCTAACTAGCACGTTATTAGGAAAGGCGATTTGCAAAGATTCATAAAAAACCCTTATACTCACTTCTACTGTAGACGAAGCTGGATCACGATTGATTTGCATGAACATAGATGCATTTAGGCAGATCGGGGATCGCCGCATTCCCTTTAAAAATGAAAGTTAATCCTCTGCGTCTTCAGTGGCTCAGATGTCGGGAGTAAATGACGACTGCTATATTCATTATTACATCCAACAACAAAACACCTCAATCACTTAATCGGAGACATCTTGTCTTCCCCTGCACTGGAGTCGACACAATGGCAGACAGCTCTCAGCTCACTCAGGGCGGGTCTAAGGTAAGACAGCCTTGTCAATCAACTATCGTGGGAGCGGCCTGTACAGAACTACGTCATTCTGACAGGGCTCTCAGAACAGCCTGATTTGAGAAAGGGGATTTTAATATAGGGATTTAAAATCATTATAGGATGGATGTGTACACACGCTTCCAACACACATTTATGTTCAAACAACATGTAAAGTGAATTTTGCATCCGATGACCTCTTTAAAACCCCTTAACTGTCACCGTCCCACCTGTGGGATGCTTGGCGCTCTTTTTTTTGTTGTCCTTTTTCTCTCAAATCTTTTAGTAATTATCATAAAGTCTTTATATATCGTTTGAAAGCTTAGAAGCTCAAGATTCATTCTGTGAAAACCATTTTGAAATTGGACATTGCGTTACCATGGAAATGGTGCTTTAAAATCTTTTGGCGTCTCCTCCCCCTTAGCGGCGGTGTCAAGTGTCACATTACAAAATGCATTACGGTCTTTTAGAATCAAAACATTTTGTAATCTTGATAAAAAACATATCATTGGAAAGGTCTGAGTCTCAGGATTCCAAATATGGTGGTATATATATATTGTGATAGAAGTAACATGGACAGAGAAATCTAGACATTTGTGACAGAAAAATGCATCAAAAAAAATTCAATGGAGTTTGGATGGCACCCGGTGGCTGTTTGTGGTATAACGCCCTAAATAAAATCTCACAGGAACCTCAAATTTTTTCATATTAACTTCAAATTTGGAACATAACTTATTTAGACATAAGACTTTAATTTTATAGCAATTTTAGAGTAAAACCTGGTATGTAAAATATTTATTATATATAAAATAAAATAAAATTAGTACAGTGTATTTTCTTTATAGTAAATTTAAACTTCTATAACTTTTTGATACTTTAATTTTTTGAAAAAAATCCACTTCTGCAATAATCTGCTGATTTTCTTCTTTAAAAATAGACCCACCTTAGGTCTGTATTCCAAAGTGTTCATAAATTACAACAATTTAAGTTTGGATAGTGCACTTTCATGCATATTTTAAAAGGGGGGGGGGGGGGGGGGGGGGGGGGGGGTTCCAGGTTTCCAGGTTTCAGGGGTTTTCACAGCAATGCCGTAAATGAACCACTTTTAGTTCCCCAAAGAACCTTTCAGTGAACAGTTCTTAGTGTGAAGAACATTTTAACAGTCTAAAGAACATTTGTCCACTGTAAAGAGCATCCCATAGAATGGAAAGATTCCACAATCTTAAAAATAAAGGTTCCTTAATTGCATAGATGATTCCATGAAGAACCTTTAATATTCATGCAATCTTTCCATTGCACAAAAGGTTCTTTATAATGGAATAGGCACCTGATATTAAGATGTGTTTTCAATCTGATCACAGGGGGATAATGTTAAATAAAAATGGTTCTTTTAAGAAGTGTTCACTGAAAGGTTCTTTGAGGAACCAAAAATGGTTCTTCTATGGCATCACTGCAAAAAAAAAAAAAAAAAAAAAAAAAACACCTTTATTTTTAAAAGTGCATGGATGCTAAAGGTTCTTCATGGAACCATCAATGTCAATAAAGAATCTTTATTTTTTAAAAGTGTCACTTTTAAAGAACAAACATTCAAACATAAAAGGAACCTTTTAAGAAAAAAACATTCTTCAAGTATTTGTTTTCAAATCTTGCTATGATTCAGACTTAACTAGAAAAGAAAGTTTGACTTTAAATGTTGGCTTGACCAGGCAATCATCCAGAGTTTAAAAAGGTAGAAGTGGACAGACAGACGGACGAATGGACGGACAGACATAGATAGACAGATAGATAGATAGATAGATAGACAGATAGATAGATAGATAGATAGATAGATAGATAGATAGATAGGTAGATAGACAGACAGACAGATAGATAGATAGATAGATAGACAGACAGACAGACAGACAGACTGATAGATAGATATTCTTAATAAAAACACTATTATAAAAATGAAAGAAAATGTGACACATGTTAGGGCTGTGCAATTAATCGAAATTCAGTTTCGATTTCGGCCTCCAACGATTATGAAAATACAATAATCGAGATAAAACGATTATTGCGCCCCATTCCGTCCCCTTTCCAGCAGTACGCTTTCACTCCTCCATAAAAGCCCATTTTCATGTGCAAATCAGTAAAATCATGTAACGTGAATTTTGCAGAATGGGAAGTGCTTGAGTTATTAAAGTTGATTAGATTTATTAATGTTTTTAAAAAGCGCGAAAGAGAACTTGCGCTGTTCCTCAGGAGGATATCGGTGTATGCGCTCGGAGCAGAAAACAGACATATAAAGTCATCTTTTAGCTGAACGTATGCGCCTAAACGGTCAAATACACGCAAAAATGTGTCAAAATGCGGCGCTTAGTGATTATTCACGTAAACCCTCGTCGGTTATGTAATAAATGAATGTAAACAGATGAGACTGAAAATACGCGTGCAACAGTAAATTGGATCCGCGCGGCTCTTAAAGTGACAGTGGGCTATATTCCTGCTCTGACTGTGTGTTTAATATTAATCAAACAACAAAAGACAAAGAGAAAATCACTCATTGCTCTTCACAGAAGGTCTTAGCTTTAATAAGAAACAAAGGAAGTTTAATTCTTACAGTGAAGACTATGCGGTTTTATTTTACGTTTGATTATTCAATTTCTATTTGCATTAAAAAAATTTTTTGGTTATATTTGTTAAATAATTGTGTTTACAATATTGACCAAAATAATCGTGATTATGATTTTTGTTATAATCGAGCAGCCCTAGCACAGGTGCTGCTAGAAACTCAGCATGTCAATACAACTGCTTGATTCATGAGGGCCAATTTCAGAAGAGGGATGTTTAAGATACAAACAGCCATGGATTTCATGGGAAATCTTTATGTGTGCATGTCTCTCCATAAATGAGTGCTTCTCTTATCCTTTAATTCTTTCCCAAGAAAGAGCAAGGGCTTTATTGACAAGTGTTTCAGTGTTTATAGGGCTGTGGATAGGATAACAGAAAGCAGCCCTCTTATAAGAAAGATTAATCTGGTTATAACTGGATTGGACTCTTGTTGCAGTAATGTAATGTCTACAGTAATGTGTTATGGGGTTGTGGTGTGGGGTGTTCAGCAAAATGCCCCTCTTACTATGTTAATCATAACCTAACTCATCTAAGTGTGCAAAGTAGTTTTTCAATAAATAAACTTTTTTTTTATAAAAGTATAAAGGCCTGTTCACAACAAGAACAATAACTATAAAGATAACTATAACTATGTTAGTGTCCACACCAAAGCACAATATCTGTTTTGTTTATTAGAAGCATGCGCTACAGTTTTGTCGTCTGCCGCTTGAGCCCTTTAAAGTCTCTTATACTGCATTTATTTGATCAAAAACATAGTAAAAACAATAATATGGTGAAATAATTTAAAATTGTTTTGAATTTGAATATATATTGACCAGGCATGTAATTTATCCCTGTGATGCAAAGCTGACTTTTCAGCATCATCAAAAATTAATTAATAGGCTAAATAAAATAAAGTAAAAAAAATTAACAGCTTTTTTAGTACACCGTTTTCTCTGAACACTCCAATCACAGTGACTAAAGGAAGCACAACCCAATAGCAGATTAAAGAAAATGCATGTTTTCTCCATTGGCGTGCTTGCCATCAAATTTATTACATGCAAATGTGTTAAAAGAAATGAAAATTTGCTGAAAATGTACTCACCCTCAGACCATCCCAGATGTAAATGAGTTTGTTTCTTCACAGGAACAAATTTGGAGACATTTAGCATTTTCACTTGAAAAAGCAATATTATAGACTTGTATTTTAGCCAGAAGCAACGGTTTAGAGTTAAAATGCCTTAATGATGGAATAGCTTCTTACAAATTTCACACGATATTAATTGATGGACTGGAGTGGTGTGGATTAACTATGTATTATTGTGATGTTTTTATCAGCTGTTTGGACTCTGACAGCACCCATTCACTGCAGAGGATCCATTGGTGAGCAAGTGATGGAATGTTAAATTTTTCTAAATCTGTTCTGATGAAGAAACAAACTCATCTATGGATGCCCAGAGGGTGAGTAACTATTGAGCAAATTTTCATTTTTGGATGAACTACTCCTGTAATGTATCAAACCTTGACTGCTTGGCCCCTTAATGAGACATATTGGGTTTTGCTGGCACACTGAGCTGTTCTGTTCCATCGGTGCAAATAAACAGACTGCAGACTCTGTGGCACAGCATACCAGCGGAGAGACCCCGCTAGCGCCAGGGCGGGCCGATCTACCATCGCTCAATCCACTGATCAAAGCACTGCTAAACTGCCAGAAACTACAGAAGGCAAACAAGACGACTGCAGCAGCCACGGAGACAGTTTCTCTCCGCGTGCAAATACCGAAAGAAGGAAAAAAACAAATGGAGGTGGACAGAACACGTCCACGTCTGGTCACGTGAATTTGATTGTAGCTGACGGGTCATGAAGAGCCAAAGCAAGAGTCTTATTAGAGCTTCTACAGCCCATGGGAAGAGGAAGAAGGAAGATCAAAGGGAATACAGAGAAAAACCTTCGGCAAACGCAATGGAAGGAAAGAGAGATGTTAAAACAGGAGGAGTGAAGGGATAATAATGAGAGAGTTAGCAGTGAGAGTGCGAGATAGAGGTTAGGAGGGTCAAGACCACTATGTATTCAAGAATAACTGTTATGTCTTAGAAAGATCAACACTGTGTAAGAACCAGACTGCTGATGAGTGCAAGACTACCCAACATTACTGTTTCTATTGCGCCACCTTGTGGAAAATTAGTTGAGTTTTAAAATCACTATAAACACAGAGGTTTTTTAATTTAGTGTGCAGGCCTTTGAAAATAAAAAAAAAATTCAAGACTATAGCATAAATGAGAAAGGAGAGAACAATTCAGGGATGTAAAACAAACTGATGGTTGCAAAATGATGTTTCCGCCCGGTTTCGAACCGGGGACCTTTCGCGTGTGAGGCGAACGTGATAACCACTACACTACGGAAACTTGCATGTGAGCCTCATGGTAATATTGCAAAATAAAACTAATACAAATACAAATTTACTCAGCAGGTCCGCATTTAATAACATTTGGCTGTTTTGTAAAGAACAGTTTAAGTTTTCAAATTTTTGTTCTATTAGTAATAACTAGTTTTGAGGCTAATAACTAGTTTTTGAGGCTATACATTTGAAGCTTGCAACTGTACAACTGTACTCACAACTGTGGTAAATGTTTTGAGAATAAGAGTCATTTAGATCTCTTCGCCGTGGACGATTTGCTCCCATCACTTCTCACAAGGCTTTTCTCTGTTGAAAAATATTTAAAAATACTCGTGTTTCTCTCAGATTTGTAAAATTAATTATTTTATGAGTGTGAGTCAAAAACATTAAGATAATGACACTTTATATCTATTTACCATAGATAAATACACAGTACAATAGGCTATTTAATGGAAAAATAAGCATTTTTAGTATTATGAAGTTAAAGACAAACTTTGTGGGGGCTAATGCTAATTCAGTATCACATGCTAGCATACTACTCTTAATATCTTTCTATCACAGCAGTGTGCTAGTATGCTGTTCTGTTTTATACATATCTTATATGTTCACATTCATAAGCATGTGTTAAACTCAGTAATAATAAAAAATAAAAACTATAATGTGTTTCCGCCCGGTTTCGAACCGGGGACCTTTCGCGTGTTAGGCGAACGTGATAACCACTACACTACGGAAACTTCCATATCTTCACTTCGCAACCGTGACATACTAATGGTGTAACTGGGACCAGTCATAATCATTTTGTGGTTTCTGTGAACATAAGATAAAAAGGTTCCCTTATAAAGTCGGTCTCTCGACATTACGAATGGGGAAACCCTTTTCCTCGAAATGCTGAAGCCTGATTGAATCACTCTATTGCTTTGCAATAGCCAATGGCATCCGAGCGTTCGCCTGATTGGCTGGCTTAGCCGCTATATAAGCGATGTCGGGCGCCAAAATATCTCAGAATCTTTCTCCTTCGCCTGGAGCCTGTTTTCGCCATTGACTTACGCGACTAGAGTGGACGACGTGGATAGCGATCCCCTCTTGCGTTCCGGCGGAGTACAAGATTACGAAGATGTCTCTTTGCCGCATGTGTGTCGGGCCCGTTGACTTTCCAGATGCACACAAAGATTGTGTACTGTGTCTGGGCCGCGCCCATGCCGAGGCGGCACTGGAAGGATAGGATTGCCAAGCCTGTTAAGAATTGCCAATCAAGATGGTCTCCTTCGGCTGTGAAGTGGACGAAACCATGTCCACGAATGCCTCTGACCTGGATGCCTGGTTGGAGGTCCCTTCAGAGGCTAGCTGCACCCCGACTTCGATGGATGCAGACCTGATGAACATCCTCACGGAGGCTGTAGCGGATCTGGAGTTGGACTGGGCAGCCCCTGAACAGCTGTCTAAACGTTGGATGGACGGATCTTTTCTCGGCGCAAGCCACCAAGTGGACGTGCCACAGAGACCCGCCCCTTTCTTCCCTGACCTCCACGAGGAGCTCACTCGTTCATGGCGCTCCCCTCACTCAGCCCGAGCCCATGCACAGGGAACTCAGCTTCTCACAACAGTGGAGGGGGCTGAGAAAATAGGGTACGCGCGACCGCCTCCCATTGAGGACGCCGTCGCGGCTCACCTTTGTCCGTCCCGGGGTTGGAAAACTGCCTCATTGCCTTCTAAGCCATGTTGAGCCACAGCTCACATCGCTGAAAAGGCATATATTTCTGCAGGACATGCAGCATCTGCCCTCCATACGATGGCAGTCCTGCAGGTGTTCCAGACGCGACTGCTGAGGTCCCTGGACGAAGAAGGCCCGGACCCAGAGTCATTCCGCAAGTTGCGGACAGCAGCTGATCTAGCCCTGGCCGCATCTAAAAAGGTCACCCAGGGAATCAGCCGCAGCATGGGCAGCCTGGTGGTTCTACATCGCCACCTATGGCTGACGCTTACGGAAATGCGAGATGCAGAGAAGAAGCAGCTCCTCGATGCTCCGGTGAGCCCGCAAGGTCTCTTTGGAGTGGTGGTGGAGGCTTTTTCCGAGAAGTACACGGAAGCACTAAAGCAGTTGAAGATGCTGCCGGACATTCTTCCCAAGTGATCTAGCGCTCCCCCCAGGTCAAGATCCAGATCATCATCAGCTCAGCGATCGGCCGGATATGCTGGTCGCGCTCCACCAACGAGTGCGAGCTCGCGACGCGAGCCTGAGCTGCCACTTCGTCAGAGGCAGTTCAAGAAAACCCGCTTTGGAGCGAAGCCGGCACCCCGTCAGCAGGTTCGGCCTGTGGAGAAAAAAGAGCAGCGTTCCTGATGTTCATGCCAGGAGGAAGAGGGCGCGGTCCGTGCACGACAACGGGCCAGCGGCCAAGAGGGCATGTTCTCGCCCAGAGTTCACTCGGTAACCAGAAGCCGAGAATGTATGTTTAAATGTTATGTTGAAAACGATGGGCCCATCTAGCGGATCTGGGTTTGTCCGTGAACATGCAAAAGAGCATGCTTCAGCCCTGCCAGTCGATTACTTTTCTGGGTATGGTTCTGGACTCGTGCATGATGATCGCGCGCTTATCAGAGCAGAGAATCCAGTCCATTCACAATACACTGGCCTCGTTTGCGCAAGGCAAGGCGGTTCCTTTGAAAACGTTTCAAAGACTGCTTGGTATAATGGCAGCTGCAGCCTCCGCCTGCCGGCTGGGCTTGCTGCATATGAGGCCATTGCAACTATGGTTACAGGATCGAGTCCCGCCGCGGGCATGGAGAGAGGGGATGAAGCGCCTTGTAATAACGCGTTCATGTCTCGAGGCTCTGATGCCCTGGTTCGGCACAGCTATGTACGAACAGGGTGCTGTGATGGGCAGGGTGGTCAGACGGATAGTGGTGACCACGGACGTGTCACTGTCAGGCTGGTGAGCCCTCTGCGATGGCAGACCAGCGTTCAGCGTGTGGGCAAGAGATCAGAAGTGCTGGCACATAAATTGCTTGGAGATGGAAGCTGTTCATTTGGCGCTGCAGAACTTTCTTCCGTTTGTGAAAGACCACCATGTTCTAATCCAAACGGACAACACGGCGGTGGTGGCGTACATCAATCGCCAGGGAGGAATGTGCTCGTGCGCCCTGCAGGGCTTGGCACGACGCCTGCTCTTGTGGGCAGATCGGGTACTTCTCTCCATTCGAGCAGTTCATGTACCGGGCAGTCTGAATCGCAGCACGGACATGCTGTCCAGGGAGGGCATTGTTCACGGGGAGTGGAGATTACACCCCCAAACAATAAAGTTGATTTGGAGTAGGGATGTAACGATTACTGGTTTGATGATAAATCATGATAAAATTCACCACGGTTAGTATTACCGTTTCATTTTTTAATTATCATTAAAACCGTATTCGATTACCGCGATTTGAACATCTCACAATAAATAAATACTGTCCAGCATAAAGCACAGTTTTCAGTAACAGTCTCACGTGCGCACAGCAGCAGAGTAACATAGCAGAGTAAGTTTGGGTGAGAGGAGAGACACGTTTTAAGTGCGCGCACTCACTGGGTGAGAGCAGCGTGCATCTGAGTGCGCGCGTCCGTTTTTGTGCGAGAGCAAAGGAAATCTGCGTGCGAGCGGAGAGATTCTCGCTCGCGCATTATATTAATGTGCTTTCGCTCTACGGTAATGCGCTCTCGACATTTGTCATTAAAATAACGACACAAACTTAGTTTCGTTTTGAATAAAAACACGGCGGAAAAACTGGGAGGTTTTAAAAGAGTGGTGAGGGAATTATACAAATGAATATATGAATGAATTAATTATATGAATGTACCTCTGAAGGTTCTTACTGTCTTCAGAAACGATTCGATGGCATTTTGTTTTCATCTTCGCTCTGTGTAATACCTAAAGGAAGTGTTCTTAATCGCAATACTTCTTTGTCCATGGAGGTTACGGGAAACAGCTGTATTCACCTTTTCCATATAAAGCGCCACCTGTTGTCAGAGAGTGGATTTACAGAGACTTGTATTTACATTCAGCCTGTGTGCAGATTCTGTCTGGCCAAAAACAGACCGAATTTGCATGCCCTGCTGTAAATTTTGACCAGTTGAGGAAAAACAAGCTTATGTGGATTCTACACATTTAAACAATTCAGATAAGTTATGTAGAATTATTTATGGAGCAGATAAAATACATATAACCATTTATTAATCAATTATCATTTTGACTTAACCCTTTTCTTTATTTAAAGGCTGAAATGTGAGGTTTACCTTTATATGAAACTTTTTCAAAGCTTTATTTGAACATTTACATTAGATATTTGAACATGCTATTAAACCGTTTTCAGTCAAGTTGTCATTTTAAAATCTGAAATCATTGGTAATGTTATTGTTTTAGTGATTATGCAAACAAAAAATCATTTTATTTGTTGATTTTTAAATATAAAACCTGGTGAAGTGATTTATGTCTGTACTTTTTGAACATCTCCAACACATTTTAATAATACCGTGATAATACTGATAACCGTGATCATTTTGGTCACTATAATCCTGATAAGAAATTTTCATACCGTTACATCCCTAATTTGGAGTTTCTTTGGTGAAGCGGAGATCGACCTTGCATCGAAAGAAAACACCCACTGCCCGCTATACTTCTTGCTGACGACTGCTACCCTGAAAGGGGATGCGCTGTCGAGCTGCTGGCCCACCGGTTGGAAATATGCATTCCCCCCAGTCAAAATATTGCGGCTAGTGCTGCAAAATATCAGAGAGGAGAGGGATGCTGCACTTCTGGTAGCGCCGAAATGGCCCAACCAACCATGGTTTCCAGAGTTGGTAAACCTGTCGTCGGCCCCCCGTGGCGGATTCTGCTGAGAAGGGATTTATTGTCCCAGGCGAGGGGCGCCACATGGCACCCCAGGCCGGAATTATTCAGAATGCAGCGGCACGTCTGGTCTTCAATGAGCCCAAAAGAGCCCATGTTACACCTCTCTTTATCTCCTTGCACTGGCTACCAGTTGCAGCTCGGATCAAGTTCAAGACACTGATGCTTGCATATAGAACAACCACAGGCTCAGCACCCGCCTACTTCCACTCACTATTACGAATCTACACCCCCTCCAGAAGTCTGAGATCTGCTAGTGTGCGACGCCTCGTGGTACCATCACAGAGAGGCTCAAAATCACTCTCCAGAACATTCTCATTCACCATTCCTGGCTGGTGGAATGATCTTCCCACCCCTATCCGGAATGCTGGATCCCTATCAATCTTCAAGCAACAACTGAAAACTCATCTCTTTCAGCACTACCTGACTTCATCCTAAACTTTAAAAAAAAAAAAAAAAAAAAAAAAAAAAAACCTTTCTTTCTCTTTATTTATTCCTTTCCTTTCTAGCTTGTACTTATTTGAACAATGCCTGAGACTTGTTGTTACGAGCACTTCCTCTGTCTGATTGCCTCTTCAAGACGAATCGCTTTATGTATTCCCCAATTGTAAGTCGCTTTGGATAAAAGCGTCTGCTAAATGACTAAATGTAAATGTAAATGTAAATTATGGGATCTGCATGTGTGGCAAGTCAGTATGGAGTGAATCAGTTAACCGTCTCACAGCGTGTATTGCACAAGATAACGGAAGCGAGAGCGCCTTCTACGAGGCACCTGTATGATTTGAAATGGAGAGTGTTTGCGAACTGGTGCGTTTGCAGGCATGAAGACCCGGTAAGCTGTGATATCCCGGCTGTTTTGACCTTCCTGTAGGAACGTCTAGATGCTGGCAGTTCTCCCTCTACACTGAAAGTTTATGTGGCCGCTATCGCTGCCTCTCATAATATGCTGGAGGGCCGCTCGGTCGGTAAGAACCCCCTAATATCGTGCTTTCTTCGTGGGGCGAGGCGGCTGAATCCTTCCCGCCCGCGCCAAATGCCAGTATGGAACTTATCATTGGTGCTCAGAGTGCTGTCTGACCCACCGTTCGAACCAGCTGAGTCTAGCAACATGAAAGTGCTCTCATTTAAGACGGTGCTGCTGCTCACGCTAGCGTGTGGAAAACGGGTGGGTGATTTACATGCCTTATCAGTCAACAGTGTTTGTATGCAGTTTGGCCCAAACGATTGTATGGTCAGACTCACGCCTAGATTCGGCTACACACCTAAAGTGCTCTCAACCCCGTTCAGGGCCCAGGTTATCACAATACAAGCATTCTGTTCTCCCGAGCCAAATATCGATTCAGTGTCACAGAAGCACACTCTGTGCCCTGTGCATGCGCTGCGTGCTTATGTGGACAGAACTAGCCAGTTTCGAACTTCGGAACAGCTTTTCGTCTGTTTCGCAGGCGCTAAAAAGGGCGGCCCGCTGTCGAAGCAGAGGCTGGGATTCCCAGGGACTCGACTGCCCATTAGGAGTGTGTGCCCACTCCACTAGGAGCCTGGCATCCTCATGGGCCTGGGCCAAAGGTATGTGTATTCAAGAAATTTGCTTCGCAGCGGGCTGGTCATCTCACAACACTTTTGTGAAATTTTATAACTTGGATATTCCCTCGTTTGCACCACACGTTCTGTCAGTGCAGGAGGAGAAGGCTGAGCAGCCATTGGACGACTGAGTCGCCTAGGACATGCCCCAGCCTGGCGCATGCTTCAGTCCATGGTTTCAACTAGGTCGCCTAGGCGAGACGGTTCAGAATCATACTTATTCTCTTGTGTCCGTAAAGTCATTTACTAAGTGAAACAAGCACATACCCAGAAGTGTCCTCATTATATATGTCCGCTTATTCAGGCCGGCAGTGTTTTTCAAGCACCAACATGTTTTGCTGCTTTATTTCTACCCCTTATATCACACCAGTTCAATGCTGCTTGACGGTGTGCAGGGAGGCGCTGACAGCGCCGGCGCAGTGTTGGCTGGATGTTTCAACTAGGTCCGATACCCGACCTAGAGGGGGAGGGGCAAGCGCGCTACTGCCTCAGCGCCTTGTCCTCTACATCAGCTATGTGCGAGCTGGCACAGTTTTTTTTCACACGGCAGGGTTTTATACGTTCCCCATACGTAATGTCGAGAGACCGGCTCGATAAGGGAACGTCTCCGGTTACTCATGTAACCAGGGTTCCCTGAGAGGAGGGAACGAGACATTACGTAGACGGCCGTGTAGAAAAACTTCCTTACAGCCTCAATAGTTCTCTCTCAGTCGAAAGATTCTGAGATATTTTGGTGCCCGACATCGCTTATATAGCAGCTAAGCCAGCCAATCAGGCAAACGCTCGGACGCCATTGGCTATTGCAAAGCAGTAGAGTGATTCAATCAGGCTTCAGCATTTCGAGGAAAAGGGTTTCCCCATTCGTAATGTCTCGTTCCCTCCTCTCAGGGAACCCAGGTTACATGAGTAACCGGAGACGTTTTCTTTTTTCTGACAAACTGATCCAAATTAATTCAGTTTGATTAAAACCGAAACAAACAACTGCCAAAGGGCTCAAAAAAAAATCAACTTAATTCAAACAAGTTTTCATTCCCCACTGACAGTGTACGTTCTCGTTTTAAGCATAAGATCAGGTAATTTTTTTTTCAGTTTCTCAGAAAACAAGACTTTGTGTCTTCAATTTTCATCTTGTATCTTGCTTTAATAGTGTCACACTATTTGTATCAGAAAACAAAAAAAAAACTACTTTTTTCAGTGCATGCAATATTTATCAGGGTTTAGATCAGGGGTGTCAAACATACGGCCTGCGGGCCAAACACGGCCCACAGAGGTGTCCAATCCGGCCCGCAGAATGATTTAAACAATAATAAATAATAAATAAAACATCATTTTGAAAATTAAAGCGTATTCGCTACAATATTTTATTTTGAATTTAAAGCAGAACAAATTGCTCATTTATTTACGTTGATGCATGTTTTAAAGCGGCGCCAGAATCTCGAGCAGCACAAGGATAATATGATGATAGCAGCGTTGTAACTGATGCTTGTGTGGCAATTTACTGGTGATTTTAAACATGTCTAAAAAAAGAAATTTGACCTGGAAGGGCGGATAGGCTATTTAAGGAGAAATGGAAAGAAAGGTTTTGTTATCTCAACGCCGACAGGTATGTTTAATCACAACTCGTGGCTGTGGTAAATGTGTGCAATATTAAATGAAAGCAAGTAAATGGGCGAGGAGTGTGCAATATTTATCGTGTACTAATATCCAGTTTTAATGATGTGCGAGCTGACATTTTGTAACTTTGCAAAAAATAAACAAAGACACTTTGGGCCCTATTTTAACGATCTAAGCACATGGTCTAAAGCGCACGGCGCAAGTGCACTCAGGGCGTTTCCGAATCCACTTTTGCTAGTTTAACAATGGGAAAAACGGTCGGCGCTCCTGGCGCGTGGTCTAAAAGGGTTGTCCCTATTCTCTTAATGAGTAATGGGTGTGTTTTTGGGCATAACTTGCAATAAACCAATCGAGTCTCATATCCCATTCCCTTAAGAGCGAGTTGCGCTCGCGCCATGGCAGATTTACTATTTAAAGGGGACCTAACACACACAGATTCACCCAATCTCATGTTAATCTTGAGTACCTATAGAATAGTACTGCATCCTTCATATCTCAAAAAAGTCTTTAGTTTTATCATATTTATAAAAGAAAGATACAGCTTTACGATTCTCTTCGGAAAAAGCCGAGCTCCTGGAGGTGCGCCATGTGGGCAGAGCTAAAGAGTGACGAGCACTTGAGCCGATTGCCAACAAAACAGAGACATTTGATGCCGTTTCACTTAACATCTGTAGTTCTGAATCATGACCGGGATCTTTTATAGCTGGGACCGCTCCATCTTTCAGTATCAAACGATGTGCAAATCCAGCGTCGAACTGGGCCTTGTTTATAAAACGTTCCTCAACAAACACACTTGTGAAACTTCATTGCTGTCCCGAAAAACAAACTGCATCCACTGTTCACATAACGCTGGGTTCTTTCAGGAAGCTAAACAAGGTTATCTTTCCCTCACAACCAACAACACACTTCTTCAGAGACATTCTTCCCGAGCGAGTCCTGTGCAGCAGCGCATCCGGATGAAGCGCGTTGATGGGCGCGCTCTCGCTCTCGCGCTGGTCAATGTGTGCACGGGCGTGTTTTTCCGGGAGAAATGCCCATATAAGGAGTTCCACCGTCATTTACGTCAGCAAGAGCCACGATCGAAAAAAACTCTCCGAAACTTGTAAGAACCCGGAAGTGAGATTTTTGGCACAGAAATACTCTGTCATACTTCCAAATTGCTTTTTGAAACAGAGTTAAACAATCCAACTCTTTAACAGTATAAACAACTCTGAATGCATGAAACAGCATTGTACCCCCCCCCCCCCCCCCCCACCCCCTTAAACTACGGAATTTTAGGCGCACAGACTGAACGCGTCTCCAGAGAGCAAATGGATCTGCTCATGCGCGAGCAAATAGGTAGGCTAATTCTGATACACGCAATGACTATCCATTATGACATGTATGACATTTTTATATTTATGTAGCCTACACAATAATATTCTTTTACACTGTAATCCTTTCATTTTTAATATCTGGCATGTTTGTGTGCTGCTGCGCGTCCCTGTGTGTAATAAGCAAAGCAAACGCGCGTTGTGGACTTGCCCAGAGGCGCATTTTCTACTAACACACTCTTTAAATAACAAAAATAAATAAATAAATATTGCGCCATTGACTTTAGACTAGGTTTGAGTTGGTCTATGGTGCAGTCTATTTTCAGTTCCTCAAAATAGCAACGAGCCAACAATGTGCCTGAACACACCTCTTTTTTAGACCAGCACGCCCATGGGCGCACAAATGGGCACAAATGCATTTGCTATTTAAACAACACAGCGCAGGACGGGAAAATGAGAACTGCGTCGGGCTGAAACTAGCAAAAACACTTGCGCCGCACCTTGCGCCGGGTGTATGATAGGGCCCATTATGAGAGTTTTTCAGTGCCGGATAAAGGCTGTCATAATGCAATATAATTCAAGATATGGGGGCAAAAACGCACTGTAAGAAATTGTGTTTTTAATATTTATGCCATGATAGTTAAGTAATATAAGAGTGTTGCTTTCCCGAATGTCAGCGCGATCGCAAATGAATTGATTTTATACAACAGCTCAACAAAAAAGATGCTAGTATAAAGTGTGTTACATTTTAGTCACAATGCTCTCTGTTTATCTCTATTTCGGCAGGAAAAAGTTTTTAACAAAGCCGAAGTAAGACCAATTGTGCGTCTCCGAGCAGCACTGCGTATTTCGTTACTGAATGAATCTGTGAATTTGAACAAATCATTTGAGTCAATGATTCAGTGGCCCATTCATAAAGACAATCACTAGCTTCGTTTCTAAACGAATCAGCTGTTTTGAATGAATGAGTCAATGGATCACTCATTAAGACGGAGACTTGCTGCCACCTACTAGCGGCTTTAGTGTCATATTTATTTATCCATGACAGGCTTAAACCAACCAAGGTGCTATCTCAAAAAAAAAAAACTGCAAAATATGGCAATTATCACTATCAAAAAAAAAAACAAGAAAAAGAAAAGAAAAAAAAAAAACAAACTAAGACATTTTGTGTCAATATTGCACACCCCTAAAATAACCTAGCATCATCTTTGAAAAAAGTTTTGTTAGGTTTTTTGTAAATTATATTGTAGTTTGTATGGTTAATATTAATGTAATTGTGCGCAAACTAGGATTTAACAAAAGGTAATTCGGCCCACACAAGGAGACATTTTCTCCCATCTGGCCCTCAACCTAAAATGAGTTTGACACCCCTGGTTTAGATTAAGCCAGAATTAGAATTTATTTAGGACATTTATGTAGTTTTTTTATTTTTTATTTATTTTATTTTATTTTTTTATGTGCCTCAGAAAAAAAACAATCAAAATCAATAGCACTGGCATATTTTACGGTATGTCAGTGCAAGTTGCTTTCAGTTAAAACAGCTCAACATGCATTTTAGTCTGGGACTAACGTTAGGCTTAAAGCCTTGTCTGTGAAACCAGGCATAAGAGTTTCTGCTCAGATTTAAGCCTTTTGAAGCTTTAATTTGTGGAAGGGCAAAATTAAGACTCTTTAAACTTTTAAATAAACCCTTCAAATGTTGCATTAGACATCAAATGGCGACCCAAACAAAAAAAAATTAGCATATAAAAGTAGGCCTAAACAGATACGTCCGTAAAATCAAACACTGAATTTAAACAATATCTAAAATCATTTCTTCAACCTCTCAGATGTGTCAACAACTTACCTAGAGTTGTATCTTATTCTTCGAACTCATAATTCACCTGAGAAAATAATAACCCGCGAAGCGCGCGCTTGAGCTGTCGACTGCGCTTTAGTTCACACAGCACAAACTCGTCTCAAATTCAAGTCATTTGTTATAAAATGTGGTTTTCAGTATCACATACGTGAAATCTTTATGAACATGACCGTATTTAGCACTCAAAACGGTTGTCGGTGTTCTGTTGCTGTGTGAACGTATCTTCAATTTCGATTTTTTTCGTATAATTAACGATCGACAATTTAGTCGACACAAACCACGTTTATCCTTAACGTGAACATATATGTTTAGTGTGGGTTATTATCCTTTACCTTGTGTAATTTTGCTTGTTGTTTTTGAGGATGAGGACATGCCACAGGCTACCCATCTTAACGTTACGTGTTTCGTTTGCAAATGAATCGAATCTTTTAAGTGAACGAATCAGATTTGAATGCGTTACAAATAAATTTGTTATACAAATGTAATGGTAAAACAGTTTATTTTTTTTATTTGAATTGATTTTTATTTATCTCTAGACAAAATATATATTTTTTAAAAATCTGAAAAAATTGCATGTTTTATGGTTTGTATCGTATGTTATACGTCAGGCGTTTATGGCGTAAAACACATATTTATTCAGAGGCCCAAAACAGAGCAAAATTTTGCAATGTGGTGGCAATGTAGTTATTTACATGGTCAATAGTTAGATTAAATTCTGATTGTTTGTAAATTAATTATATTTTAATAACAGTATAACAGACTACATAAAATGCATAGAAATATATCAGTCAAATAATGTCTTAGTAAGATTATATTTAACTGCTTAGTTTCTTGAACAAAGTTCTGTAGTTTCTAAACATAATACAATGATAATTGATGAACATAAAAGCATGATGTATCATATCTGATACATCTTAACTTCAGTTTTCTAATAAATGATGCATAATCAAGTAAAGCTTAGTTCAGCCCAGTAAATGTTCATTTTTAAATATTACTAACAATTTATTGTTATATTAACTATTAAAATCATTAAAGGTTTCACAGCTGACACATGCATGACAACCAGAGGTTGGACTTTTCTTTTTTACAATTATACTAAAAGGCCTTTTACTTGTTAAAAAGTATTGAAATAACATATGACAGAATGCAAGTAGAAGACTGTGTACAACATGTTTTTGAAAGTTTTGATCCAGTCGATAATTTAGAAGCCTAAGCAACTTGCATATCAAATGTAATACAGTAGGTTTTATAGGGTTAAGCGAGTCCCACTCAACCTCACACTCACTGAATGTCTGTCTCTATCTTTCTCCAGCCCTTGGGGAAGTCTCTTGATTGTGACGAGGAAGTTTGATAGGGTGCGTCTGTTCCTGGTGGCTTAATGAAGGTGACATTATGGTGTCACTCACCCTTCTGTGTCTGATTGAAACTCAGTATTTATTAGATGTCCTCAGAGGGGAAGCATGTTAATATATGATTTGACTAAAGAGTCTCGATCTCTTTCATTGTCTCTGTGTTTCTCACCATCACCTGACAATAAATCAATTCTGAACCAGTGATTCTTATTTGGTGGGTTCAAACCCAAGTCTGTACTAATGTGGTTCAGAGAAAGCAAGGAATAAAAAACAAAACAATGCTAAATGCAAATAATAGAATGCAACTACATAACATTGCTTTTTATATTAGTGAAGATAGCAAAATAATAATAAAAAAAAACTTTCAAAAAGGGAAGAGAAAACACTCATATTTTGTTGCTGACGTCAAAGACTGCACGTCCAATCAAACTCTACATTTTTTCAGTACAAACTCTCATTTGGCAGAAGTTAGTTTGATGCCAACATAAAAACATGAACAAAACTGTTCAAAGTAAATGCATTCAAGACTATGCAGTTCATGGTGATTTAAATTTTTAATTTTAACATGGATTGTTGTGTACTTTTTTATATTAAACAATGGTTAGATGTCTAATAAATGAGACCGTATCGCAAAAACATTAGGTCTGTAATACTTTTATTACTATGGTTTTTATAGTTATCTGAACATAATAAAACAAGTGCATGTGACAGTCATTATTCTATTCACCATCATGTTACATTCAGCCCAAGTATTTTCTTATAAATATAAATAGTTCTTTCTTTAGCAGCACATAACCTTGAGAACAGCCTTTTAAGTTGAGCATCTCAAGTGTGTCTTGTCATACTTAATGCAAGTGAGCAGCACGGAGAAATCATCCATAGCTTATGTGTGTGGAGATGTGGAGGGTTTTTGGGACATCAGGCTCTGTGAATCTGAGTTCTGGGAGCTGCATTCTGGTTTGGGCTGATCTGGTCCAGGACTTCCTTCTTTAACAACCATGTCCGCCTGTGCGGGGCACTCAAAGTGAACGCAGTGGAACACCTAGTGGAGACAGCATGAGGAAAAACTACATTAGGGCTGCAGTGTTTCATCAAAAATGTGATTATTTTGACAAATACTGGATGTGTAATTTGATCTGCAATATGACTGAATTTATGTTTCTCAATATAATTTGATGAATGCAACATTATAGGAATAGTTGACACAAAAATTAAAATTTGCTGAAAGTTCACTCACCCTCAGGTCATCCAAGACGCAGATAAGATTGTTTCTGCATCTGAACAGATTTGGCGAAACATTATATCACTTGCTTACCTCTGCAGATCCTCTGCAGTGAATGGGTGCCGTCAGAATGAGAGTTTAAGCTGATAAAAACACTATGATCCACAAGTAATACACACCACTCCAGTCCATCCATTAATGTCTTGTGAAGTGAAAAGCTGTGTGTTTTTAAGAAACATACCAATAAAAGCTTTTTTACTTCAAACTGTTAATATTGCTTTCACTAGTTAAAAAGTTCTCACGTCTGAATCAGGAGAGAAATATGCACAGATCAAGCACCGTTTACAAGCGAAAACGGTCAGAAAAAAATCTAAACAAATATGTCGGTGGATTTTTGATGTAAGAGGATAACGGGTTCAAAACACTTTAAGGATATATTTGATTCTTACAAACATGCAGATTTTCACTTCACAAGACGTTAATTGATGGACTACAGTTATGTGGGTTACTTGTTGATTGTTGTGACATTTTTTATCAGCTGTTTAGACTCTTATTCCAACGGTACCCATTCACTGCAGAGGATCTATTGGTGAGCAAGTGATGTAATGCTACATTTCTCCAAATCTGTTCCCATGAAGAAACAAACTCATTTACATTTTGCAAGGCATGAGGGTAAATTTTCAGCAAGTTTTCATTTTTGGGTGAACTTCTCCTTTAACGTGAAGCTGGATAGAGTCACAGAACATCATGTGAGAGTGTTCAGAGAGATCACTCACCTCATTAGCTGTGTTGTGAGTTCCTACAATACGAATAAAGGATGCAGACTGTCTGTCAAACGTCAGAGTCTGCCACGACCTGTAAGAATTACATGCAAGAACCAACTTACAATACATTTAAACACTGGGGAGATAAGACATAAAAATTCTAATGCAAGCAAATAATGAGATAATAAAGACATCATTTACTGACCTGCACGCCACCTTAGTGCGGTCTACAACTCTCACCCAATGTTGCTGGTTTGTGGACAACTCCACGTAATAACTATAGCTCCTCTCATCACAGTCCCATAACAGCAACCTATAAACACGCAGTCAGTATGTTTTAACCAAACACTGAGACTTCAATGATTGAAAGGCATATTGAGGGTGAATACAACTTGAAGGAATGTTTTGGGTTCTGAAACATGGGTATAACACAAAACTATTCCTCTAAATCAGGATGTATAGAAACTGCGCAAAGTAAAATAAAAATACAACAGGTTTGATTCTGATTTAAAGTTGAATTTTAGTTGATTTTAAAGATTTTTTTTTTTATTTTAACTTTTGCTTACTTTTCTAGATGTTGTATAAATCATTATTTTAGCAGTAGGACTGTCATTTTAGTCTCTCTTGTATTAACATGTCTTGCGGCTTTGTTTTTGGCTACACTTCTGAAACAGTGTGGTTTATTACCTCGCCCTGTTTTCTTCCATTTACTTCCACTTTAAGTGCTTTTGTATCCACTGTTATTAGATTTGAGATGTGTGGCAGAGCAGGTTTTTGCAAACAACTGATTCAATTTCAGTTTGTTTCATGTCCTATTGTTCATGTAAGTCATATGGACTACTTTTATGATACTTTTAAGTAATGTTTTGAGCTGGACAGAGTCTGTGAATTTAATTTATAATAAGCTAAACATTATTTTTCATGTTCCACAGAAGAAATTCATACGGAATCGTCATGAGACAGAATTATAAACTTTAACTTCTACTGAACCCTGAACATGAGCTCTCGTACCGCATTGAACCCAGCATGTATGGCTGAGCAAGCTGGATAACGATGGCTCCAGAGCCCAGCTGGTGGCAGGTGTATCCCGAGTCCCAGTCATAGTGGCTGGTGTCCCCGTTCAGCAGGGCGTTTCTGCTGCGACTCACACCCTCTATCACACTCGCACATGCCTGCACAGTCGCAACGTTCTCTGTGGGAGCTGCAGGGAGACATGAGATAAGTTTCAGGAGCCGAGCTGATATGTGTAACTTCCTGAAATTAAGAAAACTACATTACCCACTATGCCTTTCTCCAACGTGAAAGGTCGCTGTGTGTACATGCACTCCAGAGCCACCAAGTGAAACACTTTGTTGACAGTGTTATGTGTCCCCACAACACGAATAAACCTGCATTCACAAAAAAGTAGAACAGAAATGTTCACAAACACAGACATCAGTTAGTATAACATCTAACAACACAGTAATTCATTTCTGTTCTCTGCAGTGGATATTTGTTTGAAGTAAATTTCTTTGAGACAATACATGCCACACGTGGCATCCTAAACTTTTCAGAGATACCAAGTTTTGGGTTTGACCACTGAAACTTGCTCTATTTGCTTTTTAAAAAAATCCAACATCACAACTTAGCAGATTTTATGAAAATAAGAAATATACATACAATATTTTGTAACGATTATTTGTATTTGATTGACTTACAACAAAAATGTTAATATAACATTTACATTTAGTCATTCAGCAGACGCTTTTATCCAAAGCGACTTACAAATGAGGACAATAGAAGCAATCAAAACCAACAAAAGAGCAACAACATGCAAGCGATATGACAAGTCTTGGTTAGCCTAGACCTTTTTTTTTAATAAAAAGAGAGATAAAATAAAATTAGAAAAGAGAATGCTAGAGTTAAAGGGTCAAATAAAGATGGAAGGGATGGGTTTTAAGATGTTTCTTGAAGATGGCTAAGGATTCAGCTGCTTGGATTGAGTTGGGCAGGTCATTCCACCAGATGGGAACAGTTAATGAAAAAGTCAGTGAAAGTGATTTTGTGCCTCTTTGGGAAGGCACAATAATGCGGCGTTCACTTGCAGAACGCAAGTTTCTAGAGGGCACATAGGTCTGAAGTACTGAATTTAGGTAAAGGGGTGCAGAGCCAAAGGTGCTTTTGTAGGCAAACATTAATGCCTTGAATTTTATGCGAGCTGCTATTGGTAGCCAGAGCAAATTGATGAACAGCGGTGTGACATGCGTTCTTTTCGGCTCATTAAAGATTAATCTTGGAGCGGCATTTTGGATTAATTGTAGAGGTTTGATGGAATTGGCTGGAAGACCTGCCAAGAGAGCATTGCAATAGTCAAATCTGGACAGAACAAGAGCTTGAACAAGGAGTTGTGTTGCATATTCCAAAAGAAAGGGCCTGATCTTCCTAATATTGTATAAAGCAAATCTGCAGGACCGGGCAGTTTTAGCAATGTGGTCTGAGAAATTCAACTTATCTTCAATCACAACTCCAAGGTTTCTGGCTGTTTTTGAAGGAGTAATGGTTGATGAGCCTAACTGGAAGGTGAAATTGTGATGAAGTGATGGGTTTGATGAAACTACAAGCAGTTCTGTCTTAGCTAGGTTGAGTTGAAGGTGATGGTCCTTCATCCAGCAAGAAATGTCTGTTATACATGCTGAGATGCGAGCAGTTATCGTTGGATCATCAGGATGGAATGAGAGGTAGAGTTGAGTGTCATCAGCATAGCAGTGATATGAAAAGCCATGTTCCTGAATGACAGAACCTAATGATGCCTTTATGCATTTATGTATTTATTTATTATGTATATATAAATAATAAACTTTACATGTACAAGGTTTGTTCAGCATGTAAGTATTATAAAAACACATCATTCTAAAACATATTGATAATAACTAATCTACCTTTCAAAGCATTGGGGTCAGATTTTTTGCTAAGAATTTTTTTTAGAATATTTGGATGTTTATTCAGCAAGGATGCATTCAATTCAACAAAAGTGACAGTAAAGGCTTTTAAAGAGTTACAAAAGATTAATATTTCAAATAAATGCTGTTGCTTTGAACTTTCTATTTATCAAAGAATCCATAAAAAAAATGTATCACAGTTTCCACAAAAATAATAAGCAATACAACTGTTCAACATTGATAATTAGAAATGTTCCTTGTGCAGTAAATCAGCATATTAGAATGATTTCTGAAGGATCATGTGACACAGAAGACTGGCGTAATGATGCTGAAAATCCAGCTTTTCATCACAAGAATAAGTTACATTTTAAAATACATCGAAACTGGTATGGTGTATTATAATAATATTTCACAAAATGACTGTTTTACTGTATATTTGATCACATAAATGCAGCCTTTGGGAGCATTGGGAGACTTTTTTCAACATACAAAAAAAATCTTAGACCCCAAATCTTTGAACAGTAACGAATTTAGTGGAATTTGACATTTCTGTGTCATTTCAATTACATCTAGTAAAACACTTCTTAAATGCAGGAACAGCTACTTGTATATTATACACACTAGTACACAAAAATCTTACTTTTGGCATTTTTATATCAGTGGGCAAGAAATAAATTTGTTGTAAATAAATTCTGCAAAATGTCTTTTTAGCCTTGCCTTAATTTTAATGTAATTGAGTCTTGATGTTTTCAACAGAGGAAGTAGTATGACAAAATAATGTTTTTCAAAGATAAACAAAGCCCAGTCGGTTTTGTGTAACGAGTTCTACCTGCAGACTCGTGCTGGGAAATAAAGATTCTGCCAGGAGCGGCACAGGAACTTGGAGTGATCCACCACACGCACCCAGTCCAGCTCATCCATAGACACCTCGATATAGTACGAGTATGACCTACGGGCAAGAAAGACCACATATAACAAATATGTAACAAAAAGTTTAGTAAGGATATTATATATATTTAAAATGAGCCACAAGAAGACATTGCGCCAAGTTTAACATTAGTTCTTGTGTCTTGTATCCAAAGCTATCATATCTCATATAGCTACTTTTATGGTTCATATAGTTTTTGGCCTTTCTGGAGCTCATCAGCATCTATTCTTTCCCTTTCATTATATGAAAATTTTCATTTTTGTGAGTGAACTAACCCATTAATGTTGCATTACCTGCTGTCCTTGTCCCACAGCAGCAGACGTAGGTGGTTAATGATGGAGGATTGACCCAAGCGGACCTGGATGCCAGAGGCTCGTCCATCTTCTTCTATGGGGTGTCTTGAGAAACCGTGGTCCAGATCATAGTTCTGCGTGTCTCCATCCAGCAGAGCAGACTTCATCTCACCCTTCACCACCACAGCACCGTGTTTCATAGTGGCAATGTTCTCCTCTGGGACTACAACACACAGAGCACAGCAGTGGAAACATTTTATCACACCGACATAAACTCTTGTAATCGTTGTGGTCGTGCAGTTTCAATTTCTTCTGCCTCAGGATCTGACTCAGCTCAGACATGTTCGGCTCTATCAGAGCACTTGCCACCTCAAGTATCAAAACACACAACATTTAGCTTCTTTCCCGTACATTAGAATGTGTCCTGTTTAATTTTATTTTTTCTGAGCAAAAAAATAATGACTATCATACATTTTTCTCATGATTTACAGAAGGCACCAGCTAAAAGGACATTCAGAGTAACAATAGTTCAGCAAATAGCAAAAAATCTTACTCTTTTTAGGCATATTTAGAACCAGAATCATTAGATGTCATTAAAAGACTCGACACAGTGCAGCCCCCTCGACACAGGTCCAACTCTCACTATTAACTACGATGTTTGCCTCAAAAAAACTCC
This sequence comes from Spinibarbus caldwelli, assembly GCA_039654775.1. NCBI lineage: Eukaryota > Metazoa > Chordata > Actinopteri > Cypriniformes > Cyprinidae > Spinibarbus > Spinibarbus caldwelli. Next base: position 5,189,186 of record CM077242.1, on the reverse strand, counting down.
TAATTTGTTGCTTATTAATAGTTAGTAAGGTAGTTGTTAAGTTTAGGTATGGGGTTGATTAAGGGATCTAAAATAGGGTCAGATACGTACAATAAGGCATTAATATGTGCTTTATAAGTACTAATAAATAGCCAACACACTTCTAATATGCACGCTTCTTAACAGTGAGAATTGGTTCTTAAAATAAAGTACTAAATTTAATAAGCACAGGTAAGTATGTTGTTTCATTTTTACATAAATATGTCTATTACGGAATATTATTTCACCCATATTTTGACATTTTATTTTCACAAATATTATTTGAAACAATAAAGCAGACACTTTACTTGCATTTAATGTGGTTTCTATGTATATAAAATCACTTTTGTAACTGAATTTGATGCAGACACCAAACTGGGATGTCTCGTTTTTGACCCATGCATCTACAGACTGATAAGCAGAGGGAAGTAAACGCACTGAGCATGCCGCGGTAGTTAAGGTCCATGTCTCTGCTCTCCGAGCGGGTCTGTATGGCATCTAGCAGGTCGTCTGGGCTCAGGAGGCCCGAGGGACGAACCACATTCAGCATTTCAGAGAGGGTCATCAGGGGCAGTCGCACTGCTGACATCACTTCCTTCGCCTCTGGGCCGTCGCCGTTGTGGTGACACCAGCGACAGAGGGCCTGAAATATCTCCCTCTCACTTGCAGCGAAGGAATCTCTCCTCACCACGGTCAACAGGGCAGACTGCAGAGAGGAAAATGAGGAAACAGACAGATTATTTTTCATCTTAACTAGACAAAAACGTTTGGCCTGAGAAAGCCTATCCTGACAGTTTGAAGTAGTTGTAAAAGCTTGAAGTTTGAAACTTTATAAATTAGATGTTGATTGCATGTTGTTAACATGTCTTTAACGTGATTAGCATGTTCTAAGCATGATTAGCATGTGGGTAACATGATTAGCATGTTGTTAACATGTTTTTAGAATGATTAGCATGTTGCTAGATTGTTATTAACATGTTGTTAGTATATTGTTAGCATCTTTCTAGAATGATTAGCATGTTGCTAAGGTGTTTCTAGCACGATTAGCATGTTGCTAACATGTTTCTAACATGGTTAACATGTTGATAGCATGTTGTTTACATGATTAGCAAACTCGAGCCGAGTTTGATGGTTATATTCTGAAAACTCTAGAAGGAAATAGATTTTAAATTTAGTCTCAGAAGAAGAAGCAGCTTAAATAGTAAATCAGTAAGTTGTCTTTCTCAAGCCAACTTAATTATTATGTTTTAAAATTGTCAAATTGGTTACACTTTATTTTAAGGTGTCCTTCTTACAGTGTAATTATACATTTAAGTACTGAGTACTTTACTTTTAGTCATTTAGCAGACGCTTTTATCCAAAGCGACTTACAAATGAGGACAACAGAAGCAATCAATTGTAGTATTAAAACAACTAAAACTGAACCAAAACTAAAAGCTAAAAACTTTATAAATAGTATATACACACACATTAAAGAAATTAATTAAATAAAAATGAGAAATGCATATGAAAAAATTTCTAAACTTAACATTTAAATGAAAACAAAATAAAGCTACAAACAATTCAAAATATTAAGAAAACAAAAGGTATAAGTGTAATAATGATTCTAACATAAAACTAAGCCAAACACCAAAAACAACTACGTGTATGTACACACACACACACACATCCATAAATTCAATATTTCATTTCCATGTAGTTTGCTGAAGTACTAAAATAATTAAATAAAACTAAAACTTAATAAATAACTTATACAGACATAATAGAAAAAACCAATAAAATGACAAACATTACTACAACTGTAAAATGAAAATAGATAACATATACAAATCAAACTACGTTAGTTTAACAGTAATCTTAAAAAAAAAAATAACTGTGCCAAACATACAAGTAAGAAATGGTTATACAAACTGAAAAAGAAGTGAAAAAAGTAATAAGAAAGAGAATAAATGAAAAGCGATACTTTTTTTTGAGTAATATTAATTAACTACATGTACTTACTATATGGTTAGATGTTAGGATTGGGGTTTGGCTTACAGAGTTACTTGCATGTAATTATGCATAAAGTATTGTTATTATAATAGTAAGTACATGTAATATACAGTCATGGCCAAAAATAATGGCACCCTTGGTAAATATGATCAAGGAAGGCTGTGAAAATGAATCTGCATTGTTAATCCTTTTGATCTTTTATTTAAAAAATTCACAAAAATCTAACCTTTCATTGGATAATAAGAATTTAAAATGGATGGGGGGAAATATCATTATGAAATAAATGCTTTTCTCTAATACACGCTGGACACAATTATTGGCACCCCTAGAAATTCTTATGTGTAAAATATCTCTGAAGTATATTCCCATTCATATTCACAATTTTGAGCACTCCAGGGTGATTATGAACATTAAATTATCCAGCCATGGCTTCCTGTTTCACAGAAATATAAATACGAGGGAAAACAAAGCCCAAATTCCCTTAATCATCCATCACAATGAGAAAAACCAAAGAATATATTTCTGATGTGCAGCAAAAGATAATTGAGCTTCACAAATTAGTGAAGTGGCTTTAAGAAAAGAGCTAGAGCAGTGAAAATACCCATTTCCACCATCAGGGCAATAATTAAGAATTTCCAATCAACATAAAATGTTAGGAAACTGCCTGGAAGAGGACATGTGTCTATATCTAATGCACGGTGAGAAGGAGAGTTTGAGTGGCTAAAGACTCTCCAAGGACCACAGCTAGAGAATTGCTAAAAATAGTTGAGTCTTGGGGTCAGAAAACCTTAAAAAAATAAATAAATAAAGTGTCAAACAGCACCTACATCACCACATGTTGTTTGGAAGGGTTTCAAGAAAAATTCTCCTAGCTCATCCAAAAACAAAATCCAGCATATTCAGTTATCAGACATGACTGGAACTTCAAATGAGACTGGCTTCTATGGTCAGATGAAACTAAAAAATGAGATTTTTAGCAGCAAACACTCAAGATGGGTTTGGTGAACACAGGGATAAAAAGTACCCCATGTGTACAATGAAATATGCTGCTGTATTTTTGATGTTGTGGGCCTATATTTCTGCTGGAGGTCCTGGACATCTTGTTTAGACACACGGCATCATGGATTCCATCAAATACCAACAGATAAATAAAATCTATAAGTGACTGACTCTGTTAGAAATCTTATAATGGGCCATGTTTGGATCTTCCAACCGTACAATAATCCAAACACAACCCTCAAAAACAACACAAAAATGGGTCCCTGAGCACAAAACCAAGCTTCTGCTATGGCCATTCCAGTCCTCTGACCTGAACCTTATAGAAAATGAGTGGGGTGAACTGAAGAGAAGAAGCACCGTCATGGAGCTGGGAATCTAAAGGGTCTGGAGTGATTCTGGATGAAGGAATGGTCTCTGGTCTCTTGTCAGGTGTTCTCTAACCTCATCAGGCATTATAGGAGAAAATTTAGAGCTGTTAAACTGGCAAATGGAGGTTTCAAAAAGTATTGAATAAAAGGGTGTCATTAATTGTGGCCAATGTGTATTAGAGAAAAACATTTATTTCATGATATTTCCCCCCATTTTAAATTATTATTATCCAATGAAAGGTTAGATTTTTGTGAATTTTTTAAATAAAAGATCAAAAGGATTAACAACGCAGATTAATTTTCACAGCCTTCTTTGTTTATATTTACCAAGGGTGCCGATATTTTTGGCCATGACTGTATATCACAAGGACACCTTAAAATACAGTGTTACCATCAAATATTCTATCACTCACCTTTGAAAGCGTGAGAAAGCCATCTGACTTCAACACTTCGGTGGCGTTACGGTCCATGTAGGCCATGCAGGCCTCGGCCAGCCCGTTCAGACAGTACAGACTAGCCACATCAAACACCAGACAGACATTTCGCGTGCTCAATAAAGTGCGGAGGAACTCGCATATGGAGCCCTCTAGTGGTTGGAGGTCATAGCGGTGCGCCAGCCCCAGGAAATCTAACAGAGTCTCTTCTCTGGCTTCACTCAGGGTGGCTCGGCCCGTGTACAGGTACCGCAACAACATGGAAAAAGCCTCGGCACGTGTTTCCTCCAACCGAACCTCTGCCTGGTCCCGGGACTCTTTCAGCCCTCCATACAGCAGAGCCCTGAGGAGTCAGAACGAAAGACATAGAAAAGGAGGTTGAAATGAATGAAGACTTTTTTTTATCAACAAGAAATAAACATTCTACAAAATGGGCATCTCTTTGTAACACTAACACTGTTATTGAACTGAACTACCTCGAAATGTGTGTCTCTCATTAATATGTGTAACAAAATGACTTTGTTTTATTTTTCTTTTGTGATTTTGTGTAGAAAACATAAAAATTTTGGATTTTGTAGAAATACCAGCATTAAATTCTAAAGAAAATAAACTGGTGAAACAATAATTCTGTTAGCTTTCTGAATTGATTATATCTTAATGCATATATAAATTTAGGTAATACTTTACAACAATTTTCAGTTTGTAAAGATTTGTTAACTACATTAGTTAATATGAACTAACAATAAGAAATATTTCTAAAGCATTTATTAATCTTAGGTAATGTTAATTTAAACATTTACTAATACTTAATAAAAATTAAAATCTGTACATTTAGTTAATGGACCTGAGCTAAAATGAACTAGTTATATTTATATTACTTAACATTAACAAAGATGAATAAATACTGTATCAAATGTATTGGTCATTGTTTGTAAATATTAGTTAATACAACATCAAATAATGGGATCTTATTGTTACCAAAATCTATTAGTTTAGCATCAGATGACCCAATGCAATTTTTAACAAATTATTGCTTCACTTTTGCTGCATTATTTCTCTGAATGTTTAAAACTGCACAAAAAAATTGCTAAAAAATAGAAAGGCATATGTTTCATAGAATGATCCAGCTTCACTATCATGGTACCTAATGGATTCTTCTCCTATTATAAGTGATTTCACTCAAGAAACACCCCAACAGACATGTAACATCTCTCGAAGACTAACCTGAAATACTGGCAGCGGGCCGCCAGAATGACTCTGTGTGCAGGAAAGCGCTTCTCCTCCACCACGAAGGTGACATCGCTGTACTCTTCACCGGGAACTAAAGCGCCGAGCTGCTCTGACAGGAGATGGAGGTGGTCGATCTCAGACGCGGAGCTCATCGGCCGCAGAGGATGACTGTCACTCATGATCCCTGCTGGAGAACACCTTCACACCTCAATTATAAAGAACAAAAACATTTCAATTTTTCAATGAACACCATACAAAGAAAAGGAGTATTCCTACTGGACAGGACATTTTTGTTTGCCTCTCATATGTTTTAGTATATTAGTTCTTCCCGCATCGTCTGTCACTTTCCACACTGCTAGTGTGTTCATCTTTTGGAAAATCTAAACATACATATGTGACTCTGGACCACAAAACCAGTCTTAAGTCGCTGGGGTATATTTGTAGCAATAGTCAAAAATACATTGTATGGGTCAAAATTATTGATTTTTCTTTTATGCCAAAAATAATTAGGATATTAAGTAAAGATCATGTTCCATGAAGATATTTTGTGAATCTCCTACTGTAAATACATCAAAACTTAATTTTTGATAAGTAATATGCATTGCTAAGAAGTTCACTTAGACAATTTTTTTTTTTTTTTTTTTTTTTTTGTGCACCCTCCTCAGATTCCAGATTTTCAAATAGTTCAAATAATCGGCCAAATATTGTCCTATCATAACAAGCCAAGCTTATTTATTCGGCATTCAGATGATCTATAAATCTCAATTTCCAAAAATTGAACCTTATGACTGGTTTTGTGGTCCAGGGTTACATATATATTTTAAAAAAATGTATTAATTGGTTTGTCTTATTTTGAAACCCTCAATCACGGTAAATACAATTTCACAAATACAATTAAATTATCAAAATTTCAAATCAAATTTCAAATTTATATAGATTCTGATGCGGGACACGGTTTACAATAAGAAGAAGAATACATAAATGAACTGAACATAATGTAGATATGTAATATAACATATTCAGTAACAAAAATATGATTACATGTCCTGACACTAATAAATATTTATTCACTAAATAAATAAACATAAATCCGAACCCCATGACTGATCATTCAGTGTAAATAATAATAGGAGCACATGTAATGCTCTATTTTCGTTAAAAACAATGAAATAAAGCAGTATTACATTAGAAAAAGTGATGTTATCGTCGTGAAAACTGACTCATATGACTCTTCAGCTGTGAGCCAGCAACACACTACACAGATTCAATCTGTCTCCGGCTAAAGCAGACCGAGCAAACATGTATTTAACATTAAATAATATATGTTAAAACACATTTGTTAAGAGCTACTAATCCATCTGTTCTTCTGCAAAAACACCTACCGGATGTTTTTAAGGTGTCCTCCGTGCGTTATGTGTTAATGTTGCAGCGCCTCTAGTGGATGGAAGAGGAATAACGTCATTCTGCGATTGAGTGCTGAGGAAGACACTTCATAGACCTGGATTTCAGGAGCCTTTTGATGTATTAGTACCAGTATTTTAGTATTTAGAATTTTAGACCTACATCAAGTCTAATGAAAACAAGAAATCTTGGCAACATTGCCAACTATGTGAAATAAAGTAAGTTTATTTCAGTTAATGTTTATTTAATTTGTTAAGTATAATAACCCTAATTTGTACTCTAAAATATATAGGCCTAATGCTTTATATCTATTAATTACATGATGAATTAGTACCTGAAATATAAGTGGACAATTAAAGTACTCTTACGCTCACAAAGAAACTACAAGGAGTCTTCAAAAGGGGCTCAAATCATTGAAAGTTAAACAAAAATACAATATTAAGAAGCTACATTTCAGCTCTCTCTTTTTGCATGAAATTGTAGAAGGCTCAAAAATCCTAATTCTCTTCTGTGCTTTACGACTGAGAACTGAACAGGCACTAAAATGATTTTTATTGTAGGTAAATAATAACTAAATGCATTCTTACAGCTTCTCAAGAGGTTGAATTCTGATGTTACCAACTGCCTTACTTATCATGGCACAAATCGTGACAGAAACTGGTTGGACTGTTGCCCAGCAAGATTCTTAATTTTGACCAACCCCATTTTGTAACCAAGCATAAGCGTTTCTCAGCTTTTGTTGAGAGCCAGCTCTTCTTGAAGACACATTTTAATGCTGGTCATTTGAGTGTTTAATCTTCTTAAACCTGGTTCAGTGTAAACCACGTGTTCTGACATGTTCAAACATGCAAAGTATGTTTGCAGCTACATTTCCTTTAAATTTAACTCATGCAAATCTTAGTGTCTTTTTAACCGGGTGCATACCAAAATTTATCCTGAAACAAATTTACTACAGGCTCCTTCAAACAGTCAACGAAAGAGTGACACAAAAATACTTGCCTTGCTTTATTTTAACAAAAAAAAGGTAGGGTTTTAAGGTTAGAATGACTTGCAAAAATTCAAAAAATATTTTATTTTAGTAATGTAAACTTTTAGGGTTTGACTCTATGGAGGGGACTGCATTATTTCAAAAAGTAAATGTCAAATTATATTGTTTTATCTTATATTCAGCCGACCAGATGTCTAACACATTGCCGCTGTCATGTCAAAGATTGTCAGTCTTCATAGTGCTGTCCACAGAGCAATCCCCCATTCTGATCACCCAACTGTCCTTGATTTTCACAACTAGTGTCTTCTGATCAGGTCACAGCATAACAACAGTCTTTAAGAAGTGATGGACACCATGTTGTTAGGGCTGAGAATCTCAATCCAGTAACCATCAGGATCCTGAATAAAGGCCAGGCCCTTCATTTTACCTGCAAGTAATAAATAAATATAAAATTAATTACCAGTAAGTATTCCTCTAAGTTTATTTCAGTGACATTCGGTCTTTGGAGATCAAAGAGGGTTATTTTGCATTTGTAATCCAATTCTATTTATTTAAAAAAGGGTTTTTTTATTGCATGTACACAGAAAATGTACATACTGTGCACAGTACATATGCTACATAATGCAGAAATAGTAAAGAGTAGCAGGATAGTATGCTATTGAGAACATAGTCACAGTAACACGCAAATATAAACATCCAAACATGCAAATTCTGTGACACTAAAAAGAAAGAGTGTGTTGCAGGTTGAGAAACACTATGTAATTGAAATAATCACATATAGGATAACATAAAAGAAATTACCATCATCAGGCTTTTTTACAAAGGTCACTCCATTCTCTTCAAACAGCTTGCAGGCAGCATAAACATCCGGTACAGCAATTCCAATATGGCCTAAGAAAAAAAATAATAAATGTTAATAACGTAATATAAAGATATTACATTATACTTTTATCTAGGACTATATTTTCACATAATAGCAATCATTTTGCAAGCAATATAATATAATGCATGGAAAATGTGTAATATAAAATACAGAATAATGCAACATCATGAATGTCACAATGATTTTAATGCGCTTTTTATTTGATCACTACATTTCCTAATGATTTGGGATTCACAATCCTTCCTTCGTTTTGTGAATCACAAGTATGGGAGCGTTTATTTGGATCTCTGATTTAAACTTCAGTAGCCAAATGGCAGAGGAACTAAATGTGAATTTGAATAGTGTGCATTATTGATCAAAAATGTTCACTGAAGTCCCTGTGTAGCATTTTTAATGCAATAAAATATTTAGTTCAAATATATGCAAGTAAATAGTGCGGTTTAATACTGTATATACTGATTCAGTAAACTATATACTGAAGATTTATAGGCAAAATATTCAGGGCGTATTGTGTATTTTAGTTATTACATGAAAAGTTTTGAATTTAATTTCTGTTTAGCCAGAATTACGGTTTCTATAAATTAAATAAAAAGCACCCTTTTAAGCTGGTTCAGTGCACAAAGATCAAAGTACGTAAATATAGACATATCTGTCTACTGTACGTTCCTCTCTTTCTACATATATGTATATATTTTTTAGCTATATAGTCCAGCCTGACTATGAGAGACAGAAATGGTGTCACGCATGTTATATTTACCAAAGCCTCTTGGGTCTGAGTTGCTGTTGTGGTAAGACTGGCTGTCATCTGTCTCTGAGCCCCAGTTACTGATAACAAGAAAAACAGACAAATGAGAAATACAGAATGGCACATAAAAACAGCCTGGCACTTTGGACTTCTGTTTAGAAGTTCAGTATTACAGGATCTACACCAACATAATTCAGGTCTTAAGTCACAGAACAGAGCCAGGCTGGCATATATCATGGTAAGGATGGTAAAGGCTTTTTTTACCCTTTGCAGAAGATTAGTGCTCAACTGGCTGATGCTGATACCTAAAGACCAGGAAGGTTTTAATTTGTTCCTTACAGCTCACACACACACACACACACTTACTGTGTGAGCTCTATAGTGGCTCGACGGGAGAATGTCCAGGCTGTCCTCTCCTTCACATCTGCAGGGATCTCTTTCTTATCCTCATAACCCAGAAAATACAGGGAGAATCGCATGGAGGGGAAATCAAACTTCTGTAACAGCCTACAGTGAAACATTCACATGAAAAAATACTTAGATCAGCAAACTACTGTACTTTACTGATAAACCTATTCACATTCTTATTTTAATATACAAATTTACAATGTCTATTTATTATATTGCAAAAATGGAACTAAAATGCATTTTGTCTAAACATTTCTACATACGTAGCACATTTAGATATTACAAAGTAATTAGCCTAAAACTAAAGTAAATTATATCAAGACTGAATTCCCATTTCTAGCTGAGAAGAAGTTCTCTCACGTCATTCCCAGTATGCGTGTGTAGAAATCCAGGGATTTAACCGGATCCTTAACCCGCAGCATCGTCTGCTGCATCATGAAGTCCTACAGCAGTGGCATAAATAACTTTTGGTAAGAATAAAACTGATAAAGTGATGAAAAATGATAAACAGTGGCATCCAAAACCTGAGACCGTAATTACATTATTTAACATTATTAATATAATTCAAGTTATGCAATATTCAAATTATTCAAAAGATCTCATTCTGTAATCTCTAGCAGCTCTGCTCTGAACTATTGATGTGCTGTTACGATTTATTATTAACAGCTCTCGGATATAGATGTTATTTTTTTACAGCATCTCTTTGGTTAAAATTAAACAAATTTCGTTAAGATTATTTATGACATGGCTTTTCCAAGAATGGCCAAAAAGTGTTAATATTTCCTAATATTACCAGGTTTTCCATGATGAAAATTTGTTAGTGTTCTTATAGTAATATTTATATGTAGGCACTGCTCTGTCTGTGACACTGGAGGAGCCACAGGTCAATACTTCATCTGTGTAAAATGTCAAAGGTCATTCTAGTAACAGCATTACACACAGAATCAAGTCTGTATTGATTTTCATATCCATATGACTCAGCAATACAACACTTACACATACAATCTCTACAAACTCAGCTGAGAAACTAACAGAGACGCAGATAAATCACTGTAAAGTAACATCGATATCAAAGAGATGCTATGAATCGCGAAGTTTGCCTGCAGTAAGTTAGTTAGAGCTATAAAGGAGAACAGGGAAATGTGCGACGACCTTCGTGTTTGATTGACAGGTCTCGCCCTAGTTCTGCACTCAAGTGCAGCGTCTTACTTTAGTGATGGGGTTCCCCTCTTTACACGCAGCGGCAGCTGCTTCATTCGTCAGCCCTCGCTCGGTCATTTTTAGGTGCGTTTCGGCTCGATGGTCACTTGGCGGCGGACACTTCGGCTGAAAGATACCACGCAGGGGGCGTGGTCATTGTGCATAGCGTCAGCGGTCTGACGCAACTGTGGGAGGGGCGATAAAATAACTGAGATGCTGTCAGTTCACTTTCTTTCCTGCCGAGGGCGAAAAAGTGTTTCTCAGTGAGTGCAGTTCCATAAACCTGTTAATGTATTAAAACTAAGAGAACTGGGGTGTTCTCTTCCCTTCAGATAAACGAAACAAAAGGGTTAATGAACTAAGAGAAACTCTTAGGCCATAAATGTGACCCTGGACCACAAAACCAGTCTTAAGTGTCAATTTGTCGAATCATCTGAAAGCTGAATAAATAAGCTTTCCATTGATGTATGGTTTGTTAGGATCTGACAATATTTGGCCGAGATACAACTATTTGGATATCTGGAATCTGAGGGTGCAAAAAAATCAAAATATTGAGAAAATTGCCTTTAAATTTGTCCAAATGAATTCTTAGCAATGCATATTACTAATGAAAGACGACGTTTTAATATATTTGCAGTAGTAAATTTACAAAATATCTTAATGGAACATGATCTTTACTTAATATATTAAGGATTTTCGGCATAAAAGAAAAATCTGTAATTTTGACCAATACCATGTATTTTTGGCTATTGCTACAAATATACTCCAGCGACTGAAGACTGGTTTTGTGGTCCAGGGTCACAAATGTCATCCTGTAAACCATAGACTGTAAACACGTGACCACATCATGTGTTATGAGTGAAATTATAGGTGCATTGGTCTGTGGGTGAAAACAAGACACATGTTGTGTGTAAACTGTTTAGTATATGTGGAGAGTAAAGAATGAAGATGATTAAAAAAGTTTGAAAAAGATTATTTAAAAATCTGATAAAATGTTTTGCAGTGATGCAGGTAGAAGAACATGCACGTAAATGTAGATATTATTTGAATTTTGTGTGTGTGTGCATCTAAATATATTTTAGAAACTGAATCATTAAATTATTCAAATACAGACATACTAAAAAGTGCATGTATTCTCCATTTAGTCTTGATACAATGAACCTTAAATTAAATAAATGGACTTAAATGTCCAAGAGCAGCTTATTGCTTTAATAAATAAAGATGGCGAGGGGAAACAAGCTAGCAATTAAGTTAATACAAATGCACATGGAACGTATTTTAGAATAACGACAAGATAATGTGATTGTATATCACATAGCATGACACATAAATAAATAAATAAATTTCTTGGATTGGATAAATGATAAACAAATAAACATACCATCATAAGCCCTCCTAAATTTACCAAAAATGTACACTGCTGGTTCATCCTCATCCACCTTAGTCTTCCTCAGAATCCTATTATAATCCATTACCTGAAATGAAGTCATGCTATTGATAAAACTGTTTTCTATGACTCCCTTAGACTCTCCCAAGGCCTGTTAACCTTGAAAGCAGTTACACTTGAAGCATCATGTCTCGTACCATGAGAGCATTATTTCACGAAGTTATCTGCTGATGATGTCCTTGCTTTACCCATCCTTCATGAATGACATATAATGTCTCCTGTGAGAAGTAAAGTCTCACAGGAGACAATAGTAACAATAAAACCACTTATTAACCACCACTGGTTTCAAAGCAAAGCAGTTAATACAAACCTCTATTATCAGTCTCTAAACAGCAATATCGGGATTTCTAACACCATCATAAATTCCTCCTATGATTCAATCTTTCTGTTGATCCAGTCTCTGTAACTCATGCTTTGTCACTTATGCTGCTGTCTTTGTCCAGCACTCATCCTCCTCTTCACTGTTTTCAGCTGTCTCATCTCCGCTCGAGGTTGCAAACGCACTCTTCACCCCTGCTGACACTCTTTGTGGTTGATTATAAAGCATGAAACTCAGGAAACTAACTTTCACAACTGTTGCTTTTTCATCCTATCTTAAAGTTAAAAATGCATGTGTTGCAAGAATTTTCCATAGCATTCAAGAATTTTATACTCATGCATTTCATCGGGGTTTTATCGGGCGCATGCACCTGACCCGAAGTTAACCTCGTGCGTTGGTTTATCGGTCTGGTCAGTGATGCCGTCTTCAGCCGCAGTTAATGTTAAAGTGATGATCAGTAGACTGAAGTTGGGCTCAGGTTGTTTTGATGTGGGATCCAATGTTTCTCATACATTGATTTATTTGTGGCGACCTGCCACAATATCAAAACTGCCAGCCTCAAATATTTTCCGAAAGGCTTTGACTTGGTTGAATAAACATGAGCACTGCACGTTTCAAAATCAAAATGTGGGGCGGGTGTTTTTATATCACTGTATTTTATATCATTTGAAATTTTCATTTCAAATCTTGTCTGTAATGCCTGATAAAGGAGCGTTTGTGAGCGAAGTGCTGCTTTTGCGAATCATGTGATTTAGATCTCAACTTATTGCAAATTCAGATTGTGACTTTGGAGCGCGTAACATGAATCCTTTGATTTAGATCGGAACTTTGAAGTGGTTTCGTGAATCATTTCGCAAACTGAATGATTCGTGCTCCGCAGTCCTGATTTGAAATGATGGTTCGCTAATCTTTTGATTTAGATCAGAACTTCGGAGCATGGATCACGAATTGATTCAGATCGGGACTTCGGTGCGGGTGCGCAAATCTTTTGATTCAGATTTTTATTAAACAGTAGGCTACAAAACAATCATTAAGGCAGTACAGTTAGGCTATAAAAACAAAACAAAGAAAAAGAAAGAAAGCATAGGCCTACACAAATACAAATTTCTTAAGAAAATGAACCACAGTTTTATTATAGGAAAAATGTAGTAACCATTTTTTTTTTGTATAACCACATTTTGTACTACAAATACCATGATTAAACTATAGTTAGTGTAGGAAAACTATATAATCCAAAGTCGGACATCGCTTGTTATGATTTTCAAGGGAATAGAATTTAGTGGGGACGCTATACACGTCCCTACCAATATCCAGAGACTGCTAAATTGTCCCTAGCAATAATTTTTATCAAACAATTATATGTCTGTTGTTTGCCTTTATGTCAACACCAATGCCAAAATCAAACGTAGGCTACACCCTTGAAAGAAGCCTGCGAGGTAATTAATGTAAGAAAACAGCACATCAAAAGTTAAAAATAATTTCATATTCTGAGGGAAAAAAATCAAACAAATTCATGGAAAAGGCCTATACTTAGCCTACAATTTTATTTTAGAAAAGTTTAAGCATGATTTATTTGGATTGTACATATGCAACAGAAAAAATAAACTATTAATAAAGGAATGTGAAGTTACGTGCATCGAGGGACGTGGCTAAAAACAAATAATATCATCGCATTATTTTTTGGCTGCGTGCAGTTTAAGATGCATATTCAAGGTGTATTTATAAGGGAAAGTCTTTCCACAGTGTGGACAGGGGAACGGTCTCTCTCCGGTGTGAATCCGCGAGTGTTTCTGCAGCGTCGTGCGGCGTGAGAATCCGCTTCCACAAACGGAGCAGCAGAAGCGTTTTCCAGAGTGAGAATCCTTGTGGTGGCGATTCAGATCGGTCTGACTGAAGAACTTCTTATCGCAGTGCGCGCAGGCGAACGGCCTCTCGCCTCTGTGTTTATACAGATGACTCTGGAGCGAGGTGGAGCCAGGAAACTTCTTCCCACACTCACCGCAAACGTGGTTCTTCAAGTTCTGTCGTTTCTCACCGGTGTGTACGCTCCTGTGCGTTTTCAGCCAGTCCGCACACCGGAAGCCCCTCCCGCAGAGATCGCAGATGAACGGCTCGTCGCCGGTGTGTATTCGCACGTGATGCACCAGATGTGTGCTGCGACCGAACTCCATGCCGCACAGCTCACATCTGAATTTTTTAACAGGAGACTCCGGTAAACCCTCAGTATTCTCTCTTGTTTTGATCACAGGCTTCATATCGATGCAATCAGGACACCGAGACAGAGAAACAGATCGACTTGAGGAGAGAAAAAAAAATCTGAATTATTCAGTTGTAACTCAAAGATGCAAGAATATAAATAAAATGAATTGAGAAGAAAGGAAAAATCTGTTTGTAAAAATGTCCCTTAATGGTTTTATTGTAGTAAAAGTGTAGGTCTATGTTTTTTGTTTTGGCATATTGATTACCATTTGTATAACCACAGTTTTACTATAAATAGCATGGTTAAACTATGCTCAGTGTAGCAAAACCATGGTTAATTTGTGGTTACCGTGGTTCAACTACATAACTGTTTTTTGTTTTTGGCTAATTTGTAGTAACACATGGTTATTAGCCTATCTGATACTGTTTAGGCTACAAGTTGTTTTACAACCGTCTTTCCTCAGCTGAAACACTGGTTGAGCGATGCATGAGACATATTTTAGTAAGTTTTGTTTTGTTTCTTTCAAAATATCTTCTCATGTTGTTTATTTCTCGCTGTAACAGGAAGAGATGTGTTCACGTGCCGTTTGATTTTACTGAGCGATCTGTCACAGCATATTAAAGAGCGTTAAAACCACATTTATTGCTTGAATTTCGTGATAAAAGCTGAGATTTTGTTTCACAGATCACCTGAACACAGCATAGAATATCGATTATGTGATTTAAGAATCGATTAAAATATTGCCAACCCAGCCATACTTTCCCTTATACATGCATATAAATTTTAACTTAAATACCAATATTGTTTGTTAACCCATTTGTACTTTAAAGGTTACAAACTCGTTTTGAAAATTCTGCTGAAAGCACTTACTTGCAATGTTGCTGTTCAAAGGAACATTCTGTGAGACTGCGCCAGTAACCAGCATCTCCAGCTTCAGACACTTGTTCTGCTTCACTTCACTTCAAGACAGACAACCAGTGCTGCCCCCTCTGTTATCGAAAAGTTGCTTGATGTATTGCTCAGTAAACCTTTGCAAAAATCTGGAAAAAAAGATTAACAAGACATAACTTTATATATGAAGTGTATTAACTGAATTCAGGTAGTGATGGAAATTTATCAGATTCATCAGTGGTTATACGTAGCAAACACAGAACGCTCTTCTAATGTTTCTATTTAATTATTTTTATGGGAACCAAATAAGAAATTTCTGGGAACATTCTGAGAACGGTAAGGGAATGTCTCAGAAACCACAGGTAGTGGTCTGTTTACCTAAAAGAAAACTTTCCTGGCTAACCGTCAGAGAATATTAGAATGTCCGTTCTAGGAACCAGAAACAAATGTTTCCACGTTCCTGAAAATAAAAACTGATATCTGGGCATGACTTGTAAAATTTAAACAAGTGAGAAAAACAGGGATGAAAAGGTGATAAAAAGGTTCTTTATTTTGGCACTAAACAGGATGATAAAATTCAGAAGAAAAATCATCAATAAAAGGGACATGGCTCAAACAAATAAAAACAAACAGAATAAATCAGAAATTCATGTGACATGCATGAATGTGCATTACATCAACTTTTTGCTGAGTGCCGTTTACGATGCATATTAATGGAGTATTTATTACTGAAAGTCTTTCCACAGTCTGGACAGGAGAAAGGCTTCTCTTTTGTGTGAGTCCGCGTGTGTTTCTGCAGCGAAAAAAGGCGTGAGAATCTGCTTCCACACACTGGGCAAGAGAACGGTTTGTCGTCAGAATGAGAATCGACCTGATGCCGTTTAAGATTGGTCTGACTGTAGAAGGTCTTGTCGCAGTACGCGCAGGCGAACGGTCTCTCTCCTCTGTGTTTGTACAGATGACTCTGGAGTGCAGTGGAGCCAGTAAACTTCTTCCCACACTCGTCGCAACTGAAGCTCTTCGCAGGCTTTCGTTTGTTACCCGTGTGAACACTGCTGTGCAGCTGAAGCCAGTCTTTACGACGGAAACCCCTTCCACAGAGTTCACAGACATGTGGTGCCTCACCTGTGTGTATTCGCATGTGACGCACCAGGCTTATGTTCTGGCGATACTCCATGCCACACAGCTTACAGATGTATTTTTTAACAGGACTCTCACTGCTGACTTTTTTAACATAAGTCTTACTGCAATTTAAGGGCTGGGTGATGAAAGGTTCAGCTTCTGTTTTAATATCCAAAGGACTTTCATCTGGCACTTGAGTACTTTTTACTTTATATTTCAGCCGTTGGCAAAAGAGCACACCTGATTCCTCCATTTCGCTCAACACCAAAGTTTCAACACCCTCCTTATTCAATCCAGACCTTGGATCTCCAGGAAAAGACTTTTTGATCACATGCTTCATGTTGATACAATCAGGATGCCAGTCCATCAACTAGGGAAACAGATAAAATAGAGATGTAAATATTCAGATTTTTCCTCAACAGTATAATGCTTAAAACCCAAATTTCCCATAAATTAATAGTACAATAAGCCTATAATTTATTTGGACACTTACACCACACTTGGCCTGTTGCATAAGAAACATGTTCAATAAGACTAAGAGGAATTGAAACGTATTATACATTAGTGCAATAACAAGCAAACAACAGGAAAGAGTCAACAGTTGGAAGTCAGTGAACCAGTGACAGAACCTGTTTCAGGATGCAAGAATATAAATTTTAAAAATATATAGAAAAAAAAAATAAAAAAATTATATATATATTTTTTTATTTTATTTATTTATATATATATATATATATATATATATATATATATATATATATATATATATATATATATATATATATATATATGTCATCACATAATATAAGTTCACTAATATTACTAAAAAAATCACTATAATTACTGTTTTGTAGTTGATCTGGTAAAGCCAAACGTGTAATTTTAGTTTTATAATGCAAGTTCTTTATTAAATACTGATGATTATTGATGAATTAATGAATTTTACCGATGATTACTAATGAATTAATAAATTTTAATGCTTATACATGTATTATAAAAAAAAGGAGAACTCTTTATTTGCTTCTTATTGACCTAGTTTCCCAAGAACAGACCTCCAAAACACGCATTTTTACAAAACCTTTGTTGTTATTTAATGATATTTAGGTATTTATATTGCGTTTAACAGATTACACTTTTCTTAAAACATTCGCAATATGTTTGCAAAAAGTGTCATCGACAGATGTTTGGGAAGTTGTCTTTGCATTTACACCGTTTTGATCAGCAGATGCCGCTAACCTGAACCTGCGGTGTGTAATAAGCGCTTCCAGACAGTGAATCATTTTGCGAAGAATCAAATGATTCAGAGTTCTGAAATGATTCGTTTCTCCCATTTGTAGCCTACATCAGTCGTTTGTCAACTCACTTTCACCTCCTTATAGATTTGAACTTTAAACCTATTAAAACTACTGGTTAACAGTTTTAAAACCTAATGATAAAGGACTTACTTGCAAAGAAGCAACATTCACTGTTCCAGTGAACTGAACACAATCGAGTCCATTTAAAACTTTCTCGCGCATGCTTCTTCTTCTTTATCTACTGTTAGATAGCATGAACAAAAATAGACAGTGCTGCCCCCTCCTGCCTTTAAGAGAAGCCTAGCTGCCAGATACTTTGGAGATGTCCGTGTTTTTTGTTGTTCTTGGCAAAATAACACCATTTAGCGATACAACAGTTAGTTCTGGTCATTTGATCTGATTGATATTATTAACAGCTTTGGGACGTTTTTGTATTGCTCATCTGTGTCCACAGTATGGGAGCAATGCTAAGTGAAGCTTTTGTAACAAAATAGATAAAGAACTATTTGTGTTTCAAAGACAAAATATGGAATATCAACCCTGACTTCAACTCCAGAAGATGCCACTGTGGCCTCAATCAACATTTATCAAGTGATATTCTGCATTTACATTTATGCATTTAGCAGACACTTTTATCCAAAGCGACATACACAAAATTCGGAGTGTATCTCTTCAATATATAATACAGATTAGAGTTAATAGTGTGGAACGCTGTTACTGCATTACTGACATGAGTGAGACGACCTCAGTGACCTCTCAGATACCAAACACAGACATTGCTTGTATCATAAATACCAGAGTAGAAGCACTAAGAGAACTACGTATTCACTATACACTAGAAGAAATTCAGCCCTTCAGTAGCTTTCTCTGCACGTGTTCTTGTTCTGCGGTAAAACAAAACAAGTGGAAGCTTTTTAAGACTGTCAGTATAAACTCATTGAAAGTAACAAATGTCAAATAAGCAAACAGATTTTTTGAATAACGAGGCTGGGCTGCCTTGAAAATCCACAAATTAATTCCGCGTGAATTCAGAGGAAGTTTCTGCTTCCTTACATTCCTGCAGTGAGTTACACAACAGATGCCAAGAATTTCCACCAGTTGCTTGTTATTTCATCTGAGAGTTCATGAGTTCAGCTTGCTAGGGCAATAAAAACTACGGCATTTATCTTCATTACTGATGTGAGCCAGATTAACTTGATAAATGAAACAAACAACTTAATAAATGGCTGTATCTGGCAAATCCTAT